>OZ020190.1:82427183-83026595 GCA_963971165.1 Philopedon plagiatum
AAATCGATTTAATTCACTTTTGCGACCTGTAATCGATCCCATAGGAAATCGCTGAAATTTCGACTTTAACGTTTTATATCTCCGAAACGGAACACCCGGTATAACTGAATTTTTTACCGAAGCTAGCCGCACTATCCCTCTATTAACCCAGAAAATTTGGTTGCCCTCATTCTAACCGTTTTCGAGAAAAAAAATTGAAAAGGTGAAAATGTCGAAACGGACAACATACGGCCATACATACATACACACATTTTTCTGACCAAGGGCTCGGTATATAGACCGAGCCTGAAAGGCGGTCTATAACTAGATTGCGTAGACCGCCTAATCGCCCCCCGAGGGGGCTCTATAAGGTCGGTAATATCATCATTGTCATGCCCTGAAAATATCGTGTTTCTATGCCATGTATTAAGGAAGATATCACACTCCTTCGGACTGATGATGGAGAATAGACCGCCCTTCGTGACCCCATCGCTACATACATACAAACACCTACACGTAGAAACTATTTTTGCCAACAAAAATACTTTTCGGACACCCTGTATACATACATACAAACATAAACACATATTAATACAAATATATTTGATTTGCTTGAAATTCGACCTAATAAAGTTTATCTAAGTACTAATAGGAGTATTTGCCCATTCCAAGAATTTTTGGACACCCTGTATACATTCAATCTAACACTCACACGTTTAAATAGGAATATAGACGATTTTCTTGAAATCCGCCTTAATTACGTTTATTTTGGTCGTATTAAAATGAGTTGCAAATACTAAGACTTTTCGGACACCCTGTATACACACGTACAAGCATAAACACATAGTAATACAAATATAGACGATTTTCTTGAAATCCGCCTTAATTAAGTTTATTTAGGTCCTAATAAAAGGAGTTGCACCCTGTATACACACGTACAATCATAAACACATAGTAATACAAATATAGACGATTTTCTTGAAATCCGCCTTAATTAAGTTTATTTTGGTCCTAATAAAAGGAGTTGCAAATAATAAGACTTTTCGGACACCCTGTATACACACGCACAAGCATAAACACATAGTAATACAAATATAGACAATTTTCTTGAAATCCGCCTTAATTAAGTTTATTTTGGTCCTAATAAAAGGAATTGCAAATAATAAGACTTTTCGGACACCCTGTATACACACGTACAAGCATAAACACATATTAATACAAATATATTCGATTTACTTGAAATTCGACCTAACAATGCTAAGTACTAATAGGAGTATTTGCCCATTCCAAGAATTTTTGGACACCCTGTATACATTCAATCTAACACTCACACGTTTAAATAGGAATATAGACGATTTTCTTGAAATCCGCCTTAATTACGTTTATTTTGGTCGTATTAAAATGAGTTGCAAATACTAAGACTTTTCGGACACCCTGTATACACACGTACAAGCATAAACACATAGTAATACAAATATAGACGATTTTCTTGAAATCCGCCTTAAGTAAGTTTATTTAGGTCCTAATAAAAGGAGTTGCACCCTGTATACACACGTACAATCATAAACACATAGTAATACAAATATAGACGATTTTCTTGAAATCCGCCTTAATTAAGTTTATTTTGGTCCTAATAAAAGGAGTTGCAAATAATAAGACTTTTCGGACACCCTGTATACACACGCACAAGCATAAACACATATTAATACAAATATATTCGATTTACTTGAAATTCGACCTAATAATGCTAAGTATTAATAGGAGTACTTGCCCATTCCAAACTAAGACTTTTCGAACACCCTGTATACAAACATATAAATCCGTACACATAGAAATGCAAATATATACCTACGATTTGCTTTAAATCCGACCATCGAGTTACTATTTGTACGAAAGGCAAAGGTATTTGCCCATTCAAAGACTTTTCGGACACCCTGTATACATACATAAAAACACAACACAACACGACACATGGTAATTTAAATATTTTCGATTTTCTTGAAAACCGACCCTATTAATTTTATCTTCGTACTTATGACAAAGTTATTTGCGCATATAAAGACTTTTCGGACACCCTGTAGGCATATACAGAATCACCCACATGCCGAAAGGTATAAAATGTACTTTCGAATCGTTCAGGTTACTTTAAAAGGGAGTCAATTCATTTCCCTAAAATTAAATTTGGCAAAGATATTTCCCCATACAAAGACTTTTTGGACATTCTGTTGTGTACCAACATATAAACAACCACACAAAGGAATGAAAAATTTACGATTTCCTTGAAATAAGACTCATTTAAGTTTTTCTTCGCTCTAATGACAAAGATATTTGCGCATACAAAGACTTTTCGGACACCCTGTAGACATATATACAATCATGCACATGCCGGAAGGTATAAAATGTATTTTAGAATCGTTCTGGTTACTTTAAAACGATCCGAATCAAGTCATTTCCCTAAAATTAAATTAAAATTATTCAATAATAATTAATATATTGCCCCAAAAGTATACACGCTCATGGATAGAAAATAAAATGCATATTTTGGGATTTTTTCGATGCCACTGAGCTTCATATTAGAATCTTCAATGATGCTTTGTAGCGTCATAGGAAAATCGATTAAAATGGTATTTAATCGGTATAATATGAAATGAAATGTCTTTCTACCGAAAGTATAAGGTCCCTAAATGCATTGCCCGGTAAATTCGAGGCCGAAGTTGGTCCGGACTCCTTCCAATCTCGCATCAAAATGCTGACATTTTAGCCAAATTGTGACATTTCATACATTATAATTAAATGAATAAATTTCCCCGTATAGAAATTGATTTTGACATGCATTTGCATGGTCTGAGAAAAATTTAAAAAATTCGTATTTAATGCTTAAATCGTCCAATGAAACGTATTTTAACTAAAAATATAAAGTCCATTTTACCTTTGCCATGTATATTTCAAGCCGAGATCGGTCCAGGAAGCTTCCAATATCGCTACAAAAACTGTTATTTTCATGACATTTTGACAGGTCATATTTTAATTTCGATGTAAAGAGGGTCCGTTCAATTGTTTTGTCAAGGCACGGCTTTTATATATGCACTTTTTAAAATTTTTCCTGCAGCGATGCAAAAAAAGGTATTTATTTATAACTTTAACGAAAAAATATGGAGTTTTAATTAGTTAGGAGTGTTCTTAGATGATCAGGGAAGAAAATAAACCAAAAAAGAATCGTTAAATAAGAGAAATAATATATAATAATGCCTTTTAAAGATGAATTTTGGTTGAAAAAAACAGAAAAATTGAGTTTTTACCCCCTAAATTCGGTCCTGAATCACCCATTCGGGATTCATTTTAAAGCCTGATTATATCCCCAAGGAATAGCGTTGAAAAAGTTGAAAGAAATTAGATAGAAAAAGATACAGAGTGATTCAAATGTAGAGATGTCATGAAAAAAAATCGTAAATAATCTAAATTTAATTATCGCTTGCTCCTTTCCTATTAGGAATGAAGGAACCAAAAAATATGCAAATCACGTATTTCGGCGACCTCTTTCCGATAAGGCACATGGGATTTCGATTTAAATCCATTTTGACCCCCAAAAAAATTAAAAACTGTCATAAAATTGCACGAAAAATGGTAATTTCCAGTTTTTCCCAAATTTTTACAATTTCCAGTCGTTTTAGGTATAGGTAAATGTATTGGAAAAAGAAAGTATTTGAGATTCTTTAGTTTTATGTTCAAATACGTTTTTCTGTCCGATGTTCCGGTTTCGACTTATTCGGTGCCAAATTGGGGTCTACAAAGGGCATTTTTCGACATAAAAAAATTCAAAAAAATTACTTCCCATTTTAGGAATACCGCCAGTTTCAATAGGGTTCTGAAGCTCCCTGACCTCCACAACCTCCGAAAATTTAAATCGATTTAATTAAGTTTTGCGACCTGTAATCGATCCCATAGGAAATCGCTGAAATTTCGACTTTAACGTTTTATATCTCCGAAACGGAACACCCGGTATAACTGAATTTTTTACCGAAGCTAGCCGCACTATCCCTCTATTAACCCAGAAAATCTGGTTGCCCTCATTCTAACCGCTTTCGAGAAAAAAAATTGAAAAGGTGAAAATGTCGAAACGGACGACAACATACGGCCATACATACATACATACATACATACATACACACATTTTTCTGACCAAGGGCTCGGTATATAGACCGAGCCTGAAAGGCGGTCTATAACTAGTACGGATAGACCGCCTAATCGCCCCCCGAGGGGTCTCTATAAGGTCGGTAATATCATCATTGTCACGCCCTGAAAATTTCGTGTTGCTAGGCCATGTATTAAGGAAGATATCACACTCCTACGGACTGATGATGGAGAATAGACCGCCCTTCGTAACCCCATCGCTACATACATACAAACACCTACACGTAGAAACTATTTTTGCCAACAAAAATACTTTTCGGACACCCTGTATACATACATTCAAACATAAACACATATTAATACAAATATATTCGATTTGCTTGAAATTCGACCTAATAAAGTTTATCTAAGTACTAATAGGAGTATTTGCTCATTCCAAGACTTTTTGGACACCCTGTATACATTCAATCTAACACTCACACGTTTAAATAGGAATATAGACGATTTTCTTGAAATCCGCCTTAATTACGTTTATTGTGGTCGTATTAAAAGGAGTTGCAAATGCTAAGACTTTTCGGACACCCTGTATACACACGTACAAGCATAAACACATAGTAATACAAATATAGACGATTTTCTTGAAATCCGCCTTAATTAAGTTTATTTAGGTCCTAATAAAAGGAGTTGCAAATAATAAGACTTTTCGGACACCCTGTATACACACGTACAATCATAAACACATAGTAATACAAATATAGACGATTTTCTTGAAATCCGCCTTAATTAAGTTTATTTTGGTCCTAATAAAAGGAGTTGCAAATAAGAAGACTTTTCGGACACCCTGTATACACACGTACAAGCATAAACACATAGTAATACAAATATAGACAATTTTCTTGAAATCCGCCTTAATTAAGTTTATTTTGGTCGTAATAAAAGGAGTTGCAAATAATAAGACTTTTCGGACACCCTGTATACACACGTACAAGCATAAACACATAGTAATACAAATATATTCGATTTGCTTGAAATTCGACCTAATAAAGTTTATCTAAGTACTAATAGGAGTATTTACCCATTCCAAGACTTTTTGGACACCCTGTATACATTCACACTAACACTCACACGTTTAAATACGAGTATAGCCGATTTCCTTAAAATCCTAATTAGTTAAGTTTATCTTGGTACTAGTAGAAGTATTTACCCATACTAAGGCTTTTCGAACACCCTGTATACAAACATATAAATCCGTACACATAGAAATGCAAATATATACCTACGATTTGCTTTAAATCCGACAATTGAGTTACTATTTGTACAAAAGGCAAAGGTATTTGCCCATTCAAAGACTTTTCGGACACCCTGTATACATACATAAAAACACAACACAACACGACACGTGGTAATTTAAATATTTTCGATTTTCTTGAAAACCGACCCTATTAATTTTATCTTCGTACTTATGACAAAGATATTTGCGCATATAAAGACTTTTCGGACACCCTGTAGGCATATACAGAATCACCCACATGCCGAAAGGTCTAAAATGTACTTTCGAATCGTTCAGGTTACTTTAAAAGGGAGTCAATTCATTTCCCTAAAATTAAATTTGGCAAAGATATTTCCCCATACAAAGACTTTTTGGACATTCTGTTGTGTACCAACATATAAACAACCACACAAAGGAATGAAAAATTTACGATTTCCTTGAAATAAGACTCATTTAAGTTTTTCTTCGCTCTAATGACAAAGATATTTGCGCATACAAAGACTTTTCGGACACCCTGTAGACATATATACAATCATGCACATGCCGGAAGGTATAAAATGTATTTTAGAATCGTTCTGGTTACTTTAAAACGATCCGAATCAAGTCATTTCCCTAAAATTAAATTAAAATTATTCAATAATAATTATTAATATATTGCCCCAAAAGTATACACGCTCATGGTTAGAAAATAAAATGCATATTTTGGGATTTTTTCGATGCCACTGAGCTTCATATTAGAATCTTCAATGATGCTTTGTAGCGTCATAGGAAAATCGATTAAAATGGTATTTAATCGGTATAATATGAAATGAAATGTCTTTCTACCGAAAGTATAAGGTCCCTAAATGCATTGCCCGGTAAATTCGAGGCCGAAGTTGGTCCGGACTCCTTCCAATCTCGCATCAAAATGCTGACATTTTAGCCAAATTGTGACATTTCATACATTATAATTAAATGAATAAATTTCCCCGTATAGAAATTGATTTTGACATGCATTTGCATGGTCTGAGAAAAATTTAAAAAATTCGTATTTAATGCTTAAATCGTCCAATGAAACGTATTTTAACTAAAAATATAAAGTCCATTTTACCTTTGCCATGTATATTTCAAGCCGAGATCGGTCCAGGAAGCTTCCAATATCGCTACAAAAACTGTTATTTTCATGACATTTTGACAGGTCATATTTTAATTTCGATGTAAAGAGGGTCCGTTCAATTGTTTTGTCAAGGCACGGCTTTTATATATGCACTTTTTAAAATTTTTCCTGCAGCGATGCAAAAAAAGGTATTTATTTATAACTTTAACGAAAAAATATGGAGTTTTAATTAGTTAGGAGTGTTCTTAGATGATCAGGGAAGAAAATAAACCAAAAAAGAATCGTTAAATAAGAGAAATAATATATAATAATGCCTTTTAAATATGAATTTTGATGGAAAAAAAACAGAAAAAATGAGTTTTTACCCCCTAAATCAGGCCCTGGATCACCCATTCGGGATTCATTTTAAAGCCTGATTATATCCCCAACGGATAGCGTTGAAAAAGTTAGAAGAAATTAGATAGGAAAAGATACAGAGTGATTCAAATGTAGAGATGTCATGAAAAAAAATCGTAAAAAATCGAAATTTAATTATCAATTGCTCCTTTCCTATTAGGAATAAAAGAACTAAAAAATACGTTTCTAACGTATTTCGGCGAGCTCTTTTCGATAGGGCACATGGAATTTCGATTTGGATCCATTTTGACCCCCCAAAAAATTCAAAACCGTCAAAAATTTGCATGAAAAATCGTAATTTCCACTTTTTCCCAAATTTTTCCAATTTCCAGTCGTTTTAGGTATAGGTAAATGTATTGCAAAAAGAAAGTATTTGAGATTCTTTAGTTTTAAGTTCAAATACGTTTTTCTGTCCGATGTTCCGGTTTCGACTTATTCGGTGCCAAATTGGGGTCTACAAAGGGCATTTTTCGACATAAAAAAATTCAAAAAAATTACTTCCCATTTTCCGAATACCGCCAGTTTCAATAGGGTTCGGAACACCCCGGTCCTCCACAACCTCCAAAAATTTAAATCGATTTAATTAAGTTTTGCGACCTGTAATCGATCCCATAGGAAATCGCTGAAATTTCGACTTTAACATTTTATATCTCCGAAACGGAACACCCGGTATAACTGAATTTTTTACCGAAGCTAGCCGCACTATCCCTCTATTAACCCAGAAAATCTGGTTGCCCTCATTCTAACCGTTTTCGAGAAAAAAAATTGAAAAGGTGAAAATGTCGAAACGGACAACATACGGCCATACATACATACACACATTTTTCTGACCAAGGGCTCGGTATATAGACCGAGCCTGAAAGGCGGTCTATAACTAGTACGGGTAGACCGCCTAATCGCCCCCCGAGGGGGCTCTATAAGGTCGGTAATATCATCATGGTCATGCCCTGAAAATTTCGTGTTTCTATGCCATGTATTAAGGAAGATATCACACTCCTTCGGACTGATGATGGAGAATAGACCGCCCTTCGTGACCCCATCGCTACATACATACAAACACCTACACGTAGAAACTATTTTTGCCAACAAAAATACTTTTCGGACACCCTGTATACATACATACAAACATAAACACATATTAATACAAATATATTTGATTTGCTTGAAATTCGACCTAATAAAGTTTATCTAAGTACTAATAGGAGTATTTGCCCATTCCAAGAATTTTTGGACACCCTGTATACATTCAATCTAACACTCACACGGTTAAATAGGAATATAGACGATTTTCTTGAAATCCGCCTTAATTACGTTTATTTTGGTCGTATTAAAATGAGTTGCAAATACTAAGACTTTTCGGACACCCTGTATACACACGTACAAGCATAAACACATAGTAATACAAATATAGACGATTTTCTTGAAATCCGCCTTAATTAAGTTTATTTAGGTCCTAATAAAAGGAGTTGCACCCTGTATACACACGTACAATCATAAACACATAGTAATACAAATATAGACGATTTTCTTGAAATTCGCCTTAATTAAGTTTATTTTGGTCCTAATAAAAGGAGTTGCAAATAATAAGACTTTTCGGACACCCTGTATACACACGCACAAGCATAAACACATAGTAATACAAATATAGACAATTTTCTTGAAATCCGCCTTAATTAAGTTTATTTTGGTCCTAATAAAAGGAGTTGCAAATAATAAGACTTTTCGGACACCCTGTATACACACGTACAAGCATAAACACATATTAATACAAATATATTCGATTTACTTGAAATTCGACCTAATAATGCTAAGTACTAATAGGAGTATTTGCCCATTCCAAGAATTTTTGGACACCCTGTATACATTCAATCTAACACTCACACGTTTAAATAGGAATATAGGCGATTTTCTTGAAATCCGCCTTAATTACGTTTATTTTGGTCGTATTAAAATGAGTTGCAAATACTAAGACTTTTCGGACACCCTGTATACACACGTACAAGCATAAACACATAGTAATACAAATATAGACGATTTTCTTGAAATCCGCCTTAATTAAGTTTATTTAGGTCCTAATAAAAGGAGTTGCACCCTGTATACAAACGTAAAATCATAAACACATAGTAATACAAATATAGACGATTTTCTTGAAATCCGCCTTAATTAAGTTTATTTTGGTCCTAATAAAAGGAGTTGCAAATAATAAGACTTTTCGGACACCCTGTATACACACGCACAAGCATAAACACATAGTAATACAAATATAGACAATTTTCTTGAAATCCGCCTTAATTAAGTTTATTTTGGTCCTAATAAAAGGAGTTGCAAATAATAAGACTTTTCGGACACCCTGTATACACACGTACAAGCATAAACACATATTAATACAAATATATTCGATTTACTTGAAATTCGACCTAATAATGCTAAGTACTAATAGGAGTATTTGCCCATTCCAAACTAAGACTTTTCCAACACCCTGTATACAAACATATAAATCCGTACACATAGAAATGCAAATATATACCTACGATTTGCTTTAAATCCGACCATCGAGTTACTATTTGTATGAAAGGCAAAGGTATTTGCCCATTCAAAGACTTTTCGGACACCCTGTATACATACATAAAAACACAACACAACACGACACATGGTAATTTAAATATTTTCGATTTTCTTGTAAACCGACCCAATTAATTTTATCTTCGTACTTATGACAAAGTTATTTGCGCATATAAAGACTTTTCGGACACCCTGTAGGCATATACAGAATCACCCACATGCCGAAAGGTATAAAATGTACTTTCGAATCGTTCAGGTTACTTTAAAAGGGAGTCAATTCATTTCCCTAAAATTAAATTTGGCAAAGATATTTCCCCATACAAAGACTTTTTGGACATTCTGTTGTGTACCAACATATAAACAACCACACAAAGGAATGAAAAATTTACGATTTCCTTGAAATAAGACTCATTTAAGTTTTTCTTCGCTCTAATGACAAAGATATTTGCGCATACAAAGACTTTTCGGACACCCTGTAGACATATATACAATCATGCACATGCCGGAAGGTATAAAATGTATTTTAGAATCGTTCTGGTTACTTTAAAACGATCCGAATCAAGTCATTTCCCTAAAATTAAATTAAAATTATTCAATAA
The DNA here is from genome assembly GCA_963971165.1 of Philopedon plagiatum. Taxonomy (NCBI): domain Eukaryota; kingdom Metazoa; phylum Arthropoda; class Insecta; order Coleoptera; family Curculionidae; genus Philopedon; species Philopedon plagiatum. Next base: position 82,437,217 of record OZ020190.1, read on the forward strand.
TAATTAATATATTGCCCCAAAAGTATACACGCTCATGGATAGAAAATAAAATGCATATTTTGGGATTTTTTCGATGCCACTGAGCTTCATATTAGAATCTTCAATGATGCTTTGTAGCGTCATAGGAAAATCGATTAAAATGGTATTTAATCGGTATAATATGAAATGAAATGTCTTTCTACCGAAAGTATAAGGTCCCTAAATGCATTGCCCGGTAAATTCGAGGCCGAAGTTGGTCCGGACTCCTTCCAATCTCGCATCAAAATGCTGACATTTTAGCCAAATTGTGACATTTCATACATTATAATTAAATGAATAAATTTCCCCGTATAGAAATTGATTTTGACATGCATTTGCATGGTCTGAGAAAAATTTAAAAAATTCGTATTTAATGCTTAAATCGTCCAATGAAACGTATTTTAACTAAAAATATAAAGTCCATTTTACCTTTGCCATGTATATTTCAAGCCGAGATCGGTCCAGGAAGCTTCCAATATCGCTACAAAAACTGTTATTTTCATGACATTTTGACAGGTCATATTTTAATTTCGATGTAAAGAGGGTCCGTTCAATTGTTTTGTCAAGGCACGGCTTTTATATATGCACTTTTTAAAATTTTTCCTGCACCGATGCAAAAAAAGGTATTTATTTATAACTTTAACGAAAAAATATGGAATTTTAATTATTTAGGAGTGTTCTTAGATGATTAGGGAAGAAAATAAACCAAAAAAGAATCGTTAAATAAGAGAAATAATATATAATAATGCCTTTTAAAGATGAATTTTGGTTGAAAAAAACAGAAAAATTGAGTTTTTACCCCCTAAATTCGGTCCTGAATCACCCATTCGGGATTCATTTTAAAGCCTGATTATATCCCCAAGGAATAGCGTTGAAAAAGTTGAAAGAAATTAGATAGGAAAAGATACAGAGTGATTCAAATGTAGAGATGTCATGAAAAAAAATCGTAAATAATCTAAATTTAATTATCGCTTGCTCCTTTCCTATTAGGAATGAAGGAACCAAAAAATATGCAAATCACGTATTTCGGCGACCTCTTTCCGATAAGGCACATGGGATTTCGATTTGAATCCATTTTGACCCCCAAAAAAATTAAAAACTGTCATAAAATTGCACGAAAAATCGTAATTTCCACTTTTTCTCAAATTTTTCCAATTTGCAGTCGTTTTAGGTATAGGTAAATGTATTGCAAAAAGAAAGTGTTTGAGATTCTTTAGTTTTAAGTTCAAATACATTTTTCTGTCCGATGTTCCAGTTTCGACTTATTCAGTGCCAAAGTGGGGTCTACAAACAGCATTTTTCGACATAAAAAAATTCAAAAAAATTGCTTCCCATTTTCCGAATACCGCCAGTTTCAATAGAGTTCTGAAGCTCCCGGTCCTCCACAACCTCCAAAAATTTAAATTGATTTAATTCACTTTTGCGACCTGTAATCGATTGCAACGAAAATCGCTGAAATTTCGACTTTGACGTTTAATAGCTCCGAAACGGAACACCCTGTATAACTGAATTTTTTACCGAAGCTAGCCGCACTATCCCTCTATTAACCCAGAAAATTTGGTTGCCGCCACTCTAACCATTTTCGAGAAAAAAAATTGAAAAAGTGAAAATGTCGAAACGGACAACATACGCACGCACGCACGCACGCACATACGCACACACATTTTCTGACCAAGGGCTCGGTATATAGACCGAGCCTGAAAGGCGGTCTATAACTAGTACGGGTAGACCGCCTAATCGCCCCCCGAGGGGGCTCTATAAGGTCGGTAATATCATCATTGTCATGCCCTGAAAATTTCGTGTTTCTATGCCATGTATTAAGGAAGATATCACACTCCTTCGGACTGATGATGGAGAATAGACCGCCCTTCGTGACCCCATCGCTACATACATACAAACACCTACACGTAGAAACTATTTTTGCCAACAAAAATACTTTTCGGACACCCTGTATACATACATACAAACATAAACACATATTAATACAAATATATTTGATTTGCTTGAAATTCGACCTAATAAAGTTTATCTAAGTACTAATAGGAGTATTTGCCCATTCCAAGAATTTTTGGACACCCTGTATACATTCAATCTAACACTCACACGTTTAAATAGGAATATAGACGATTTTCTTGAAATCCGCCTTAATTACGTTTATTTTGGTCGTATTAAAATGAGTTGCAAATACTAAGACTTTTCGGACACCCTGTATACACACGTACAAGCATAAACACATAGTAATACAAATATAGACGATTTTCTTGAAATCCGCCTTAATTAAGTTTATTTAGGTCCTAATAAAAGGAGTTGCACCCTGTATACACACGTACAATCATAAACACATAGTAATACAAATATAGACGATTTTCTTGAAATCCGCCTTAATTAAGTTTATTTTGGTCCTAATAAAAGGAGTTGCAAATAATAAGACTTTTCGGACACCCTGTATACACACGTACAAGCATAAACACATATTAATACAAATATATTCGATTTACTTGAAATTCGACCTAATAATGCTAAGTACTAATAGGAGTATTTGCCCATTCCAAGAATTTTTGGACACCCTGTATACATTCAATCTAACACTCACACGTTTAAATAGGAATATAGACGATTTTCTTGAAATCCGCCTTAATTACGTTTATTTTGGTCGTATTAAAATGAGTTGCAAATACTAAGACTTTTCGGACACCCTGTATACACACGTACAAGCATAAACACATAGTAATACAAATATAGACGATTTTCTTGAAATCCGCCTTAATTAAGTTTATTTAGGTCCTAATAAAAGGAGTTGCACCCTGTATACACACGTACAATCATAAACACATAGTAATACAAATATAGACGATTTTCTTGAAATCCGCCTTAATTAAGTTTATTTTGGTCCTAATAAAAGGAGTTGCAAATAATAAGACTTTTCGGACACCCTGTATACACACGCACAAGCATAAACACATAGTAATACAAATATAGACAATTTTCTTGAAATCCGCCTTAATTAAGTTTATTTTGGTCCTAATAAAAGGAGTTGCAAATAATAAGACTTTTCGGACACCCTGTATACACACGTACAAGCATAAACACATATTAATACAAATATATTCGATTTACTTGAAATTCGACCTAATAATGCTAAGTACTAATAGGAGTATTTGCCCATTCCAAGAATTTTTGGACACCCTGTATACATTCAATCTAACACTCACACGTTTAAATAGGAATATAGACGATTTTCTTGAAATCCGCCTTAATTACGTTTATTTTGGTCGTATTAAAATGAGTTGCAAATACTAAGACTTTTCGGACACCCTGTATACACACGTACAAGCATAAACACATAGTAATACAAATATAGACGATTTTCTTGAAATCCGCCTTAATTAAGTTTATTTAGGTCCTAATAAAAGGAGTTGCACCCTGTATACACACGTACAATCATAAACACATAGTAATACAAATATAGACGATTTTCTTGAAATCCGCCTTAATTAAGTTTATTTTGGTCCTAATAAAAGGAGTTGCAAATAATAAGACTTTTCGGACACCCTGTATACACACGCACAAGCATAAACACATAGTAATACAAATATAGACAATTTTCTTGAAATCCGCCTTAATTAAGTTTATTTTGGTCCTAATAAAAGGAGTTGCAAATAATAAGACTTTTCGGACACCCTGTATACACACGTACAAGCATAAACACATATTAATACAAATATATTCGATTTACTTGAAATTCGACCTAATAATGCTAAGTACTAATAGGAGTATTTGCCCATTCCAAACTAAGACTTTTCCAACACCCTGTATACAAACATATAAATCCGTACACATAGAAATGCAAATATATACCTACTATTTGCTTTAAATCCGACCATCGAGTTACTATTTGTACGAAAGGCAAAGGTATTTGCCCATTCAAAGACTTTTCGGACACCCTGTATACATGCATAAAAACACAACACAACACGACACATGGTAATTTAAATATTTTCGATTTTCTTGAAAACCGACCCTATTAATTTTATCTTCGTACTTATGACAAAGTTATTTGCGCATATAAAGACTTTTCGGACACCCTGTAGGCATATACAGAATCACCCACATGCCGAAAGGTATAAAATGTACTTTCGAATCGTTCAGGTTACTTTAAAAGGGAGTCAATTCATTTCCCTAAAATTAAATTTGGCAAAGATATTTCCCCATACAAAGACTTTTTGGACATTCTGTTGTGTGTACCAACATATAAACAACCACACAAAGGAATGAAAAATTTACGATTTCCTTGAAATAAGACTCATTTAAGTTTTTCTTCGCTCTAATGACAAAGATATTTGCGCATACAAAGACTTTTCGGACACCCTGTAGACATATATACAATCATGCACATGCCGGAAGGTATAAAATGTATTTTAGAAACGTTCTGGTTACTTTAAAACGATCCGAATCAAGTCATTTCCCTAAAATTAAATTAAAATTATTCAATAATAATTAATATATTGCCCCAAAAGTATACACGCTCATGGATAGAAAATAAAATGCATATTTTGGGATTTTTTCGATGCCACTGAGCTTCATATTAGAATCTTCAATGATGCTTTGTAGCGTCATAGGAAAATCGATTAAAATGGAATTTAATCGGTATAATATGAAATGAAATGTCTTTCTACCGAAAGTATAAGGTCCCTAAATGCATTGCCCGGTAAATTCGAGGCCGAAGTTGGTCCGGACTCCTTCCAATCTCGCATCAAAATGCTGACATTTTAGCCAAATTGTGACATTTCATACATTATAATTAAATGAATAAATTTCCCCGTATAGAAATTGATTTTGACATGCATTTGCGTGGTCTGAGAAAAATTAAAAAAATTCGTATTTAATGCTTAAATCGTCCAATGAAATGTACCGCTATTAAAAATATAAAGTCCATTTTACCTTTGCCATGTATATTTCAAGCCGAAATCGGTCCAGGAAGCTTCCAATATCGCTACAAAAACTATTATTTTCATGACATTTTGACAGGTCATATTTTAATTTCGATGTAAAGAGGGTCCGTTCAATTGTTTTGTCAAGGCACGGCTTTTATATATGCACTTTTTAAAATTTTTCCTGCAGCGATGCAAAAAAAGGTATTTATTTATAACTTTAACGAAAAAATATGGAGTTTTAATTAGTTAGGAGTGTTCTTAGATGATCAGGGAAGAAAATAAACCAAAAAAGAATCGTTAAATAAGAGAAATAATATATAATAATGCCTTTTGAATATGAATTTTGATGGAAAAAAACAGAAAAAATGAGTTTTTACCCCCTAAATCAGGCCCTGGATCACCCATTCGGGATTCATTTTAAAGCCTGATTATATCCCCAACGGATAGCGTTGAAAAAGTTAGAAGAAATTAGATAGGAAAAGATACAGAGTGATTCAAATGTAGAGATGTCATGAAAAAAAATCGTAAAAAATCGAAATTTAATTATCGATTGCTCCTTTCCTATTAGAAATAAAAGAACTAAAAAATACGTTTCTAACGTATTTCGGCGAGCTCTTTCCGATAGGGCACATGGAATTTCGATTTGGATCCATTTTGACCCCCCAAAAAATTCAAAACCGTCAAAAATTTGCATGAAAATTCGTAATTTCCACTTTTTCCCAAATTTTTCCAATTTCCAGTCGTTTTAGGTATAGGTAAATGTATTGCAAAAAGAAAGTATTTGAGATTCTTTAGTTTTAAGTTCAAATACGTTTTTCTGTCCGATGTTCCGGTTTCGACTTATTCGGTGCCAAATTGGGGTCTACAAAGGGCATTTTTCGACATAAAAAAATTCAAAAAAATTACTTCCCATTTTCCGAATACCGCCAGTTTCAATAGGGTTCGGAACACCCCAGTCCTCCACAACCTCCAAAAATTTAAATCGATTTAATTCACTTTTGCGACCTGTAATCGATGTCAACGGAAATCGCTGAAATTTCGACTTTGGCGTTTAATACCTCCGAAACGGAACACCCTGTATAACTGAATTTTTTACCGAAGCTAGCCGCACTATCCCTCTATTAACCCAGAAAATTTGGTTGCCGCCTCTATAACCGTTTTCGAGAAAAAAAATTGAAAAGGTGAAAATGTCGAAACGGACGACAACATACGGCCATACACACACACACACATTTTTCTGACCAAGGGCTCGGTATATAGACCGAGCCTGAAAGGCGGTCTATAACTAGTACGGATAGACCGCCTAATCGCCCCCCGAGGGGGCTCTATAAGGTCGGTAATATCATCATTGTCATGCCCTGAAAATTTCGTGTTTCTATGCCATGTATTAAGGAAGATATCACACTCCTTCGGACTGATGATGGAGAATAGACCGCCCTTCGTGACCCCATCGCTACATACATACAAACACCTACACGTAGAAACTATTTTTGCCAACAAAAATACTTTTCGGACACCCTGTATACATACATACAAACATAAACACATATTAATACAAATATATTTGATTTGCTTGAAATTCGACCTAATAAAGTTTATCTAAGTACTAATAGGAGTATTTGCCCATTCCAAGAATTTTTGGACACCCTGTATACATTCAATCTAACACTCACACGTTTAAATAGGAATATAGACGATTTTCTTGAAATCCGCCTTAATTACGTTTATTTTGGTCGTATTAAAATGAGTTGCAAATACTAAGACTTTTCGGACACCCTGTATACACACGTACAAGCATAAACACATAGTAATAGAAATATAGACGATTTTCTTGAAATCCGCCTTAATTAAGTTTATTTAGGTCCTAATAAAAGGAGTTGCACCCTGTATACACACGTACAATCATAAACACATAGTAATACAAATATAGACGATTTTCTTGAAATCCGCCTTAATTAAGTTTATTTTGGTCCTAATAAAAGGAGTTGCAAATAATAAGACTTTTCGGACACCCTGTATACACACGCACAAGCATAAACACATAGTAATACAAATATAGACAATTTTCTTGAAATCCGCCTTAATTAAGTTTATTTTGGTCCTAATAAAAGGAGTTGCAAATAATAAGACTTTTCGGACACCCTGTATACACACGTACAAGCATAAACACATATTAATACAAATATATTCGATTTACTTGAAATTCGACCTAATAATGCTAAGTACTAATAGGAGTATTTGCCCATTCCAAGAATTTTTGGACACCCTGTATACATTCAATCTAACACTCACACGTTTAAATAGGAATATAGACGATTTTCTTGAAATCCGCCTTAATTACCTTTATTTTGGTCGTATTAAAATGAGTTGCAAATACTAAGACTTTTCGGACACCCTGTATACACACGCACAAGCATAAACACATAGTAATACAAATATAGACGATTTTATTGAAATCCGCCTTAATTAAGTTTATTTAGGTCCTAATAAAAGGAGTTGCAAATAATAAGACTTTTCGGACACCCTGTATACACACGTACAAGCATAAACACATATTAATACAAATATATTCGATTTACTTGAAATTCGCCTAATAATGGTTATCTAAGTACTAATAGGAGTATTTGCCCATTCCAAACTAAGACTTTTCCAACACCCTGTATACAAACATATAAATCCGTACACATAGAAATGCAAATATATACCTACGATTTGCTTTAAATCCGACCATCGAGTTACTATTTGTACGAAAGGCAAAGGTATTTGCCCATTCAAAGACTTTTCGGACACCCTGTATACATACATAAAAACACAACACAACACGACACATGGTAATTTAAATATTTTCGATTTTCTTGAAAACCGACCCTATTAATTTTATCTTCGTACTTATGACAAAGTTATTTGCGCATATAAAGACTTTTCGGACACCCTGTAGGCATATACAGAATCACCCACATGCCGAAAGGTATAAAATGTACTTTCGAATCGTTCAGGTTACTTTAAAAGGGAGTCAATTCATCTCCCTAAAATTAAATTTGGCAAAGATATTTCCCAATACAAAGACTTTTTGGACATTCTGTTGTGTACCAACATATAAACAACCACACAAAGGAATGAAAAATTTACGATTTCCTTGAAATAAGACTCATTTAAGTTTTTCTTCGCTCTAATGACAAAGATATTTGCGCGTACAAAGACTTTTCGGACACCCTGTAGACATATATACAATCATGCACATGCCGGAAGGTATAAAATGTATTTTAGAATCGTTCTGGTTACTTTAAAACGATCCGAATCAAGTCATTTCCCTAAAATTAAATTAAAATTATTCAATAATAATTAATATATTGCCCCAAAAGTATACACGCTCATGGATAGAAAATAAAATGCATATTTTGGGATTTTTTCGATGCCACTGAGCTTCATATTAGAATCTTCAATGATGCTTTGTAGCGTCATAGGAAAATCGATTAAAATGGTATTTAATCGGTATAATATGAAATGAAATGTCTTTCTACCGAAAGTATAAGGTCCCTAAATGCATTGCCCGGTAAATTCGAGGCCGAAGTTGGTCCGGACTCCTTCCAATCTCGCATCAAAATGCTGACATTTTAGCCAAATTGTGACATTTCATACATTATAATTAAATGAATAAATTTCCCCGTATAGAAATTGATTTTTAAATGCCTTTGCAGGACCTCAGCAAAATTAATGAAATTGGTATTTAATGCTCAAATCGTCCAATGAAATGTACCGCTATTAAAAATATAAAGTCCATTTTACCTTTGCCATGTATATTTCAAGCCGAAATCGGTCCAGGAAGCTTCCAATATCGCTACAAAAACTGTTATTTTCATGACATTTTGACAGGTCATATTTTAATTTCGATGTAAAGAGGGTCCGTTCAATTGTTTTGTCAAGGCACGGCTTTTATATATGCACTTTTTAAAATTTTTCCTGTAGCGATGCAAAAAAAGGTATTTATTTATAACTTTAACGAAAAAATATGGAGTTTTAATTAGTTAGGAGTGTTCTTAGATGATCAGGGAAGAAAATAAACCAAAAAAGAATCGTTAAATAAGAGAAATAATATATAATAATGCCTTTTAAATATGAATTTTGATGGAAAAAAACAGAAAAAATGAGTTTTTACCCCCTAAATCAGGCCCTGGATCACCCATTCGGGATTCATTTTAAAGCCTGATTATATCCCCAACGGATAGCGTTGAAAAAGTTAGAAGAAATTAGATAGGAAAAGATACAGAGTGATTCAAATGTAGAGATGTCATGAAAAAAAATCGTAAAAAATCGAAATTTAATTATCGATTTCTCCTTTCCTATTAGAAATAAAAGAACTAAAAAATACGTTTCTAACGTATTTCGGCGAGCTCTTTCCGATAGGGCACATGGAATTTCGATTTGGATCCATTTTGACCCCCCAAAAAATTCAAAACCGTCAAAAATTTGCATGAAAATTCGTAATTTCCACTTTTTCCCAAATTTTTCCAATTTCCAGTCGTTTTAGGTATAGGTAAATGTATCGCAAAAAGAAAGTATTTGAGATTCTTTAGTTTTAAGTTCAAATACGTTTTTCTGTCCGATGTTCCGGTTTCGACTTATTCGGTGCCAAATTGGGGTCTACAAAGGGCATTTTTCGACATAAAAAAATTCAAAAAAATTACTTCCCATTTTAGGAATACCGCCAGTTTCAATAGGGTTCTGAAGCTCCCTGACCTCCACAACCTCCGAAAATTTAAATCGATTTAATTAAGTTTTGCGACCTGTAATCGATCCCATAGGAAATCGCTGAAATTTCGATTTTAACGTTTTATATCTCCGAAACGGAACACCCGGTATAACTGAATTTTTTACCGAAGCTAGCCGCACTATCCCTCTATTAACCCAGAAAATCTGGTTGCCCTCATTCTAACCGTTTTCGAGAAAAAAAATTGAAAAGGTGAAAATGTCGAAACGGACAACATACGGCCATACACACATTTTTCTGACAAAGGGCTCGGTATATAGACCGAGCCTGAAAGGCGGTCTATAACTAGTACGGATAGACCGCCTAATCGCCCCCCGAGGGGTCTCTATAAGGTCGGTAATATCATCATTGTCACGCCCTGAAAATTTCGTGTTGCTAGGCCATGTATTAAGGAAGATATCACACTCCTACGGACTGATGATGGAGAATAGACCGCCCTTCGTAACCCCATCGCTACATACATACAAACACCTACACGTAGAAACTATTTTTGCCAACAAAAATACTTTTCGGACACCCTGTATACATACATTCAAACATAAACACATATTAATACAAATATATTCGATTTGCTTGAAATTCGACCTAATAAAGTTTATCTAAGTACTAATAGGAGTATTTGCTCATTCCAAGACTTTTTGGACACCCTGTATACATTCAATCTAACACTCACACGTTTAAATAGGAATATAGACGATTTTCTTGAAATCCGCCTTAATTACGTTTATTGTGGTCGTATTAAAAGGAGTTGCAAATGCTAAGACTTTTCGGACACCCTGTATACACACGTACAAGCATAAACACATAGTAATACAAATATAGACGATTTTCTTGAAATCCGCCTTAATTAAGTTTATTTAGGTCCTAATAAAAGGAGTTGCAAATAATAAGACTTTTCGGACACCCTGTATACACACGTACAATCATAAACACATAGTAATACAAATATAGACGATTTTCTTGAAATCCGCCTTAATTAAGTTTATTTTGGTCCTAATAAAAGGAGTTGCAAATAAGAAGACTTTTCGGACACCCTGTATACACACGTACAAGCATAAACACATAGTAATACAAATATAGACAATTTTCTTGAAATCCGCCTTAATTAAGTTTATTTTGGTCGTAATAAAAGGAGTTGCAAATAATAAGACTTTTCGGACACCCTGTATACACACGTACAAGCATAAACACATAGTAATACAAATATATTCGATTTGCTTGAAATTCGACCTAATAAAGTTTATCTAAGTACTAATAGGAGTATTTACCCATTCCAAGACTTTTTGGACACCCTGTATACATTCACACTAACACTCACACGTTTAAATACGAGTATAGCCGATTTCCTTAAAATCCTAATTAGTTAAGTTTATCTTGGTACTAGTAGAAGTATTTACCCATACTAAGGCTTTTCGAACACCCTGTATACAAACATATAAATCCGTACACATAGAAATGCAAATATATACCTACGATTTGCTTTAAATCCGACAATTGAGTTACTATTTGTACAAAAGGCAAAGGTATTTGCCCATTCAAAGACTTTTCGGACACCCTGTATACATACATAAAAACACAACACAACACGACACGTGGTAATTTAAATATTTTCGATTTTCTTGAAAACCGACCCTATTAATTTTATCTTCGTACTTATGACAAAGATATTTGCGCATATAAAGACTTTTCGGACACCCTGTAGGCATATACAGAATCACCCACATGCCGAAAGGTCTAAAATGTACTTTCGAATCGTTCAGGTTACTTTAAAAGGGAGTCAATTCATTTCCCTAAAATTAAATTTGGCAAAGATATTTCCCCATACAAAGACTTTTTGGACATTCTGTTGTGTACCAACATATAAACAACCACACAAAGGAATGAAAAATTTACGATTTCCTTGAAATAAGACTCATTTAAGTTTTTCTTCGCTCTAATGACAAAGATATTTGCGCATACAAAGACTTTTCGGACACCCTGTAGACATATATACAATCATGCACATGCCGGAAGGTATAAAATGTATTTTAGAATCGTTCTGGTTACTTTAAAACGATCCGAATCAAGTCATTTCCCTAAAATTAAATTAAAATTATTCAATAATAATTATTAATATATTGCCCCAAAAGTATACACGCTCATGGTTAGAAAATAAAATGCATATTTTGGGATTTTTTCGATGCCACTGAGCTTCATATTAGAATCTTCAATGATGCTTTGTAGCGTCATAGGAAAATCGATTAAAATGGTATTTAATCGGTATAATATGAAATGAAATGTCTTTCTACCGAAAGTATAAGGTCCCTAAATGCATTGCCCGGTAAATTCGAGGCCGAAGTTGGTCCGGACTCCTTCCAATCTCGCATCAAAATGCTGACATTTTAGCCAAATTGTGACATTTCATACATTATAATTAAATGAATAAATTTCCCCGTATAGAAATTGATTTTGACATGCATTTGCATGGTCTGAGAAAAATTTAAAAAATTCGTATTTAATGCTTAAATCGTCCAATGAAACGTATTTTAACTAAAAATATAAAGTCCATTTTACCTTTGCCATGTATATTTCAAGCCGAGATCGGTCCAGGAAGCTTCCAATATCGCTACAAAAACTGTTATTTTCATGACATTTTGACAGGTCATATTTTAATTTCGATGTAAAGAGGGTCCGTTCAATTGTTTTGTCAAGGCACGGCTTTTATATATGCACTTTTTAAAATTTTTCCTGCAGCGATGCAAAAAAAGGTATTTATTTATAACTTTAACGAAAAAATATGGAGTTTTAATTAGTTAGGAGTGTTCTTAGATGATCAGGGAAGAAAATAAACCAAAAAAGAATCGTTAAATAAGAGAAATAATATATAATAATGCCTTTTAAATATGAATTTTGATGGAAAAAAAACAGAAAAAATGAGTTTTTACCCCCTAAATCAGGCCCTGGATCACCCATTCGGGATTCATTTTAAAGCCTGATTATATCCCCAACGGATAGCGTTGAAAAAGTTAGAAGAAATTAGATAGGAAAAGATACAGAGTGATTCAAATGTAGAGATGTCATGAAAAAAAATCGTAAAAAATCGAAATTTAATTATCAATTGCTCCTTTCCTATTAGGAATAAAAGAACTAAAAAATACGTTTCTAACGTATTTCGGCGAGCTCTTTCCGATAGGGCACATGGAATTTCGATTTGGATCCATTTTGACCCCCCAAAAAATTCAAAACCGTCAAAAATTTGCATGAAAAATCGTAATTTCCACTTTTTCCCAAATTTTTCCAATTTCCAGTCGTTTTAGGTATAGGTAAATGTATTGCAAAAAGAAAGTATTTGAGATTCTTTAGTTTTAAGTTCAAATACGTTTTTCTGTCCGATGTTCCGGTTTCGACTTATTCGGTGCCAAATTGGGGTCTACAAAGGGCATTTTTCGACATAAAAAAATTCAAAAAAATTACTTCCCATTTTCCGAATACCGCCAGTTTCAATAGGGTTCGGAACACCCCGGTCCTCCACAACCTCCAAAAATTTAAATCGATTTAATTAAGTTTTGCGACCTGTAATCGATCCCATAGGAAATCGCTGAAATTTCGACTTTAACATTTTATATCTCCGAAACGGAACACCCGGTATAACTGAATTTTTTACCGAAGCTAGCCGCACTATCCCTCTATTAACCCAGAAAATCTGGTTGCCCTCATTCTAACCGTTTTCGAGAAAAAAAATTGAAAAGGTGAAAATGTCGAAACGGACAACATACGGCCATACATACATACACACATTTTTCTGACCAAGGGCTCGGTATATAGACCGAGCCTGAAAGGCGGTCTATAACTAGTACGGGTAGACCGCCTAATCGCCCCCCGAGGGGGCTCTATAAGGTCGGTAATATAAAACATTGTCATGCCCTGAAAATGTCGTGTTGCTAGGCCATATATTAAGGAAGATATCACACTCCTTCGGACTGATGATGGAGAATAGACCGCCCTTCGTAACCCCATCGCTACATACATACAAACACCTACACGTAGAAACTATTTTTGCCAACAAAAATACTTTTCGGACACCCTGTATACATACATTGAAACATAAACACATATTAATACAAATATATTCGATTTGCTTGAAATTCGACCTAATAAACTTTATCTAAGTACTAATAGGAGTTTTTGCCCATTCCAAGACTTTTTAGACACCCTGTATACATTCAATCTAACACTCACACGTGTAAATAGGAATATAGACGATTTTCTTGAAATCCGCCTTAATTACGTTTATTGTGGTCGTATTAAAAGGAGTTGCAAATGCTAAGACTTTTCGGACACCCTGTATACACACGTACAAGCATAAACACATAGTAATACAAATATAGACGATTTTCTTGAAATCCGCCTTAATTAAGTTTATTTAGGTCCTAATAAAAGGAGTTGCAAATAATAAGACTTTTCGGACACCCTGTATACACACGTACAATCATAAACACATAGTAATACAAATATAGACGATTTTCTTGAAATCCGCCTTAATTAAGTTTATTTTGGTCCTAATAAAAGGAGTTGCAAATAAGAAGACTTTTCGGACACCCTGTATACACACGTACAAGCATAAACACATAGTAATACAAATATAGACAATTTTCTTGAAATCCGCCTTAATTAAGTTTATTTTGGTCGTAATAAAAGGAGTTGCAAATAATAAGACTTTTCGGACACCCTGTATACACACGTACAAGCATAAACACATAGTAATACAAATATATTCGATTTGCTTGAAATTCGACCTAATAAAGTTTATCTAAGTACTAATAGGAGTATTTACCCATTCCAAGACTTTTTGGACACCCTGTATACATTCACACTAACACTCACACGTTTAAATAGGAGTATAGCCGATTTCCTTAAAATCCTAATTAGTTAAGTTTATCTTGGTACTAGTAGAAGTATTTACCCATACTAAGGCTTTTCGAACACCCTGTATACAAACATATAAATCCGTACACATAGAAATGCAAATATATACCTACGATTTGCTTTAAATCCGACAATTGAGTTACTATTTGTACAAAAGGCAAAGGTATTTGCCCATTCAAAGACTTTTCGGACACCCTGTATACATACATAAAAACACAACACAACACGACACGTGGTAATTTAAATATTTTCGATTTTCTTGAAAACCGACCCTATTAATTTTATCTTCGTACTTATGACAAAGATATTTGCGATTATAAAGACTTTTCGGACACCCTGTAGGCATATACAGAATCACCCACATGCCGAAAGGTCTAAAATGTACTCTCGAATCGTTCAGGTTACTTTAAAAGGATCCGAGTCAATTCATTTCCCTAAAATTAAATTTGGCAAAGATATTTCCGCATACAAAGACTTTTTGGACATTCTGTATAAATACCAACATAATAATATAAACAACCACACAACGGAATAAAAACTTTACGATTTCCTTGAAATAAAACTCGTTTAAGTTTTTCTTCGTGCCAATGACAAATATGTTTGCGCATACAAAGTTTTCGGACACCCTGTACTATACATACATACAAACACAACAACCACGACACAGTAATTTAAATATTTTCGATGTTCTTGAAAACCGGCTCAATTAATTTTATCTTCGTACTAACGGCAAAATATTTCCGCATACAAAGACTTTTTGGACATTCTGTATACATACCAACATATAAACAACCACACAAAGGAATGAAAAATTTACGATTTCGTTGAAATAAGACTCATTAAGTTTTTCTTCGTGCCAATGACAAAGATATTTGCGCATACAAAGACTTTTCGGACACCCTGTAGACATATATACAATCATGCACATGCCGGAAGGTATAAAATGTATTTTCGAATCGTTCTGGTTACTTTAAAACGATCCGAATCAAGTCATTTCCCTAAAATTAAATTAAAATTATTCAATAATAATTAATATATTGCCCCAAAGGTATACACGCTCATGGTTAGAAAATAAAATGCATATTTTGAATTTTTTCGATGCCACTGAGCTTCATATTAGAATCTTCAATGATGCTTTGTAGCGTCATAGGAAAATCGATTAAAATGGTATTTAATCTGTATAATATGAAATGAAATGTCTTTCTACCGAAAGTATAAGGTCCCTAAATCCCTTGCCTGGTAAATTTGAAGCCGAAGTTGGTCCACACTCCTTCCAATCTCGCATCAAAATGCTGACATTTAAGCCAAATTGTGACATTTTATACATTATAATTAAATTAATACATTTCCCCGTATAGAAATTGATTTTTATAATGCAATGCAGGGCCTCAGCAAAACCAATAAAATATGTATTTAATGCTTACATCGTCCAATGAAATGTACCGTAATTAAAAATATAAACTCCGTTTTACCTTTGCCATGTATATTTCAAGCCGAAATCGGTCCAGGAAGCTTCCAATATCGCTACAAAAACTGTTATTTTCATGACATTTTGACAGGTTATATTTTAATTTCGATGTAAAGCGTCACAGTTCAATTGTTTTTTTTCATGGCATGGTTTAACATTCGCGGTTTTTAAAATTTTTCCTGCGCCGAAGGAAGAAAACCTATTTATTTATAACTTTAACACAAAAATATGGAGTTTTAATTAGTTAGCAGTGTTCTCAGATGATGACGGAAGAAAATAAACCAAAAAAGAGCTGTTAAATAAGAGAAACAATACATAATAACGCCATTTAAAGATGAATTTTGATGGAAAAAAACAGAAAAAATGTGTTTTTACCCCCTAAATCAGGCCCTGGATCACCCATTCGGGATTCATTTTAAAGCCTGATTATATCCCCAACGGATAGCGTTGAAAAAGTTAGAAGAAATTAGATAGGAAAAGATACAGAGTGATTCAAATGTAGAGATGTCATGAAAAAAAATCGTAAAAAATCGAAATTTAATTATCGATTTCTCCTTTCCTATTAGAAATAAAAGAACTAAAAAATACGTTTCTAACGTATTTCGGCGAGCTCTTTCCGATAGGGCACATGGAATTTCGATTTGGATCCATTTTGACCCCCCAAAAAATTCAAAACCGTCAAAAATTTGCATGAAAAATCGTAATTTCCACTTTTTCCCAAATTTTTCCAATTTCCAGTCGTTTTAGGTATAGGTAAATGTATTGCAAAAAGAAAGTATTTGAGATTCCTTAGTTTTAAGTTCAAATACGTTTTTCTGTCCGATGTTCCGGTTTCGACTTATTCGGTGCCAAATTGGGGTCTACAAAGGGCATTTTTCGACATAAAAAAATTCAAAAAAATTACTTCCCATTTTAGGAATACCGCCAGTTTCAATAGGGTTCTGAAGCTCCCTGACCTCCACAACCTCCGAAAATTTAAATCGATTTAATTAAGTTTTGCGACCTGTAATCGATCCCATAGGAAATCGCTGAAATTTCGACTTTAACGTTTTATATCTCCGAAACGGAACACCCGGTATAACTGAATTTTTTACCGAAGCTAGCCGCACTATCCCTCTATTAACCCAGAAAATTTGGTTTCCCTCATTCTAACCGTTTTCGAGAAAAAAAATTGAAAAGGTGAAAATGTCGAAACGGACAACATACGCACATACGCACACACATTTTTCTGACCAAGGGCTCGGTATATAGACCGAGCCTGAAAGGCGGTCTATAACTAGATTGCGTAGACCGCCTAATCGCCCCCCGAGGGGGCTCTATAAGGTCGGTAATATCATCATTGTCATGCCCTGAAAATTTCGTGTTTCTAGGCCAAGTATTAAGGAAGATATCACACTCCTTCGGACTGATGATGGAGAATAGACCGCCCTTCGTGACCCCATCGCTACATACATACAAACACCTACACGTAGAAACTATTTTTGCCAACAAAAATACTTTTCGGACACCCTGTATACATACATACAAACATAAACACATATTAATACAAATATATTTGATTTGCTTGAAATTCGACCTAATAAAGTTTATCTAAGTACTAATAGGAGTATTTGCCCATTCCAAGAATTTTTGGACACCCTGTATACATTCAATCTAACACTCACACGTTTAAATAGGAATATAGACGATTTTTTTAGAAATCCGCCTTAATTACGTTTATTTTGGTCGTATTAAAATGAGTTGCAAATACTAAGACTTTTCGGACACCCTGTATACACACGTACAAGCATAAACACATAGTAATACAAATATAGACGATTTTCTTGAAATCCGCCTTAATTAAGTTTATTTAGGTCCTAATAAAAGGAGTTGCACCCTGTAAACACACATACAATCATAAACACATAGTAATACAAATATAGACGATTTTCTTGAAATCCGCCTTAATTAAGTTTATTTTGGTCCTAATAAAAGGAGTTGCAAATAATAAGACTTTTCGGACACCCTGTATACACACGCACAAGCATAAACACATAGTAATACAAATATAGACAATTTTCTTGAAATCCGCCTTAATTAAGTTTATTTTGGTCCTAATAAAAGGAGTTGCAAATAATAAGACTTTTCGGACACCCTGTATACACACGTACAAGCATAAACACATATTAATACAAATATATTCGATTTACTTGAAATTCGACCTAATAATGCTAAGTACTAATAGGAGTATTTGCCCATTCCAAACTAAGACTTTTCCAACACCCTGTATACATTCAATCTAACACTCACACGTTTAAATAGGAATATAGACGATTTTCTTGAAATCCGCCTTAATTACGTTTATTTTGGTCGTATTAAAATAAGTTGCAAATACTAAGACTTTTCGGACACCCTGTATACACACGTACAAGCATAAACACATAGTAATACAAATATAGACGATTTTCTTGAAATCTGCCTTAATTAAGTTTATTTAGGTCCTAATAAAAGGAGTTGCACCCTGTATACACACGTACAATCATAAACACATAGTAATACAAATATAGACGATTTTCTTGAAATCCGCCTTAATTAAGTTTATTTTGGTCCTAATAAAAGGAGTTGCAAATAATAAGACTTTTCGGACACCCTGTATACACACGCACAAGCATAAACACATAGTAATACAAATATAGACAATTTTCTTGAAATCCGCCTTAATTAAGTTTATTTTGGTCCTAATAAAAGGAGTTGCAAATAATAAGACTTTTCGGACACCCTGTATACACACGTACAAGCATAAACACATATTAATACAAATATATTCGATTTACTTGAAAATCGACCTAATAATGCTAAGTACTAATAGGAGTATTTGCCCATTCCAAACTAAGACTTTTCCAACACCCTGTATACCTACAAACATATAAATCCGTACACATAGAAATGCAAATATATACCTACGATTTGCTTTAAATCCGACCATCGAGTTACTATTTGTACGAAAGGCAAAGGTATTTGCCCATTCAAAGACTTTTCGGACACCCTGTATACATACATAAAAGCACAACACAACACGACACATGGTAATTTAAATATTTTCGATTTTCTTGAAAACCGACCCTATTAATTTTATCTTCGTACTTATGACAAAGTTATTTGCGCATATAAAGACTTTTCGGACACCCTGTAGGCATATACAGAATCACCCACATGCCGAAAGGTATAAAATGTACTTTCGAATCGTTCAGATTACTTTAAAAGGGAGTCAATTCATTTCCCTAAAATTAAATTTGGCAAAGATATTTCCCCATACAAAGACTTTTTGGACATTCTGTTGTGTGTACCAACATATAAACAACCACACAAAGGAATGAAAAATTTACGATTTCCTTGAAATAAGACTCATTTAAGTTTTTCTTCGCTCTAATGACAAAGATATTTGCGCATACAAAGACTTTTCGGACACCCTGTAGACATATATACAATCATGCACATGCCGGAAGGTATAAAATGTATTTTAGAATCGTTCTGGTTACTTTAAAACGATCCGAATCAAGTCATTTCCCTAAAATTAAATTAAAATTATTCAATAATAATTAATATATTGCCCCAAAAGTATACACGCTCATGGTTAGAAAATAAAATGCATATTTTGGGATTTTTTCGATGCCACTGAGCTTCATATTAGAATCTTCAATGATGCTTTGTAGCGTCATAGGAAAATCGATTAAAATGGTATTTAATCGGTATAATATGAAATGAAATGTCTTTCTACCGAAAGTATAAGGTCCCTAAATGCATTGCCCGGTAAATTCGAGGCCGAAGTTGGTCCGGACTCCTTCCAATCTCGCATCAAAATGCTGACATTTTAGCCAAATTGTGACATTTCATACATTATAATTAAATGAATAAATTTCCCCGTATAGAAATTGATTTTGACATGCATTTGCGTGGTCTGAGAAAAATTAAAAAAATTCGTATTTAATGCTTAAATCGTCCAATGAAACGTATTTTAACTAAAAATATAAAGTCCGTTTTACCTTTGCCATGTATATTTCAAGCCGAAATCGGTTCAGGAAGCTTCCAATATCGCTACGAAAACTGTTATTTTCATGACATTTTGACAGGTCATATTTTAATTTCGATGTAAAGAGGGTCCGTTCAATTGTTTTGTCAAGGCACGGCTTTTATATATGCACTTTTTAAAATTTTTCCTGCAGCGATGCAAAAAAAGGTATTTATTTATAACTTTAACGAAAAAATATGGAGTTTTAATTAGTTAGGAGTGTTCTTAGATGATCAGGGAAGAAAATAAACCAAAAAAGAATCGTTAAATAAGAGAAATAATATATAATAATGCCTTTTAAATATGAATTTTGATGGAAAAAAACAGAAAAAATGAGTTTTTACCCCCTAAATCAGGCCCTGGATCACCCATTCGGGATTCATTTTAAAGCCTGATTATATCCCCAACGGATAGCGTTGAAAAAGTTAGAAGAAATTAGATAGGAAAAGATACAGAGTGATTCAAATGTAGAGATGTCATGAAAAAAAATCGTAAAAAATCGAAATTTAATTATCGATTTCTCCTTTCCTATTAGAAATAAAAGAACTAAAAAATACGTTTCTAACGTATTTCGGCGAGCTCTTTCCGATAGGGCACATGGAATTTCGATTTGGATCCATTTTGACCCCCCAAAAAATTCAAAACCGTCAAAAATTTGCATGAAAATTAGTAATTTCCAGATTTTCCCAAATTTTTACAATTTCCAGTCGTTTTAGGTATAGGTAAATGTTTTGGAAAAAGAAAGTATTTGAGATTCTTTAGTTTTATGTTCAAATACGTTTTTCTGTCCGATGCTCCGGCTTCGACTTATTAAGCGCCAAAGAGGGGTCTACAAAGGGCATTTTTCGACATGAAAAAATTCAAAAAAATTACTTCCCATTTTAGGAATACCGCCAGTTTCAATAGGGTTCTGAAGCTCCCTGACCTCCACAACCTCCGAAAATTTAAATCGATTTAATTAAGTTTTGCGACCTGTAATCGATCCCATAGGAAATCGCTGAAATTTCGACTTTAACGTTTTATATCTCCGAAACGGAACACCCGGTATAACTGAATTTTTTACCGAAGCTAGCCGCACTATCCCTCTATTAACCCAGAAAATCTGGTTGCCCTCATTCTAACCGTTTTCGAGAAAAAAAATTGAAAAGGTGAAAATGTCGAAACGGACGACAACATACGGCCATACATACATACATACATACATACATACACACATTTTTCTGACCAAGGGCTCGGTATATAGACCGAGCCTGAAAGGCGGTCTATAACTAGTACGGGTAGACCGCCTAATCGCCCCCCGATGGGGCTCTATAAGGTCGGTAATATCATCATTGTCATGCCCTGAAAATTTCGTGTTTCTAGGCCATGTATTAAGGAAGATATCACACTCCTACGGACTGATGATGGAGAATAGACCGCCCTTCGTAACCCCATCGCTACATACATACAAACACCTACACGTAGAAACTATTTTTGCCAACAAAAATACTTTTCGGACACCCTGTATACATACATTCAAACATAAACACATATTAATACAAATATATTCGATTTGCTTGAAATTCGACCTAATAAAGTTTATCTAAGTACTAATAGGAGTATTTGCCCATTCCAAGACTTTTTGGACACCCTGTAGACATTCAATCTAACACTCACACGTTTAAATAGGAATATAGACGATTTTCTTGAAATCCGCCTTAATTACGTTTATTGTGGTCGTATTAAAAGGAGTTGCAAATGCTAAGACTTTTCGGACACCCTGTATACACACGTACAAGCATAAACACATAGTAATACAAATATAGACGATTTTCTTGAAATCCGCCTTAATTAAGTTTATTTAGGTCCTAATAAAAGGAGTTGCAAATAATAAGACTTTTCGGACACCCTGTATACACACGTATAATCATAAACACATAGTAATACAAATATAGACGATTTTCTTGAAATCCGCCTTAATTAAGTTTATTTTGGTCCTAATAAAAGGAGTTGCAAATAAGAAGACTTTTCGGACACCCTGTATACACACGTACAAGAATAAACACATAGTAATACAAATATAGACAATTTTCTTGAAATCCGCCTTAATTAAGTTTATTTTGGTCGTAATAAAAGGAGTTGCAAATAATAAGACTTTTCGGACACCCTGTATACACACGTACAAGCATAAACACATATTAATACAAATATATTCGATTTGCTTGAAATTCGACCTAATAAAGTTTATCTAATTACTAATAGGAGTATTTGCCCATTCCAAGACTTTTTGGACACCCTGTAGACATTCAATCTAACACTCACACGTTTAAATAGGAATATAGACGATTTTCTTGAAATCCGCCTTAATTACGTTTATTGTGGTCGTATTAAAAGGAGTTGCAAATGCTAAGACTTTTCGGACACCCTGTATACACACATACAAGCATAAACACATAGTAATACAAATATAGACGATTTTCTTGAAATCCGCCTTAATTAAGTTTATTTAGGTCCTAATAAAAGGAGTTGCAAATAATAAGACTTTTCGGACACCCTGTATACACACGTACAATCATAAACACATAGTAATACAAATATAGACGATTTTCTTGAAATCCGCCTTAATTAAGTTTATTTTGGTCCTAATAAAAGGAGTTGCAAATAAGAAGACTTTTCGGACACCCTGTATACACACGTACAAGAATAAACACATAGTAATACAAATATAGACAATTTTCTTGAAATCCGCCTTAATTAAGTTTATTTTGGTCGTAATAAAAGGAGTTGCAAATAATAAGACTTTTCGGACACCCTGTATACACACGTACAAGCATAAACACATAGTAATACAAATATATTCGATTTGCTTGAAATTCGACCTAATAAAGTTTATCTAAGTACTAATAGGAGTATTTGCCCATTCCAAGACTTTTTGGACACCCTGTAGACATTCAATCTAACACTCACACGTTTAAATAGGAATATAGACGATTTTCTTGAAATCCGCCTTAATTACGTTTATTGTGGTCGTATTAAAAGGAGTTGCAAATGCTAAGACTTTTCGGACACCCTGTATACACACGTACAAGCATAAACACATAGTAATACAAATATAGACGATTTTCTTGAAATCCGCCTTAATTAAGTTTATTTAGGTCCTAATAAAAGGAGTTGCAAATAATAAGACTTTTCGGACACCCTGTATACACACGTACAATCATAAACACATAGTAATACAAATATAGACGATTTTCTTGAAATCCGCCTTAATTAAGTTTATTTTGGTCCTAATAAAAGGAGTTGCAAATAAGAAGACTTTTCGGACACCCTGTATACACACGTACAAGCATAAACACATAGTAATACAAATATAGACAATTTTCTTGAAATCCGCCTTAATTAAGTTTATTTTGGTCGTAATAAAAGGAGTTGCAAATAATAAGACTTTTCGGACACCCTGTATACACACGTACAAGCATAAACACATAGTAATACAAATATATTCGATTTGCTTGAAATTCGACCTAATAAAGTTTATCTAAGTACTAATAGGAGTATTTACCCATTCCAAGACTTTTTGGACACCCTGTATACATTCACACTAACACTCACACGTTTAAATAGGAGTATAGCCGATTTCCTTAAAATCCTAATTAGTTAAGTTTATCTTGGTACTAGTAGAAGTATTTACCCATACTAAGGCTTTTCGAACACCCTGTATACAAACATATAAATCCGTACACATAGAAATGCAAATATATACCTACGATTTGCTTTAAATCCGACAATTGAGTTACTATTTGTACAAAAGGCAAAGGTATTTGCCCATTCAAAGACTTTTCGGACACCCTGTATACATACATAAAAACACAACACAACACGACACGTGGTTATTTAAATATTTTCGATTTTCTTGAAAACCGGCCCTATTAATTTTATCTTCGTACTTATGACAAAGATATTTGCGCATATAAAGACTTTTCGGACACCCTGTAGGCATATACAGAATCACCCACATGCCGAAAGGTCTAAAATGTACTTTCGAATCGTTCAGGTTACTTTAAAAGGATCCGAGTCAATTCATTTCCCTAAAATTAAATTTGGCAAAGATATTTCCGCATACAAAGACTTTTTGGACATTCTGTATAAATACCAACATAATAATATAAACAACCACACAACGGAATAAAAACTTTACGATTTCCTTGAAATAAAACTCGTTTAAGTTTTTCTTCGTGCCAATGACAAATATGTTTGCGCATACAAAGTTTTCGGACACCCTGTACTATACATACATACAAACACAACAACCACGACACAGTAATTTAAATATTTTCGATGTTCTTGAAAACCGGCTCAATTAATTTTATCTTCGTACTAACGGCAAAGATATTTCCGCATACAAAGACTTTTTGGACATTCTGTATACATACCAACATATAAACAACCACACAAAGGAATGAAAAATTTACGATTTCGTTGAAATAAGACTCATTAAGTTTTTCTTCGTGCCAATGACAAAGATATTTGCGCATACAAAGACTTTTCGGCCACCCTGTAGACATATATACAATCATGCACATGCCGGAAGGTATAAAATGTATTTTCGAATCGTTCTGGTTACTTTAAAACGATCCGAATCAAGTCATTTCCCTAAAATTAAATTAAAATTGTTCAATAATAATTAATATATTGCCCCAAAGGTATACACGCTCATGGTTAGAAAATAAAATGCATATTTTGAATTTTTTCGATGCCACTGAGCTTCATATTAGAATCTTCAATGATGCTTTGTAGCGTCATAGGAAAATCGATTAAAATGGTATTTAATCTGTATAATATGAAATGAAATGTCTTTCTACCGAAAGTATAAGGTCCCTAAATCCCTTGCCTGGTAAATTTGAAGCCGAAGTTGGTCCACACTCCTTCCAATCTCGCATCAAAATGCTGACATTTAAGCCAAATTGTGACATTTTATACATTATAATTAAATTAATACATTTCCCCGTATAGAAATTGATTTTTATAATGCAATGCAGGGCCTCAGCAAAACCAATAAAATATGTATTTAATGCTTACATCGTCCAATGAAATGTACCGTAATTAAAAATATAAACTCCGTTTTACCTTTGCCATGTATATTTCAAGCCGAAATCGGTCCAGGAAGCTTCCAATATCGCTACAAAAACTGTTATTTTCATGACATTTTGACAGGTCATATTTTAATTTCGATGTAAAGCGTCACAGTTCAATTGTTTTTTTTCATGGCATGGTTTAACATTCGCGGTTTTTAAAATTTTTCCTGCGCCGAAGGAAGAAAACCTATTTATTTATAACTTTAACACAAAAATATGGAGTTTTAATTAGTTAGCAGTGTTCTCAGATGGTGACGGAAGAAAATAAACCAAAAAAGAGCTGTTAAATAAGAGAAACAATACATAATAACGCCATTTAAAGATGAATTTTGATGGAAAAAAACAGAAAAAATGTGTTTTTACCCCCTAAATCAGGCCCTGGTTCACCCATTCGGGATTCATTTTAAAGCCTGATTATATCCCCAAGGGATAGCGTTGAAAAAGTTGGAAGAAATTAGATAGGAAAAGATACAGAGTGATTCAAATGTAGAGATGTCATGAAAAAAAATCGTAAAAAATCGAAATTTAATTATCGATTTCTCCTTTCCTATTAGAAATAAAAGAACTAAAAAATACGTTTCTAACGTATTTCGGCGAGCTCTTTCCGATAGGGCACATGGAATTTCGATTTGGATCCATTTTGACCCCCCAAAAAATTCAAAACCGTCAAAAATTTGCATGAAAAATCGTAATTTCCACTTTTTCCCAAATTTTTCCAATTTCCAGTCGTTTTAGGTATAGGTAAATGTATTGCAAAAAGAAAGTATTTGAGATTCTTTAGTTTTAAGTTCAAATACGTTTTTCTGTCCGATGTTCCGGTTTCGACTTATTCGGTACCAAATTGGGGTCTACAAAGGGCATTTTTCGACATAAAAAAATTCAAAAAAATTACTTCCCATTTTAGGAATACCGCCAGTTTCAATAGGGTTCTGAAGCTCCCTGACCTCCACAACCTCCGAAAATTTAAATCGATTTAATTAAGTTTTGCGACCTGTAATCGATCCCATAGGAAATCGCTGAAATTTCGACTTTAACGTTTTATATCTCCGAAACGGAACACCCGGTATAACTGAATTTTTTACCGAAGCTAGCCGCACTATCCCTCTATTAACCCAGAAAATTTGGTTGCCCTCATTCTAACCGTTTTCGAGAAAAAAAATTGAAAAGGTGAAAATGTCGAAACGGACAACATACGGCCATACATACATACATACATACACACATTTTTCTGACCAAGGGCTCGGTATATAGACCGAGCCTGAAAGGCGGTCTATAACTAGTACGGATAGACCGCCTAATCGCCCCCCGAGGGGGCTCCATAAGGTCGGTAATATCATCATTGTCATGCCCTGAAAAGTTCCTGTTTCTAAGCCATGTATTAAGGAAGATATCACACTCCTACGGACTGATGATGCAGAATAGACCGCCATTCGTAACCGTATCGCTATATACATACAAACACATATTACATATAAATACAATATGTACGATTTCGCTGAAACCCTACTAAATTAAACTTGTCATCTTTCGATCGGCTTTGAACCATACATTAGATAACATCATCTTCCTGAAATGGTCGAGCTGGATGAAGATTGGTGGCGAGCCCTTCGGGCACGCCACTGATGTCTCTATGGAAAAAAATTGTGCATACATATTATGAACATCGCTTCTTTCAATCTAAGAAGCCGTTCGCGAGTTGTAAGTTGTTAACTTTACCCCTAATCGTTGCTATGGCAATCATCAAAATTGAAAATTGCGAAAATATTTTTCCATGATTGACCGAATTCTACTTAGACGCGAAATTTCTACTCTGCAACTCAATAAATAACGGAGAAATCAAATTGATCGTCGTCATGACTACCAAAAATCGAAATTATTTTCAAATAAAAAAGTAGTTTACTTCCATCCCTTTCGATAGCCACCTCGCTCGTTCCAATCGCAGAAGGCGTCCGCGAGTTATAAATTGTCAACTTTATCCTTAATCGTTGCTATGCCAACCATGGGAATCGATTTTTCCAGATATATTTTTGAATGAGTGACCGAATTCTTCCGAGATATCAGTTTTCAACTTTCCAACTCAATAAATAACGAAAATAGCAAATTGTTCATCGTCCCGGCAACGAAAAGTCAAAATTATTTTCACATAAAAAAGTAGTGAACTTTCTAACATTTCGATCGTCACTTTACTGGTTTCAATCAGATAAGCCGTTCGCGAGTTAAAAATGATCAACTTTATGCTCAATCGTTGCTATGGTAATCATCGGAATCAAAATTTATAAAAATATTTTTGAATGATTGACCGAATTCTAATCAGATATCAAATTTCAACTCTAAAACTCAATAAATAATGGAAATAGCAAACTGTTCGTCGTCATGGCAACGAAATGTCAAAATTATTTTCACATAAAAAAGTAGCTTACTTCGTTCCCTTTCGATTGCCACCTCACTCGTTTCAATCAGATCAGCCGTACGTGAGTTAGAAATTGTCAACTCTATCCTTAATCGTTGCTATAGAAACCATGCGAATCAAAATTTACACATATAATTTTGAATGATTGACCGAATTCTTCCCATATATCAAATTTCAGCTCTCTAACTCAATAAATATGGGAAATAGCAAATTTTTCGTCGTCATGCCAACGAAATGTCGAAATTATTTTCAAATAAAATAGCTTACTTCCTCCCCTTTCGATTGCCACATCACTCTTTTCAATCGAATAATCCGTTCTCAATTAATAACAAATCTAAGCAAAATTTAAATCAGAACAGTCATTGTGATTTACCCCGTATACTACCTCATGGAATAGCCTTTCTATGATGCTTCGCCGCGTCATCGAAAAATTGTTAAAATTGGTATTTAATGACTAATTCTTCAAATTATATGTTCCGAAATCCACACGGGAAGGTCTATAGAGGCGTTGCCCGGTATTATACAAGTCGAAAACGGTTCAGAAACCCTAAAATCTCGCAAGGAAAACTGGCATTTTTGCGACATTTCGACCCTTCATATTTTAATACATTTCTCCGTATGAAACTGATTTTGACATGCATTTGCATGGTCTGAGAAAAATTTAAAAAATTCGTATTTAATGCTTAAATCGTCCAATGAAACGTATTTTAACTAAAAATATAAAGTCCGTTTTACCTTTGCCATGTATATTTCAAGCCGAAATCGGTCCAGGAAGCTTCCAATATCGCTACAAAAACTGTTATTTTCATGACATTTTGACAGGTCATATTTTAATTTCGATGTAAAGAGGGTCAGTTTCATTTGTTTTTTTTCAAGGCACGGCTTTTATATATGTACTTTTTAAAATTTTTCCTGCAGCGATGCAAAAAAAGGTATTTATTTATAACTTTAACGAAAAAATATGGAGTTTTAATTAGTTAGGAGTGTTCTCAGATGATGTAGGAAGAAAATAAACCAAAAAAGAGCTGTTAAATAAGAGAAATAATACATAATAATGCCATTTAAAGATGAATTTTGATGGAAAAAAACAGAAAAAATGAGTTTTTACCCCCTAAATCAGGCCCTGGATCACCCATTCGGGATTCATTTTAAAGCCTGATTATATCCCCAACGGATAGCGTTGAAAAAGTTAGAAGAAATTAGATAGGAAAAAATACAGAGTGATTCGAATGTAGAGATGTCATGAAAAAAAAATGGTCAAAAATCGAAATTTAATTATCAATTGCTCCTTTCCTATTACGAATGAAGGAACATGGAAAAAAATTGTGCATACATATTATGAACATCGCTTCTTTCAATCTAAGAAGCCGTTCGCGAGTTGTAAGTTGTTAACTTTACCCCTAATCGTTGCTATGGCAATCATCAAAATTGAAAATTGCGAAAATATTTTTCCATGATTGACCGAATTCTACTTAGACGCGAAATTTCTACTCTGCAACTCAATAAATAACGGAGAAATCAAATTGATCGTCGTCATGACTACCAAAAATCGAAATTATTTTCAAATAAAAAAGTAGTTTACTTCCATCCCTTTCGATAGCCACCTCGCTCGTTCCAATCGCAGAAGGCGTCCGCGAGTTATAAATTGTCAACTTTATCCTTAATCGTTGCTATGCCAACCATGGGAATCGATTTTTCCAGATATATTTTTGAATGAGTGACCGAATTCTTCCGAGATATCAGTTTTCAACTTTCCAACTCAATAAATAACGAAAATAGCAAATTGTTCATCGTCCCGGCAACGAAAAGTCAAAATTATTTTCACATAAAAAAGTAGTGAACTTTCTAACATTTCGATCGTCACTTTACTGGTTTCAATCAGATAAGCCGTTCGCGAGTTAAAAATGATCAACTTTATGCTCAATCGTTGCTATGGTAATCATCGGAATCAAAATTTATAAAAATATTTTTGAATGATTGACCGAATTCTACTCAGATATCAAATTTCAACTCTAAAACTCAATAAATAATGGAAATAGCAAACTGTTCGTCGTCATGGCAACGAAATGTCAAAATTATTTTCACATAAAAAAGTAGCTTACTTCGTTCCCTTTCGATTGCCACCTCACTCGTTTCAATCAGATCAGCCGTACGTG
This sequence comes from Philopedon plagiatum, assembly GCA_963971165.1. NCBI lineage: Eukaryota > Metazoa > Arthropoda > Insecta > Coleoptera > Curculionidae > Philopedon > Philopedon plagiatum. Next base: position 82,467,038 of record OZ020190.1, read on the forward strand.
AGTTAGAAATTGTCAACTCTATCCTTAATCGTTGCTATAGAAACCATGCGAATCAAAATTTACACATATAATTTTGAATGATTGACCGAATTCTTCCCATATATCAAATTTCAGCTCTCTAACTCAATAAATATGGGAAATAGCAAATTTTTCGTCGTCATGCCAACGAAATGTCGAAATTATTTTCAAATAAAATAGCTTACTTCCTCCCCTTTCGATTGCCACATCACTCTTTTCAATCGAATAATCCGTTCTCAATTAATAACAAATCTAAGCAAAATTTAAATCAGACCCGTCATTGTGATTTACCCCGTATGCTACCTCATGGAATAGCCTTTCTATGATGCTTCGCCGCGTCATCGAAAAATTGTTAAAATTGGTATTTAATGACTAATTCTTCAAATTATATGTTCCGAAATCCACACGGGAAGGTCTATAGAGGCGTTGCCCGGTATTATACAAGTCGAAAACGGTTCAGAAACCCTAAAATCTCGCAAGGAAAACTGGCATTTTTGCGACATTTCGACCCTTCATATTTTAATACATTTCTCCGTATGAAACTGATTTTGACATGCATTTGCATGGTCTGAGAAAAATTTAAAAAATTCATATTTAATGCTTAAATCGTCCAATGAAACGTATTTTAACTAAAAATATAAAGTCCGTTTTACCTTTGCCATGTATATTTCAAGCCGAAATCGGTCCAGGAAGCTTCCAATATCGCTACAAAAACTGTTATTTTCATGACATTTTGACAGGTCATATTTTAATTTCGATGTAAAGAGGGTCAGTTTCATTTGTTTTTTTTTCAAGGCACGGCTTTTATATATGTACTTTTTAAAATTTTTCCTGCAGCGATGCAAAAAAAGGTATTTATTTATAACTTTAACGAAAAAATATGGAGTTTTAATTAGTTAGGAGTGTTCTCAGATGATGTAGGAAGAAAATAAACCAAAAAAGAGCTGTTAAATAAGAGAAATAATACATAATAATGCCATTTAAAGATGAATTTTGATGGAAAAAAACAGAAAAAATGAGTTTTTACCCCCTAAATCAGGCCCTGGATCACCCATTCGGGATTCATTTTAAAGCCTGATTATATCCCCAACGGATAGCGTTGAAAAAGTTAGAAGAAATTAGATAGGAAAAAATACAGAGTGATTCGAATGTAGAGATGTCATGAAAAAAAATGGTCAAAAATCGAAATTTAATTATCAATTGAGTGGTTCAGTGCCAGAGTTGCCTAAACAACAATTAAATAAAAAGGTGTAAATGAAGTTAAAAGTTGGACAATAGTTTAAAAATTACCACTTGTCAGACAAGTGTTTATTTAGTTTTGTTATTATGTGAAGAGTATTAAGACCATTTATTAAAAACGTTCAAAAAATATCTTTTACATAGAACTGAGTTTAGGGAAAAAATATGTGTAGGCATATTTGGCTCTAAGGGAATTTAGACTTTAAGTAATAAAATGTGGAATAGGCAGCGCGCTTAGGCAAGTTTAGCCCTAACGATATATTTTTCCATGAGTGGAGTAGGCTAGTAGGAGGAATAAAAAAAAAACATGAACAATAAAATTAAACATTTTTGAGAAAGATTTATTAAACTAAAAGAAATCAGTTTTGTCTAAATAAACGATATTATCTTATTCACTCTCGCCCGTCGTTTCCGGTTCTTGATTTTCTTGATTTTCACCTTCCACTTTAAGACTTCTGTAAAAGTTATGATGGATGGGTGGAATATATTTTAATAAAGACAACAAGTCTTTTTTCTTTTCCTTAGTTATCGGTCGACCTCTGGGATACAAAAGTTCTAACTGTTGAGGAAAGGCTCGCGTTGGTCGCCCACGATTTGCTTTCCGCGCTACGTCTACAACTTGAAAATCCATCAAATCCGATACACTGTATTTGTAGAAAAGTTTTTGCGGTTCTTGTTTTCGAAGCTGTAACCAACGAATCTTTAACCACTCTACTTTTTGGTTACCTTCTGATACTTTTCTGTTCGTAATTACATTTTCTAATGATTTTGAGGAATAAAAGAGATCGCTAGTCATACGATGAACTTGGAATTTAGGTTTTTTTTTCTTTGCATCTGCTATGATTTTTTCCCATTTCTCAGGAACATAAATTTCTTCATGATAACCTCTACTTCTTTCTATGACTCCAAAGTCCATGTCACAACTGTCAAAACTGTGTCCAGGAATAAAAAATTTCTGATTTATAGTTTCAAGACATGGATGATTTTGTAGGGTGTAACTTAAAAATAGAGCAGTTTTTATATTGCGGTTCTGTCCACCCAGCGGCGGCTTGTGAAATTTTAAAGTTGTATATCTCTTTTGCTACTAACGGGACCCATGCCAAATTTACAGGTTTTGATAGTGAGCCTACTAGGAATGTTTTGGTAAAGAAAAAAAATATTTTGTAATTTGCGAAAAAAAGTTGAATTTTGCCGTCGCCTACCCTGGAAAAAAAATAAACACGTTTAAATATTTTATTTATTACTTTTTCTAAACAAAGTTTACATCATTTCATCGACAATTCTTAAATTTTAAGGGAAAAAAATGTGTTAGTAGAAAGTTATAGTCATTTGAATTTTATTAAACCTAAAATATAATTTAAAAAAAAATTTAAATGACTATAACTTTCTACTAACACATTTTTTTTCCTTAAAATTTAAGAATTGTCAATGAAACGATGTAAACTTTGTTTAGAAAAAGTAATAAATAAAATATTTAAACGTGTTCATTTTTTTCCCAGGGTAGGCGACGGCAAAATTAAACTTTTTTTCGCAAATTACAAAATATTTTTTTTCTTTACCAAAACATTCCTAGTAGGCTCACTATCAAAACCTGTAAATTTGGCATGGGTCCCGTTAGTAGCAACAGAGATATACAACTTTAAAATTTCACAAGCCGCCGCTGTGTCCACCACAGCTGTCGCTGTAGAGTGTAAGAGTTTTAGTTGTCGGCGGAAGGACCTGGTTAATATGATAAAGAAGACAGGATGAAACCTCTTGGGCTCCTCGGGATGCAACACTTTCCGGCCAGATGTACATGTGTCCAATGTTGGTAACTTCATCGTGTATCCCCAAATTATACGTCCACATTTGTCTTTTATAATAGACTTCTCCCGTTGATAAAACGGGAGTTGGAAGAGTCTTTTCTAAATCGAAAACAGCTACTTGCTTTTCACCTAATGACACTTTTGCCTCTGCAGTATCAGCCTTTTTCATCATATCAACTGCTTCAACTTTTCGTAAATGCAAATCATGCATACTTTTGACCTCTGCCTCTTCAGTTGCATTGGTTGAAAACTTAGCTTTAACTCTCGACTCATCACAGACTGAACAGGTATCCTTATGAGGCGGATGAAATGATAGATGGCTAAACTTACAGTTGAAAATATCCCGGAATTTAAAATTTGACACGGGTTGTAGGTTATTGTTTTCACACTCTGTTGTATACTGTTTATACATCGCAGCTTTGGTCAGCCAAGGAGCCAAATAAAATAGTTTTGAATCACGTCGACAGTAATGACTTTGATATGTTGGAAACTTAGCTATAAATTCACATAGAAACTTTTCATCATCAGGCTTAGTTTTGTTAAAGGGAGGATGCTTTCCACTCTTACAGGGTTGAGGGGTGCCTAAGTTTTGTTTTCTTTTTAGGACGTTTGTAATAGATCCATCACAAATTGCTAAGGTTTCTTGAAAAAACTTCTTACACACAACCTGGTCAACTCCATTTACATCTCTTAACCTATAAATCCTTGTTTTTGAACGGCGAGATTTATCATTTTTAGTATATTTCCTACTAATATTTTTAATTTCGATTTGACCACAAAGAAAGGCGTTTTTTTCTGTCCAAGTTAGATTATAGTAGCCTTTAAAAATGTCCTTTCTTCTATCAGTCCCTATTACATTCGAACATTTCAGTTTACATTGACATGAGTCTTCTGAGCAGGTCTTTTTCGGAACTATTTTACCCGTTGTCGATAGGTACTCCTCGCCTTGTTGTCTTTTTGTTTTTCTTATACATTTTTTATGCTCTTCAGGTCTTCGTTTTCTTTTTCTTTGTGGTTGATCTTCATCTGTTCCTTGTAGGACATTTTGCTCACCTTCTGAAACAAAAACACTGACTAATGCACAATTTATAGCCTTTATTGCAACCTGCAAACTATTGCCTATCCGAATGTATTTATTCATAATTTTAGCCAAACTTGCCTAACCAATGGATTGCTAAAATAAATCAGTTTTTTAAAAAATGCATCTCATTTACTTTAATACCATATATTTAATTTCCCTTCTTACATATCTAAAAACGTGACAAGCGCTCCAATACTGTTTTACATTCGTGACATTTCTTAAACAATAAATAAATAATTTGATATAAAATTACACCTAACCCTCAGCATTTCTTGCAAGTTTCATAAAATTCTATAATACAAACTTGCCTAACCCACACATGATTTTTAAGTAGTCAAAAAGTACTTAATAAGGTAGTTTAATGAAAAACCTATATGTACTACACAATTACTACATACCTGAGGAATTCATATCACTACCGTTGGGTTCATAATTTCTGTCATCATCGCTGTTATCGGCAAAAATACTAGGACCGCTCTCAGAATCTGACACATTATCCGCCATGTTGTTTGTTGAATAGGCAGGTTTGGCTCTTTATGTGTGTCTTTTATAGCTACCTGCCTAAACTAAAGGTAGATGGCAGCACCAAAAATGAGTTATATAAGGGATAGGCACCTTTGGCACGCATAGAAATAATCATTTACAATGACAATATACAAAAACCGACTGTTTTAAAATTTTGTTGCTTAGGCAACTCTGGCACTGAACCACTCAATTGCTCCTTTCCTATTACGAATGAAGGAACCAAAAAATACGTTTATAACGTAGTTCGGCGAGGTCTTTCCGATAAGGTACATGGGATTTCGATTTGAATCCATTTTGACCCCCAAAAAAATTGACAACCGTCAAAAATTTGCATGAAAAATCGTAATTTCCACTTTTTCTCAAATTTTTCCAATTTGCAGTCGTTTTAGGTATAGGTAAATGTATTAGAAAAAGAAAGTATTTGAGATTCTTTAGTTTTAAGTTCAAATACATTTTTCTGTCCGATGTTCCAGTTTCGACTTATTCAGTGCCAAAGTGGGGTCTACAAACAGCATTTTTCGACATAAAAAAATTCAAAAAAATTACTTCCCATTTTCCGAATACCGCCAGTTTCAATAGGGTTCTGAAGCTCCCGGTCCTCCACAACCTCCAAAAATTTAAATCGATTTAATTCACTTTTGCGACCTGTACCCGATTTCAACGGAAATCGCTGAAATTTCGACTTTGACGTTTAATAACTCCGAAACGGAACACCCGGTATAACTGAATTTTTTACCGAAGCTAGTCGCACTATCCCTCTATTAACCCAGAAAATTTGGTTGCTGCCCCTCTAACCATTTTCGAGAAAAAAAATTGAAAAGGTGAAAATGTCGAAACGGACGACAACATACGCACGCACGTCCGCAGATACATACATACACACATTTTTATGACCAAGCAGGGGGTATATAGACCGCTTTCGCGGTCTATAATAACATAAAACTAAACCCTATGAACCACAACAAACATGCCTTTAAATTAACGACGAAAAAATCCTTTTGCGATCAGCCCCTACCTTTTTGCTACAAACTACTGGACAGTATCGGATTTCGACCAATAAGCTCCTCGGGTTCCACACAGGCACCATTTAAAATCCTCGCGGTCGCTTTTTTGTTCGCACCTGTCGCGCCCGAAATTTACGATTGAATGTAGTACCCGCGGTTTTACCCAAGTGCCGGAGTGGTACCATGTGGTTCGAACACGGCCTTAAAAATATTAATCAAGATATATTGATTCGTATAAATAAACGTGGACGTTGGGTACGAACGAGTAAATAATGAACAAAAACAGTGCTCACCTGGTGTAAAATATTATTGATTTTCAGTTGACGTCAGCGGTATGTTTTTTTAAGTATTTTTAGAACAGTTGTACAACAGAACGCAGTTGTAAACAAAAATTTAAGACCAGTTCCAGTAGTGGGAGATGGGGTGTTCTGCATCCACACCACACTGCCTCTGCGCATGCGCCAGAACTGCGCAGGCGCACGTCACCTTATTACAATATTACTTGGGTAATATTATAAGCCCTAGCTAGCATTCGGAGAGATAGAGTTTCCGTAGGTTCGGCCATGACTGCTTGCTTGTTGTGTCTTAGATAACATGTGATGTTTTTATTTTGAGCGCCACTGACTTTTTTGATGATGTTGACTCAGGTAAAATCAGAAACCGCTTACGGAAATCACCACTAACGCACCTGAATGTCGCAAACAAAAAGATCTGGGTCAGAAATAAATAAACTTGGTTCATTTTCCTTTAGTTTAAGTTTAATTTTATTTAATTTAAATTTTAGTCCTGTACAATATTCATATAATTCCCGTAATACTGATATAATTTAACATTTTATATTAATTGCGCCATCTGCACTTTTTTTGTTTAACCAAACTTAATATTAACTTAAATATCTAGTTAACAAATTCAGTGATTTGGCTTTTACCTGAGAGGTGACTTCTTATCGCTATGCGCGGGAGTGCAAGTCTCGCTTCAGAATTCAACTAACGTAACTCACCGCAATTACACCCGCATATACGCATCTTCATAAAGTCGCTAGTGAAAACCATATTATAGTGCCGCATTTTACAAATAATTTATAATAAGACTTTTAAGTGCTAGTTATGACCCAGAGGACATCTTCAGATTAACACATCCAGGGGGCCCCTATGTTCCAGTGAACCTTCTCAGATCGGTAAGTCATCTTCTCTTTGTTTCCGCCAATTCACTGAACCTTACAAAAAAACTTAAAGCTATCGAAGGAATTAATAATACATCATTTGGTCCAATCGCTTGCCGGATTTTGATATTTTGTGCACGAAGGCGTAATTAATTACTTTCTTAAAAATTTATTTAGTTTTCTAATTTTCTATGAAAAAGTATCACATTCCTTAAACGTGCATTTTTTGTCGCATTTTATGTGTCATTGATATGAAGTGTTGGTAGTAAAAAACCAAATAGTTTAAATAAATCGCAAAATAATTTTGAATTTTACTACGTTTACACAGTTGTAAGTTGGTCATTTGAAGATTGAACTTACCTTGTCTTTTAATAATATCTCTTAAAAACCTAACTGATTATTGCTAATTGAAATTAAATTTTCTTCTTTTCACGATGTCAAACGCTGATAAAATTAAAAGGTGTAAAGTGTTGCGAGATATTGAAATCTCTAAACTGAACGAATTGCTTTCTCTAGGTTTAGCTGCAAAATCAGATAATTCAAAGAAACGCATTTTTGAACCTGCTTGTGAGGATTTGGAACAAATTCGTAACGAATATTTTAAACATCACTCTGCGCTTATAAATTTGACTTATAGCGAGGATGATGAAGTAAAATTGGCTACTAAAGAAATTAATAAATTCAATTCTACAGTCTCCCAAGTTAAAGACCTTTATAATGAATTATTTTCCTTGTCATCTATAACTAGTTCTACAAAATCTAGAACAAGCATTGGTAACTCCAATGTGGTAAACCCAGACCATGTTAATCTGCCAAAAATTGAATTGATTAAATTTAAAGGAGATATCAAATCTTTTCCTGCATTTTATGATCTTTTTGAGAATTTGGTACATAACAATCCTATACTTTCAAATATTGAAAAATTTTCTTATTTGATTTCGCACCTTGAAGGTACTCCTTTAAATTTGGTTAAATGCTTGCCAATGTCTGCCGCTAATTATTCTATCGCTTATGATAATTTAGTCAAACGCTACAAAAATACTAGACTTTTGGCACAAGCATATTGGAGCAGCATTGAAAATGCCCCCAGTGTAAACTCTGATGATCCGAACGCTTTAAGAAATTTATTAGATATATTTTCAAAAAATATAGAAGCACTTAAAACGCTAAATTTAGATCCAGATTCTTGGGATTTTATATTAACGCACTTACTTCTTAAAAAGGTTGACGCAAATATTGTTACCCGCTTTGAAATTGCGCACGGAAAACATGGAGAAATTCCGCAGTATAAAAATGTCTACAATTTCTTAGAAAACCATTGTAACGCTTTATTTACTGTTACCCCCACGCAGCAAAAACCTAAACTCGCCTTAAGACCGCAAAAATATTCTATACGCTCTCAACCGCGACCTAATCCTTCTTCCAATGGAATTTTTATAGGTAACGCAACAGATAATCCGCTCCGCTGTATTGCGTGTAACGCAGATCATGCTTTATACAACTGTCCAAATTTTATTTCTAAAACGCCGCCAGAACGCTTTGATTACGCAAAATTAAAAAAATTATGTTGTAACTGTCTTAGTAACATTCATCGTACAGTAAATTGTCGCTCCGCCATGTCATGTAGAATATGTAAAAAACGCCATCATAGTTTGTTACACTTAAATAATTCGCCGCAAATTTCTTTACACTCGTCTCCGCCTGAAATGAACGGTGTAAACGCAACCAACATGCCATCCGATTTACCTACAAACTCAAACGCAAGTTTTTCCTCTATTTCTAAATCATCTCAAGTACTACTCGCCACAGCATTTGTTGAAATTCAAGACGCACGCGGAAACTTTCAAAAATTTCGTACATTATCAGATTCAGGTTCGCAAATTAGTTTTGTTACTCACAAGTGTGCAAACAATTTAGGTTTGCAAAGACAAAAGATACATTCTGATATACAAGGTATTGGGGACACCCATGTGCAATCCCAAGTCGATTCAGTATGTTTAAATCTTCGACCAGTGGGTCAAAGTAGTCCCACTATTAGCATTACTGCTATGATTTTACCAAAAATTTGTTCGCCACGTCCAAGTCAAGAGTTTAGTGTTGACAACTGGAATTATATTAAAAATTTAAAATTAGCAGATCCAACTTTCAATAAACCGGGACCTATTGATTTTCTAATTGGGGCTGATTTATATACATATATTATACAGGATGGCCGAGTCTTTGATAGAGACAATCGCCCTGTAGGTTTAAATAGTATTTTCGGTGTCGTTTTATTGGGTAAGATTGAAAACTTTTCTACGCAGCAGGTGGTCCAGTCCTTTTTATGCAAAATAAATTGCCAAGAAATAAATAATATGCTTACTAAATTTTGGGAGTTAGATAATATCCCAAGTAAACCTATTCTTACACCCGATGAAGAATATTGTGAAAGATTATTTTCTTCTACGTGTTCTAAAACCGCCGACGGTCGATTCATTGTTTCTCTACCGTTCTCTAAAATTAATCCTAGTTTTAAAACAAGTCGGGCATTAGCATTAAATCGTTTTTTATCACTTGAACGCCGACTACAAAAAAATCCAAATTTGTACAAAAAATATTCTGATTTTATGAGAGAATATTTGGAATTAAACCACATGGAATATTTAAAAAATCCCTTACAAACAAATGCTAGTTTCTACATTCCCCATCACCCTGTTGAACGCCCGGATAGTATCTCAACGCCAGTCCGCGTAGTATTTAACGCTTCCGCAAAAAGTGGTACGGATGAATCGTTGAATGACGTTTTATTGCCTGGTCCAAAATTACAAACAGATATATGTAAAATTTTAATAAATTTTCGGTTAAATGCAATTGTCTTAACGTGTGACATTTCAAAAATGTATCGACAAATTTTGGTAACGCCAGATCAGTGCGATTATCAACGCATTTTATGGAGATTTAAAAGTACAGAGCCTATTTCTGAATACCGCTTACTTACTTTAACGTATGGCACAACCCCTGCCCCTTTTCTCGCATTAAGAGTTCTAAAACAATTAGCTAAAGACGAAGAAAATGACTTTCCAACCGCCGCGAAAGTTTTACTCACCGATGTCTTTGTTGACGACATTGTGACGTCATGCGCTACAATTGAGGATGCTCTAAACCTTAAAGATGAACTTACGCTGTTATTGAAACGTGGAGGTTTTTGCTTACATAAATGGGCTAGTAACAGTCAAACAGTTTTAGAAACTTTACCAAAGTCAATAATTAATCCTTCGGCGCTCTCTTTGGATCACGATGAGACAGCAAAAATTTTAGGACTACGTTGGCAACCTTCTTGTGATTATTTTACTTTTCATATAGAGCCAATTCAGAGGGCATGTACCAAGCGCAATATATTATCGGAATTAGCAAGAGTTCATGATCCATTAGGTTTTCTTTCGCCATGTGTAATATTCGTTAAATGTTTAATTCAAAAATTGTGGGTATTAGGTGTTGACTGGGATAGTACGCCACCGCCAAACATATGTCAAGAGTGGGAACGTTTTAGAGACGAGTTGTCATGTTTAAAAAATTTTACTTTACCCCGTCACATAAATACGTTCTGCGGACGTGCAAGTTATGAACTGCATGGTTTCGCTGATGCCAGTGAAAAGGCATACGCTGCTATAGTGTATTTACGTGTTCTATGGAAATCAGCATTTTCGGTTTACTTTATCGCTAGTAAAACTAAGGTCGCTCCGCTTAAAACTATTAGTATTGCTCGTCTTGAGCTATGCGCCGCAAAATTATTATCCGAATTACTGGAATTCGTAAAAAATAATATTTCGCTTCCAATTGACTTTCACAATATTTTCGCGTGGTCAGATTCCACCGTTACGCTCTATTGGATAAAATCGCACTCCTCACGCTGGAAACCGTTTGTCGCTAATCGCGTCGCGTTGATACAAGAAAAATTACCTCCAAACAATTGGTTTTACGTAGATTCATCATTAAATCAAGCCGATGTCGCATCAAGAGGAATTTTTCCTTCAGACCTGTCAAATAATAGTATATTCTTTAAAGGCCCAGAATTTCTTAATTGTTCGGTAGATTTGTGGCCAAAGTCTTATAATAAAATTAAGCAAAATTTTTCTTCAGACACTTTTAAACCAGAAGACGAAGAAAAGAAAATAGTTACACTAACTGCTTCTACTACGGAACCTACCAATTTTTTGGATTCTTTACTTAATAACTGTTCCTCATTTTCTAAATTAAATCGAGTGTTGGCATATATATTCCGCTTCATAAATAACTGTAAGACAAAGGATAAAATCTCAGGACATATTTCCTCGCAAGAACTTTATAAGAGTCTTCTTGTTTTGATCAAGCATGAACAAAATAAGCAATTTTCTCTAGAAATTCGCGCCCTGAGAAATGGTTACGTTCTGCCAAAATCTTTGCGAAAACTTAATGTGTTTCTTGATTCGCAAAATATTCTTCGCGTTGGAGGTCGCTTATATAATTGTACTCTTTCATATAATAAAAAATTTCCTATTTTATTCCCCAAAAACAGCAGACTGTCCTGTTTATTAATTGCTAATTTGCATAGGAAATATTTACATGCGGGAATTCAGACCGTTCAATATTTATTACATCAGCAATTTTGGATTATTTCTGCCAAGCAGCTGATCCGTTCTCTCTTATCTAAATGCGTACAATGTTTTAAAGTAAAACCGCGCTCTATTCAACCTCAAATGGGAAATCTCCCTGTCCCACGTATTTCGCAATTAAAACCATTTTCACACAGTGGTGTCGATTATGGTGGGCCGTTCGCAATTACTATGAATAAACATCGTGGTGTCAAAACGACCAAGGCGTACGTGTGCCTTTTTGTTTGTCTCGCAACAAAGGCAATCCATTTAGAATTGGCCAGTGATTTAACCGCCGACGCGTTCATAGCCGCACTGCGCAGATTCATAGCTCGCCGCGGCCGTTGTACTGATCTATACAGTGCTGACGGAACAAATTTTGTTAGCGCAAATAAGCAACTTTTGAATTATGATTCGACGGAACCTATCAATTGGCATTTCATTCCCCCCAGTAGCCCTAATTTTGGCGGGCTTTGGGAAAGTAACATTAAGTCAACTAAGACACATTTAGCTAGGGTCGTTGGTTTACAAGTTCTTACATTTGCAGAATTTTATACAGTTCTTTGTCAAATTGAGGCCGTTATTAATTCAAGACCTATCACTCCTTTAAGTTCAGATCCCAATGATATGAGTGCATTAACGCCCGGTCATTTCTTGACACTGGAGCCTTTGAGTGCTGCTCCAGATGCTGATTATACCCAGTTAAAATTAAATCGCTTAACTCGTTGGCAATTGCTCCAGAGAATTCAACAAGATTTCTGGAGGCGTTGGCAACGTGAATATCTTCATACTCTCCAACAGCGTAGTAAGTGGTTAGATAACAACAGCGTTCCTGAAGTAGGAAGTTTAGTCGTAATAAAAAATGATTTGCTACCACCACTTCAATGACAGTTAGGGAGAATTACTGAAGTCTATCGTGGATCGGATAATGTGGCCCGTGTTGCTCTAGTTAAGACTGGCAATAATGTGTTAAAACGCCCAATTTCTAAATTATGCCCATTACCGATGGATTCTACGGTAAATGCATAGCATTTACTGTGGGCCGTTATGGTTCATTTTCCTTTAGTTTAAGTTTAATTTTATTTAATTTAAATTTTAGTCCTGTACAATATTCATATAATTCCCGTAATACTAATATAATTTAACATTTTATATTAATTGCGCCATCTGCACTTTTTTTGTTTAACCAAACTTAATATTAACTTAAATATCTAGTTAACAAATTCAGTGATTTGGCTTTTACCTGAGATGTGACTTCTTATCGCTACGCGCGGGAGTGCAAGTCTCGCTTCAGAATTCAACTAATGTAACTCACCGCAATTACACCCGCATACACGCATCTTCATAAAGTCGCTAGTGAAAACCATATTATAGTGCCGCATTTTACAAATAATTTAGAATAAGACTTTTAAGTGCTAGTTATGACCCAGAGGACATCTTCAGATTAACACATCCAGGGGGCCCCCATGTTCCAGTGAACCTTCTCAGATCGGTAAGTCATCTTCTCTTTGTTTCCGCCAATTCACTGAACCTTACAAAAAAACTTAAAGCTATCGAAGGAATTAATAATACATCAAAACTTATATTTCAGTATTAATACTGGACCCACTTTTTACAAATTTTGTACATTGTCGACCTTTTTACATATTTATATATCAATGAAGATGGTTCCAAAAATAATTCAGCTGAATTGGTTCGTTTCATTTGATAGAAACTTTAATTATTATAAATACTAACCGCGAGTCCATATTCATGAAATCGAATTAATTGTTTAGACGCGTTCTCAATTGCAAGATCATCGGTCTATTAAACAGTCGCTCCCAAGCGTTATTTTTGAACAGTTAGTTAGTTCTTTAAAAATATACGCTAGTTTTGTTTTTATTGTGTTGTAAAGTGTATATAATATTATTTGGTAAGTACATTTATTTATTTGTATTATATCAAGAAACAAATAAAAATTAGTGATAGTAGTAATTCTGCGGTTGAAATTTATTGTGTCTGATTACGATTTAGTAACAATTATTAATTTGTGTATATAGTAGTGTTAAAAATATTACAACTCTGTCTGTTTGTATGTAACACAGACCTATTATTAAAAAAATTATAGTTGTGTCTTTTTGACTGCTAGTTGTAAAAAAACGATTTTAATATTTCTAGAAAATAATAATTTGTTCGTTTGTCTGCCACATAAACCAATAGTTCTAAAAGTTTAAAAAATAACATTGCGCAATATTATGAAATAATTAAAAAGTATCGATCGCTGCTAACCTCAACCCTCCTCCTCAACTGTATTTTTTACAGAAAATGTTTGTATGTCAACACTGCAACCGATCGTTCTCCAGAAATTATAATCTTAAGCGTCATAGAGACTGTAGCCGTGTAGTAAAAGCGTGTAAGACTTGTGGGGTAATCCTCACCTCGGAAATAGCGCTCCAGAAACAAACGAGAAAATCACCGAGCTTCAAAAAGGATAGCTGAGCCTTCGCAAACACTCACAACGAAAAAAGCAAAACCTGTCTCGTCTGATGGTGAGTTTATTTTTTATATTTTTTTAATATTTCCAATATTAATTATTTTTTAAAATTTGTATTTGTGCTAAATATTTTTTCATATTTCCAGTACCATCGACATCAGTTACATAGCATTGTTCTATATGTCAGATAACTGTCTCCACAAACCACTGGCCGGGACATCTAAGAACCCAACGCCATCGAGAACAGTGCTGCGTGGTGCAGGAGGAAGGTGTAGAGCTTGTGAAAACATCCTTTAGAAGCCGAATTACGACATACCGACTATCATCAGATCGGGACTCTACCAGCGTGAGGAACTATCTCCAACATCTGCGTCCATTATTCGTCAAGTTGGTAGATGAAACCAGGCAAAACTTTAATAATCTCAAGGTCGGTGTTGAGCTATTCGGTCGCTTCCTTCTGCAGACGAGCGAGTCCGAAGAGATCAAGTCCTTTATACCAGATACCAGCTGGTAAATGAAGGGACAGATCTGGAGGAATTGTATGAGCAGTTTACCCTCATGCTGGACCGGAAATATTCTGAATTTGTTGAAAAAACAGTGGTGAGTATGTCATTATAATTTCGAAATGACGAATTTCAGCGATTAATGATTTATATTTAATATATATTGTTCTTTCTATTGTTACAGGGTGGGCGCTCCAAAAACTCCTCCACGTGGAATTAGGAATCAACCAGATCAAGCCTCTAAAGTCATCTTCCTACATTCCACTACCTATGGAGATTGAAGCAAAGAAAGCTGTTCTGAACATCCAGAATACGGATCAAAAATGATTCATGTGGTCAGTTCTCGCTGCCTTACATCCAGTTGACAGATCTCAAAATGCAAATAGAGTCGTGAACTATTTGCCTTTTGAAAACGAGTTGGACTTTACAGGTATGGAATTTCCGATTAAACTTACTGATATAACTAAGTGTGAGCGACTCAATAATATTTCTATCAATATTTATGGACTTGAAAGGATTTTTGACAATGGTAAAAATATTATTGAAGTCGTGGGACCCTTATACTTTACGACATCTCGAAACAAAGAGAGACATGTAAATTTGTTAGTAATCAGTGATGATTATGGAAATAGCCATTACTCTTAATAAGAACTTTATCTCGCCTGATCACAAGACAGTTATCCAGACATAAGGCCACCAAGTGTTTATGTGATGGTTGTTTATTTTATTTTTATTCAGAGCCAAAATTAAAGAATCATCAAGAACACGATTGCGGGCACGTTTTAGCTAAAGTCTCAACGCCAAATTTGAAAAAGAATAAATATGGCGAAGAGATTCCCCAAAATAATTTGAAATTTACAAACTTTGAAAAGAAATTAAAGGTAACTTTTGTTTTTTATGCCGATACAGAGGAAAATGCTGAGGATTCCGATACGTCCTACACCGTGAGAACACACAAGCATGTCCCGTACTCTTTCGGATAATACATTAAATGTGATTTTGATGATACTCATTCAATTTACCAAAGTTATAGGGGCCCGGATGCTCACAAAGAATTCGTAAAACTTTTAGAGACTGATTGCAAATCAATTTATAATCACTTTATGAAGGAAGTAGTACCCATGTTACCTATTTCTGCGATGATTCCCACCTGTTTGTCAAGGAATTGGCTTCCAACGAGGAAAATCGGGATGTTATCCCCCAAAACAAGGAAGAGAATATCTCATTTACTAAACATGGTTTGATGGATAACATCCAAAACAAGGATGGTAAACAACGACAGGTATTTTTAAAATTACGCTTCCTCGACTGTTTTCGTTTCATGACCAGCGGTCTAGAGAAACGGTGTTTAAGTCAGAACGATTATTTTCTATAAGAGTTTTACAGCGCATCTGGAAATGACCTGCTTCGCCGCATTTAAAACACCGCTTGTAAGATTTATTAACTGGCTTACTAGTGCCAGGCAGCGACTCAGGCAATTACAATGTACGTTTACATGAAATTTTTGTATAACTAGATAAGAGAGTAATTAAACCTTTTGTAGTATTAACATTGCTATTTAATGCTCCCATTCGAACAGAAATTTCCCTGACTTCACCGATAACAAGGTCAACGATTTGAGGTTCGGTAAAATTTATTTTTGTACGATTTAATAGTAATAATTTTTCCCTTGCATACTCACAATATGTCCCAAATGAATCACTTTACAATAACACAGCATCTTTAAGCTTTTGTGCCAAATTTCGTTTTGGCGGAAAAAGGTCACATATTGCTGCCTTAAAGGTTTCCCAATCTCGCTGCTCTGGTTCCCATTTCTCTAACCAGCGAAGAGCATCCTGCTTTAAAGCGCTTCCTGCTCTAGCCACCATTTCAAGGTCATTCAATTTAAATTCCTGTCTAGTCAAAATTTAAAACCAGAACAATGTCAGGAAGTTAAAAAATATTTCGCGAAAGAAAATAAGTTTCAGCTTATTCGACAGAAGGGTGTCTTCCCATATAATTGCGTAGATAGTTTCGCAAAATTGAACGATACAAAGCTTCCATCACATAAAGAGGTTTACAACCAGCCAAAGAAAGAAGGTATTAGTAAAGAGGATTAGAAGCGTGCTCGGACTGTGTGGAATTTATTTGAATGCAAAACTTTAGGCGAATATTCAGATATTTATTTAAAGTCCGACATTGTATTATTAACAGATGTTTTTGAAAGTTTTAGAGACATCTGCCTTAGCACTACTATTATCTAGGGTCTAGATGCTGCGCAGTATTTCACAGCGCCATGACTTTCATTTGACTCGGCGCTCAAGGCCACATCAATTACCTTGGAATTACTGACGGATCTAGACATGGTGCACCTCTTTAAAGACGGTGATCGCGGCGATGTCAGTAGTGTTAGAAAAGCTTTTGCGAACAATAAATTTATACCTCATTATGATGCTTCCAAACCTACTTCCTACATTATGTATTTGGACGCTACCAACCTGTATGGTGTAGCCATGGAGCAATATTTACCAATGGGGAATTTTAAGTGGTTAGATGAGACCGAAATTCAAAACTTAGAGTACATGAATGTCGCGAATGGTAATAACACTGGCTACGTATTAGAGGTAGATTTAGAATATCCGGAGTAGTTGCATTATTTACACAACGAACTACCCTTTTGCCAACAATCCATTGCTTCCCCAGGATCCAAATTTAAGGACATTAAAAAATTAATTCCAAATTTTAAATCTAAAAGTAAATATATAATTCATTATCAAAATTTGCGCCAGGCTTTAGATCATGTGCTTAAGTTCACAAAAATTCTTCGCGTATTAAGTTTTGATCAATCACCAAGGCTTAAGAAATATATGGATCTGAACACAGAGATGCGCAATAAAGCGAAATATAAGTTTGAGAAAGATTTTTTTAAACTTATGAACAATGCTGTGCTTGGTAAAACGATGGAAAATGTGGAGAGAGGGGTAGATGTTAAGCTGGATTCTCATTGGGAAAATATTGGTAGAAGGTTGGGGGCCGAAGCGTTAATCGCAAAAACCTCATTTTAAAGACCGCACTACTTTCAACTAGAATCTGGTAGCTATCCAGATGAAAAAACAAAAAGTCACATATGATAAACCTATTTACGTAGGTCTTAATATCTTGGAGGTATCCAAAACAATTATGTATGACTTTCTGTACGGGTATATCAAAACAAACTATGGCAACAAAGCCGTATTACTATACACTGACACCGATTCCTTTGTTTTAAAAATTACAACCGAAAATTTCTATAATGGCATGAAACACAATTTAGATAGCTTCGATACGTCCAATTACAAGATAGCCCACATGATGTTCCTGTAAACCAATCAATTTTGGGTAAAATTAAAGACGAGTATGCATAAAAAATCATTTGGGATTTCTACGGCACCGGGGCGAAGGCATATTGTGTAAATATTAAGAGTTAGAGTTAACTAAAAAAGCTAAGGGAGTTTCCGACTACGTCACCCAGAAATAACAGACTCTGGACGATTACAGAGAAGCAGTTGACGTAGAAGCAACTCACATTCATCGACAGATGAACACTTTCCGTTCACATTTACACGATATATATGTCGAACTGAAAAATAAAGTAGTCCTGTCACACGCGGACGATAAGCTTTATCTTATTCCCGGTGACTTAGAGAACACGCTTGCTTGGGGTCATCGAGATCATGAAAAGTATAAGGAATCATCTGAAATTCCATGAGCTAAGAGTGATCACCGACAGCTAACTTTATGTCAATCACCTTTGGTAGCTAAATGCATAACTTTAGAGGCTGTGATATTAGGTTAGTAATTTATTTTATTTACTTAATTATTTATTGTATTTATTTTACCCTAATCTACTCTATTTAATGTATATACCTATTTACTTTATAGGTTTTACACTTTATTAAATGTTTTTTGTGTTTAAATTGGTGTCTTATTTCCTTAGTTAGAATAATTGAAACAAATAAACAGTATACCATTTAGTAGCAGTATAATATTCAATATTAAGCTTATACAATTCATAAATATGCTTTGCAAATAAGTGTATTAGCTTCTCGGTCCATCGAAATAGATACTTGTCTGTTGTGACATCTTCAAACTTGAGAGTTTTCTTATCGCTATTTCGATGAAACACTAGATTGTACTGCCCAATTATCATGAATATATCCACCCAATGCGTATTGAAACAATCAAAAGTGCTTAGAAATTCTTCAAATTCGTCACTGGAGAAATAAATTTTATCATAACCAATAGTATCCAAAATTACTTGTTTGCGTTCCTCTTCTAACGTAGTAAAAATGACGTAATAAAGTCATCAATCTCGTCAACTCGGTTAGGCTTAGTCTTAACAACTATCGCTGGAACATCAGGACATCTAGAAGGAGATTGAAACACCTCATCTCAGCTAGAGGAGGTAGCCGTTGGTAAGCTTAAATGGTAAGTTTTAAAAATATTCTAACCAAAGATTTATTTTCTTTGTAAAACTTAATGTCTCTTTCAGCTTGCGTATTTTTTTCAAACGATCGTCTAAAGTAACTGACAAGTCGACTGTCTCTGTCATGTGCTCGAGACTCAATGCCTAAATATCTCAAGGGGTTCTAGTAATATGGGATCAAATTAAACATGTAATACAATTTAACTTCTTTATTTAGGTAAAAAATCATAAATATATTCATACAAGATTTTTGAATTCTCAGCACTACAAGTACAATATTCTAAACCATGATAAGAACAAGTGGTTTTACTTAGAGATAATTTCGGTACATCCCTAGTAAATTCTAATAGTTGTTTCTAGAAAGAGAGGTCTGTTTTTTAACTGTTTTGTAGCTGTTTCAGAGCTGTTAAGGAGCGGTTTCCAGGAACAGGGGTCTGTTTTAGCTGTTTGTAGCTGTTTATGAGTTGTTTAAAGAAACAGGGTCTGTTTTTAGCTCTTTAGGACTAAGGTTTCGTAGATTAGGCGGAGGTGGTGTAGGACTTGTGATTGGTCCATTGGCACCGTTGTATAACAAAACTATCATTGTCGGATAAATTATTTCTTTTTTTATATAAAGGATACATAATAGCTTCCGGATCTTGTTAAAAGGTTCATCTAAGACTAACATTTTTGGAGTGAGTGTTATATATTTATAACAAATAAAACACAAAAATATTTTAATTGCTTTATTGTTTCTAATAAAATTCTATAATGTCCTGTTTTCCTAGCTCTCCAAGAATAAACATAATTTTTTGTATGTTTATCATTGTTTCCATTATTTTCTTCTTTTAAATATTTTAACTTATCAACTAACTCATTCACATCCTCATACTTTAATATTTCTTCCTTCCATATGTATTCTTGTTGTTTAAAGAAACAGGGTCTGTTTTTAGCTCCTTAGGACTAAGGTCTCGTAGATTGTATAGAGAGCGTAGTAGACAGCACCGAGAGCATCTTTGTAGGTATAGAATTGTTCTTAAGCGGAGATGGTGTAGGACTTGTGATTGGTCCATAGCACCGTTGTATAACAAAACTATCATTGTCGGATAAATTATTTCTTTTTTTATATAAAGAATACATAATAGCTTCCGGATGTTGTTAAAAGGTTCATCTAAGACTAACTTTTTTGGAGTGAGTGTAATATATTTATAACAAATAAAACACAAAAATATTTTAATTGCTTTATTGTTTCTAATAAAATTCTATAATGTCTTGTTTTTCTAGCTCTCCAAGAATAAACATATTTTTTTCTATATTTATTATTGTTTTCATTATTTTCTTCTTCTAAATATTTCAACTTATCAACTAACTCATTCACATCCTCATACTTTAATATTTCTTCCTTCCATATGTATTGTGACGACAACGCACAACAGGCACCGGCTGCTCAAATTTTTTTTTGGAGGCTAAAGGCTGTGGTTCGTTATCCTTCCCTTATTCCCTTTAGGCGCCACTTGATTTAATGGGGCTAAATCAAGAAAATAACCAGATGTTAAATTGGGTTGGAAAACCTTTCAATAAAACTATAAAATTATATCTGTGACCAAAGGTATTTAATTAAGTGATGTTAGGTCATTCCTTTTTCTTATTTGGGAGCATTTTGATTTTAAAATATATTCTTGATGATTAAAACCTTCCAAAAGTAGATAATAGAAATGATAAGATTCAACGAAAAACAATTGTATAGGTTATGACATTTAAATTTAATACTAGCTTTTCCTGACACAAGGATTTATAAAAAGATGTTTTAATTTTTAGATTGTCCTCAGGGAAGATTCATGAATCTTTTCGGCGCCTAATCGCAAGGTTAAAGAGATGACCTCTTGTCGAGATAGCTTTACAGTAGGTAGTTATAATGTGAAGTTCTGAATATAATTATAATAAGTTTAGGAAAATAGCATTAGTTTTTTTTATATATAACATTTTAGATAATGAGGTATTTAACTTGAGATTGTTTCAAAAAATGATTATTGGTCACATTCCATATTTTCTTTGAATAATGAATGTCTATGTACAAAAATATACAGGCCTGTTGGTGACTAGGTACTCTGAGTCCAAGTTGCTGTGCTCGCTGTTGCTTCAGGACTTCAGTAGGACCCCCTTTTTCATGGCTGCAGAACTAAATTACAGCATGGCTTTTCCCAATGTGGGTATAACAGGGAACATGCCCTCTTCACAAACTGGCTCTTAAATTACCCAACGACCATGTCTTCATGGAAGGTCTGAAAAATCAGGGGAGGATGCACCCTAGTACCTCAAGGAAGGAAAACTCTAAAATACGAAATCAAAATTGAAATAAGAAAACCCAACCTTAAAATAGAATTACAATTTCTCATTTATTTGTGAAATCTTACCTCTAAAAGGGCGTTGAAGGGACCTCGTGGTCACGACATATAAAAAAAGAAAAAAAACTGTAAAAAAAACCGTTTGCTTCTGCCTGCTACGATGGCTGATCTTAGAAGGAAGCAGTTTCTTTCTTCTCAAATATTAAGACGTGATCTTGCCCTTCACATCAATACTGCCAACTCAAAAATCCTGAATAATTAAAACGGGACTGGAGCCACGACCTGAACAACATACCCTTTACAACCTGCACCCACGATGAACCAGGACATAGAACACAATGTCAGAGTACACTCTCCGATCCCAACACGTATGAGGAAATACGATCGTTCAACAAATCAACCTAGGTCTACTCTAGAGCCATTCTGAATCGCAACGCCTAGCATGAACTCTCCTCTCGGTCAGAAGATTTATGTGTGCCGCTTAAACATCGCCGGGCGGAGACTCCGATACTTAAGAATTGCCAAAATATGGTGCTCTAAGATTAGTTCGGTATCTAATCGAAAACTAGAGATGTACTGAAATAGATGTGTAATCTTAGGAATATGCTCAGATCCGTGCGATTTCAAAAAAATTAAACTGTAGCAATTTTAAACTGCTACATTACCCCCCACCGAAAATAAAATAGGATATGTAATAGACTATTTTAACTAACTATAATGCAAATAGAAGTTTATAATAAAATGAACAGGGAAACTGGGAGATTTTACGTTTGAATTGTGTCAATGTTTTGGTTTGATAACTGCGTGTATCACCCGCCTATAAGGGACAAAATTAGTAGGGACAAAATCGGTACTGGTACAAAATTTAAGAAGTCACAATCGGTAAAGTCTGACCAAAGCAATTAACAACCACGTAAATCAACCATCACATCTTGCAATGACATGAACATGAAACTACACATCTGTAAAACTTGACCGAAACAAATATCAGGGATGTGTAAATCATTAAAAGGAACATGTATCTCCATGAATAATTGGAAATTGTTCTAAGGTAATCTTAGAACAATAGAAAAATCTAGCTCTAAAACTTAGACCAGTATGCATAGCAAAACTAACAAAAAAAACTAAATAATCTATCCCGAACCCAATCAAACCCAATCATAATATATATCGCAAAAATACTAAGTAGGTAACTAATATACCAAATAACTAAAACCATTAGTGTACATCTACACCAATAATCGATGCTAGATCAGTGCCAACTTAGAGCGAGTAACTTCGCTTAGGAACTGTCAAAATATCAACCATAATAGGTATATGTCAAAAAAAAATTTCCAACACAGTGAAAATATCTAGGAAAGATGAATGCCACTAAATCAGGGATACAAATTTAAAGCACTTTTACCAACAGATTAAGTGGAAAGATAAACGCAACCCCTAAATTTTAGCATTCTTTCCAGACATAAAATTAATCCGAAATCTCATTATCCTGATCTATGTTTCCCAGATCAGTACCGTCATATTGCTTAAGAGCATTCATCACCAGCTGATACATACTAATTTGTTTCAAAGAATTGCACCAAAACTAACCAACGAAATGATACGAAATTTTGGAAATATATTATAATTTTATAGCAAAATGAGGGAAAGTCATTTAAAAAGAAAAATAAAAAAAATATTTTTAAAATTTTTGTTATTTTGTAATATTTATTTTTTTAAAAGACTTTCCCTCATTGTTCACGATTTTCTCTATAATTTATGCGGAGATCGAATTTTTAATTAAACCTTTAGTTTTCTGTAAAACTTTGGAATTCCGTAATTAATGAATTTTGGAGAAAATCGCGTAGCCTTTTCGGCAGTTAACACATCTTGGCAACACAGCAAGCATCGTACGACACCGGGAGCAGTCTTATTATTAAGATTAGCGTGTGATTGCGATTTGGATTTTCGGTGTATTTAAATAGCTATCATGGGGCGGACTAGAAAGAACGAAAATTTATGTGTCAGAAAACGATTATGTTCATCCACAAGTCGCAAAAATAGACGACTTTCTATGAAAAAACGGTAAGTAGTGTGTAAGTAGTTCTACTGGTTATGGTAGGTATATATGATTTATATGAAATTAACCGATATAAACACGTAATAGTCTAAGATCCGAAGTAAGCTCGTCCTTCACCGATCTGCTTACCGGATAAAAAGTATTTTTCATCAAACATAATATGTTAACAAATATATCGCGAATGGGTTGCCTAATGAAATATTAATTAAAAATACTGTAACTCATTTTTGTTTTAATATTTCACTCACTTGCTTACCGAACGAACTTAATACTAATCGAAAGTATAAAGCATAAGGAACATGCAAAAGTTAGGTTGCCTACTTTTTTTCGGTCCCTATACCGGGTTGCCAGGTACTTATAAACAGGTGAGTCGATTTTAGTAATTTGTACTCATCTGCTTTCTCATTGAAACTATATTAAAATGAAGATAATTTTATTGCGAACACGGTGGTATAAGGTTGCCTGCGAAAAATCGGTCATGAATCACGGTTGCCAGGCTTTGAAATTTAAAAATTGGAGCAAGCGATGCGCGACAGAGAAGCATTGCGCTTACTATTCGGTGCGATAGAGGAGGACACAGCATAGCAGCTGCGCGTGACGCGACTTTCGGATGAAAGAGAAACTTTTTTTACATGACACTAATGTGTTCATCATTTTACATACATTTTACATACCCTAATTTCGTTCATATTAAAAATCCAAATTTCATTTTTGGGTTGAAGCTTTAGTTGACAAAAACACATTTTTTGCCATAAAAAAAACAATTGAATATTGATTGTGGTTTCTGCGGAGGTGAGTTTAAGTTTTTATTTTCAATGGCAACCTACCAATTTTTTTATACCATTAGATAGCTCTTTAAATTCCCTTTTCGGTGACATAGGTATCATAAGTGGTAGTTTGCTCTCAAAATGGCGACACTCAGGGCATTTTTCTCAATTTGAGTAGGTCGCCATTTTGAAGTCCCTGGTTGTTTCATTAAATAACTCTGTAGTTTCGTGAGGAAGGCTGTTTAACTTTTATTTTTTAACATCATTTCGTAAAACTCTTTTTAAATAATTTGTATCTGCAAATTTATGTTTTACTAATATTGCCCATTTTTAAAGCAAATTTTCACCAAAATATTAAATAGAAAGGACCAAAAGTAAAATAGCCGTCGTGTAGTACATGTTATTAATTACCTAAAATTATCAAAAAGACACATTTTACCGGTTTTCTTCCAAAAAATATCAAATAAGACAAAGTACGTTAAGAATAACATTATTTATTACACATAAAATCAGATTTATGCATTTACCTAAGTGGGCTGTTTTTTAACGCCAACTTAGGTAAATGCATAGCCGATTTTATGTTAAATAAATGTTCTTTTTAACGTACTTTGTCTTGTTTATTTGACTTCTTTTTTAGAAAAAAAACCGTTAAAATGTGTTTTTGATAATTTTAGGTAATTAGTAACATGTACTACGCGACGGCTATTTTACTTTTGGTACTTTCTATTTAATGTATTGGTGCAAATTTGCTTTAAAAATGGTCCATATTAATAGAACATAAATTTGCATATACAAATTATTTAAAAAGAGTTTTACAAAATCATTTTAAAAAATAAAAGTTAAACAATCTTCTTCACTAAACTACAGAGTTATTTTATGAAAATAACAACCAGGAACTTCTAAATGGCGATCTACTCAAACGGAAAAATGACTCCAGTGTCGCCATTTTGAGAGCAAACTACCACTTATGATATATTACCGAAAATGGAATTTAAAAAGGTATCTAATGATATAAAAAAATTGGTAGGTTGCCATTTAAACTAAAAAACTTAAACTCACCTCCGGAGAAACCACAATCAATATTGAATTGTTTTTTTATGGCAAAAAATGTGATTTTGTCAACTAAAGCTTCAACCCAAAAATGAAATTTGTATTTTTAATATGAACAAACTTAGGGTATGTAAAATGTATGTCAAATGATGAACACATTAGTGTCATGTAAAAAAAGTTTATTATAAAACGATAGAAATACATGCATGCGCACTCTCCTTCATCCGAAAGTCGCGTCACACACAGCTGCTATGCTGTGTCCTCCTCTATCGCACCGAATAGTACGCGCAATGCTTCCCTGTCGCGCATCGCTTGCTCCAATTTTTAAATTTCAAAGCCTGGCAACCGTGATTCATGACCGATTTTTTGCAGGCAACCTTATACCACCGTGTTCGCAATAAAATTATCTTTATTTTAATATATGTTTCAATGAGAAAGCAGATGAGTACAAATTACTAAAATCGACTCACCTGTTTATACCTGATGGCAACCCGGTATAGGGACCGAAAAAAAGTAGGTAACCTAACTTTTGCATGTTCCTTTTGCTTTATACTTTCGATTAGTACCTATTAAGTTCGTTTGGTAAGCAAGTGAGTGAAGTATAAAAAAAAATTAATTACAGTATTTTTAATTAAGGATAGCCATGACCATATTTCATTAGGCAACCCATTCGCGATATATTTGTTAACGTATTATGTTTGATAAAAAAGACTTTTTATCCGGTAAGCAGATCGGTAAAGGACGAGCTTACTTCGGATCCTGTACTATGATTAAATAAAATAATATAAACCAAGTGCCAATTGAACTGTTACACATAACATTTTGATCCATTTTTGATACCCCGTACATCTGAAATGACTTGATAGATTTTAAAAAACGAGGTAGATTTGTTCTCTTTAGCACAAGAAGCATACTATACATCAAAAGTGCGTAATTTTTGAAAGAAATTGATTTCTAATGAATCGCTCTCTAAGAATTTTTCTCGGTTTTAAAATCAATTAAGCTGTTTTAGATTTACGGGATGTTCAAAATGGGGTAATATGTTACGTTGACGCTCTATTGACCGTGAACTTCGGATATAGCGAACTCCGCTTATTACGTAGGTTAGGTTGAATTCAAAATTATTTCTAAACACCAAAACCATTAAATCAGGGTATTTTTGTTACACAATAGCGTTATAAGTAACCTACAAATTTACTATTATATAAGTACTTTTTTTATTTCTACAGGAAAGTACAAATAATAATTCTCCAAATATTTATTACACCTAATAAATTTCTTTATTTTGACAAGTTGCAAACAATTCTGCAATAGCGATACATAGGTATAGTTTCACACTGTAGGAGATATAATTTGATTATTTGGTATTTTAGCTAGTAGGTAGTATCCCTGATGGGTATTTCACATTAAAATCGAAATTTTTCCATTCAAATTTGAAATTTTTAACATAGTAATATGGTTTCACATGATAAGTATACTGTTGATGCTAATAAATACTGTATCACCGATATTACGACCTCCCGGCTATAACGAATTATTTAAGGATCCCCTTACATTCCTCGATGATTCGTTATATCCGAAGTTCACCGTAGTTATGAAATATGAAAATTATAACTAACATCATTGCCAACATGTTTTTATAAGTAAAATAAAAGCAACAATTTTCAGGAAAAAAATAGGACCAAATACTCAGAAGTCTAAACAGAATAGTTCTAGCAGTGCTAACAACATTGCTATGCAGGCGAACAGGTAAAAATAGTGTTTTTTTTAGTGTGAACTACCTTAAGGTCTTGAAAAGTCGTTAATAAGCCAAAAAATAACAACATTTTTAGTGCTAAGAATAAAAAGTGCAAAATACTCTAAAAGGGGGACTAAAAATGCATTTTAGTATCGGTAATAGAAATTTTTTAATCGGAAAGAAATGAATAAGTACAAATAAATGCAGTTTTTATCTATTTTTTAACGCTTTTGCATGATCGGTTCAATTTTAAAAATTAATTTCATCTCATTTCAGCTTTTGCTTTTTAATTTTAATAAATCGTGGCATAATGGCATTTTTAAAATTTATTTTTGTTTCCTATCTAGAATTTTGAGATCCACCTACAAGAATTATTTTTAAAAATTACTGTAAATACAAAAACAAAAGTTTCATATTCTTTTTCTAAATTAATTATTAGAGTTTCTGTTAAAAACTGGAGAATATTCTTTTTCTAGAATATTATTTTTTTAGATAAAACGTGATGAATCCTTTTGGCAAAATAAAATGTTGCCGAAATTAAGATTTTTTATGACAATTTTATGTTTCCTGAACTGGTTGATCCGCTTTTGCCAAAAACCCTACCCATTGGAGATAACATATGTGAAGGAAAAGTATCTTATATTATTCCATAAATTTGTTTGCTGTTATGTCATTTGGTAGTATTAGTTTATAATATTACACATTTATTAATGCACTTTTTCTTATAGATATGTACAAAAAAGAAAGAAAAATGGCTGCCAGTCTACCTACCTATCTGTTTATGTATTTCTGTCTATATAAATTTTTTTACAACTTATTTTTTCCAAATAAATAACGAATTCTTGAAAATCTGTCTTTAATTTTTATATTTTTAACGATTCCCATATGATAGACAAAAAGATTAAATAAACAAATAAGACATATAAAGAATAAAAATAAATCAAGATCAATAATTATTATCAAGTCCAACATTTAATAGTTTGCGATTATTTACAGTGAAAAGTGAAATAATTTGAAATCCTAAATACATAAATAATATAAAATTGCTCAAAAATAATCAATTATTCTTCAAGAAATCAAGTGCTGTCCTAATACAACTCGAGACGGCGAGGTCGCGTCGCGTCTCGGAATGGCCATGTTGCCAGATTGATCATTAACATTGATTTCCGCTCTTCAGTGGCGAAATGCCGAATCGGAGCACGCGGTCCACTGATGTAGGCTCTTAAGATCTTTAATATGCCATCTACCAGCTTTAGAACCATCCACGTTTTTAAGGTCATAAACTAAATTAGAAATCCTTCTATGTACTATTGACAGAATATACTTTGGAGCTAACTTTGCAATAAAATGATTAGCGGCGCTAGACAAAACTTGATTGTTTCTCCAAACATGTTCGCCCGGATTAAAAGAAAATTCTCGCTTTCTGAGGTTATACGCCTGCGAATTGTGCTCGTAGGCCGTATGAAGTCGTCTTTTAATTTCTACAAAAATTTCTCTAAGACCGTGCATATTTTTAGCATACGATTCTCTATCACCCGGAATAAGTTCGGTATCTTCATTTTTAAGTTTATTCGATTGGGAATAAAATTTGCCGGACAAAGGAGGATGCCTGCCGAAAGCTAGAAAAGCAGGAGTGAAGTGTGTAACTTCATGTTTAGAGGTATTTATTGCCTGCTGTATTTTCGAAATATTTTTATCCCAATCCTCATGATCATTTATGTAACTTCGAATAGCAGTACCGACTGTTCTGTTATTCCGTTCGACAAAATTGCACTGAGCCGAATGTAACGCGTTATACCTGATCGTTACCTCATAATTTTTACATAAATCCTTAAAACTTTTACAAGTAAACTGAGAACCATTGTCACATATTAAAGTCTCAGGACATCAATACACTAAAAGAATTTGATTTTCTATAATATTTTCAATATAGGAAGATTTAGAACTACGCAGTGGGTATAAAAGGGTGTACTTCGTGAACCAATCCGCTACAACCAACAGCCATTTATGACCTTTCTTTGATCTGGGAAAAGGTCCCATGAGATCAACGGCAATACATTGAAAAGGAAGGTCCACTTTCTTTTCTTTTCCCATCAGTCCCATACGAGCAGTGTTAGATGACTTTTGGGCTCCACAAACTAAACAAGACTTCACAAACTTTAGAACATCTCGCCTCATCTTCGGTCAATAACAAAAATCTTGTACCCTATTAAGAGTCTTATAAAACCCAAAATGACCTGAGGTTGGTGGACAATGACAATGTTGAAGAACATCAGTAATTTGAGCATTTGGAACTAAAATTTTCCACTCGGGGATATTTACATTCATTGGAAGCTGATTTGGTATAAATTTAAAAACAAAACCATCTTCCACCTTCCACTGGGCATACTTATTTGGTGAATGAACAATTTTCTCTCGAAGATCATGGTACCAAGGGTCAATACGATCGATATCAATACTAAAAGGATTTATTAATAAAACAACAGGTGAATCTTCTTGATCGTCTGGAGGGATTCTGCTTAATGCGTCAGCCACTACGTTGTCTTTTCCATGTCTGTGAACTAAATCAAAATTATATTGACGTAGACGCACACTCCAGCGAGCCAATTTACCAGTGGGATTTTTCATGTTATTTAGCCACAAAAGAGAGTAACAATCGGTTATGATCTTGAACTTTGGAGCTCCTTCAACATACATCCTAAACTTGTCCAAACAAAACAAAACTCCAAGACATTCCCGTTCCACAACCGAATAATTCCTTTCAGCCTTAGTGAGAGATCTGCTGGCGTATGCTATGATGTGTTCTTCTCCATCAATTATTTGAGAAAGTGCTCCTCCCACGCCCGTTAGACTAGCATCTGAAGTAATAATAAACGGCTTGCTAAAATCAGGCTGGGACAAAATTGGAGATGAAACCAAAAGCTCCTTGATCCTAACAAATGAAGTCTCTGCCGCATCCGTCCAAGTGATAGGCTGGCGTTTCTTGCGACCTTTGAGAAGATCATTGATGGGAGACATCAAGGTAGAAAAACTCTTTATAAATCGCCTATACCAGGAACACAACCCAATAAATCTCTTCACTTCCGTGGCATTCTTAGGCCGTGGATAATTGACCATGGAAAGAATTTTGTCTGGATCAGTGCGCAAACTATTTGACCCCACAATATAACCCAAGAATTTTAATCTAGTCTTGAAGAAGTCACACTTTTCCAAATTAATTGTAAGATTCGCTTCTTTTAATTTTTCTTTAACATCGCCTAGTAATTTTACATGGTGCTCAAAATCCGGACTACAAATTAAAATATCATCCAAGTATGTGAAAATAAACGGTTCATATTTCGCCCCAAAAATAGCATCCACCAAGCGCTGCTGAGCCTGAGCTGCATTACATAACCCAAAAGGAACTACGTTGAACCTAAAGGAACCGCGACCCGGCACATTAAAGGTAGTTTTGTCCTTCGAAGCTTCGTCCAATGGAATCTTCCAAAATGCTTTACGTAAGTCAATAGACGAAATAAATTTGGCGTTACGTAATGAACTAAGAATTTTGTCAATACTAGGGAGAGCATAAGAGTCAAATTGCGTAATACTGTTTAAAAAACGTCCATCAAACACAAATCTAAATTCTCCATTTGATTTCTTAACCAAGAGTACTGGGGACGACCAAGGACTTTGAGAAGGTTCAACTACGCCTAATTCTATCATCTCATCCAATTCTTTATTTAATATCTGTGACATGGATGGCGACATTGGATATTGCTTTTTATGAAATGGTGGAGTATCGCCCGTATCAATTGTCAAAGTCAATTTAGCTGTTCTACCTAATCGGTTTTTGCTATTAATTTCATCAAAAGAAGCGATAACTCTTTCGGCTTGATCACGCAGTGAACAAGAAAGGTCATCTAAAGAACATAAAGGATCAAAAACGAAATTGGTATAATTCTCAACTGTAGGTACTTCAGATTTAGCTACGTCAGCTTGTACATGCCAAGAATTATTCCTAACGTTAACTAAAATTTTAAACTGTTTGGCAAAGTCACATCCAAAAATAAAACTATGTGGTAGAGTTGGAACTACTAAGACGGAAACAATTTGACAAATCTCTCCTACCACAATAGGTAAGTCAACTATACCTTCAACATTTTGCTGTGCACCATCAGCAGTGCATATATTTTTCAAACTGGCTGGATAGATTTTTAAATTAAAATGACTCAAAATTTCTAGGCCTTTTATACCTACAACCGAAGCTGTTGCTCCCGAATCGAGCAGAACTGCTATATTCTGGTCAAACAATTTCACCGAAATGTAAGGACGGTTATCCCTAGGTTTTTCAATAAACAAAGGAGAAATCTCATTCCCTGAATCTTTATAAAAATCTGAAACTACTTTAAGCCATTTATTCCAATCTGCCCTATCAAATTTAGCGTTTTGAACCTGGACCGAGGTCTCAGTTTTGGTAACGATGCGTCTGCCTCGAGAACACACCTCTCTTACAAGTTTTTTGAACAATTGGGACAATTATTTACCTTAACGTCAGGCAATCCGCATTTAAAACAAAAAAGTTTTCTTTTCAATCTACAACTCTGATGAGTGTGATTGGGCATGTTACAATTCCAGCAACTTATTTTACTTTGACTTTTACTATTATGATTAGTATTTCTTGCAAAATTACTACTGTTCGAATTATTTTTTAATTAAGGATTTAAAAGGGAAGAAGAGGAAACATTAGAACTTGAATTGTCTAAATTAGTTGTATTATTTGATTTATTTCTATTTCTATTAAAGTCATTGGAATTATTGCCAATTTTATTTCTACTAAAATTACTCGGTTTACTTTTATTTGAGGAATCTGAAATATTTAAGTTTGACAACTCCTGAAAAGTATGATTTTTATTCCTAATATAAGATGCTTCCTCAAGTTTTCTACAAAGATTTACTAAGTCCTGAACTGTAGAAATATCTACCAAAGCTAATTGAGTAATATAGTCTGGTAATAAATTTTGTCGGATATGCTTGACTTTGGTTACTTCTGCAGGTGGATGAACTAATCGAGCAAATAAAATTTCTAAATGTGCCACAAATACCGCGACCGATTCATTTCGCTTTTGTCTGCGATGCTTTATCTGGTTCCACAATTCATCCTCTATATCGGAGTGCAAGAAGTCTCTTTTTAATCTACATACTAGAGAATCCCAACTATCAACTGAGCTTCTTACACTCCTAAACCAAACAAAGGCATCACCAACAAAAAGTTCGGCTGCAGAAATAAACAAGTCTTCTGGTTTTACTTTACGAGACTCAGCGAGTTCGGTTACTCTTTCTAAGAAGTTATAAAGATTTTTTGGATCACCATTAAACTTTACTTGCCAATCACCTATAGCCGGAATATTCCCCACACATTTTACAACGGGAGGCGCAACCTGAATAATAGGTGCTTGCGGAGCCACTGAATTTGAGGTAACAGGGTTATCGTCTTTATTGCGATCATATAAGTCTGCTTCCAAAAGTAAGCATGAAGCATGGGCTTCTTTTTGATAGCTCTTGGCATCCGCATTGTCTGCTCGATAGTGTAATCTATTAATTCTGCCTAAAAGATGCTCTAATCTAGACTTCATTCTTAAGAATGTAGAATCCCTATCACTACCCTCAAGATCAGATATAATTACCCCAATAGATTGCATGGTATTCTCGATTTCAATTGCCTCGGTTTTAAAATCTAAACCCTCAACCAATTCACTTATAATTTCAGATTTGTTGCTACTCCGTTCTTTAGCCAAAAGTCTAGTCAAAATTTTGCGTTTATCCGCGACCGCTCTGCTAGATTGTACCGCACGTATTGCTAACTCATAATTTAATTCCGCTTCCAGTAAATGATTTGTTTGGAATGTCTCAGCCATGACAGTATAGTTTTTTTTTAAACCCAAAGATATCCTCAAACAAGTGCTACAAATAGATATCGATAAGGAAAAAAATTATTTCACAACAGCTCAAAGGGGTACATTTCCAAAATTCAACAACATAAGTGTCCAAAGAAAATAATTTAATTATGGAATAAAGTTTGCCAAGTTCAAGGTCAATCCAAAACTCTTTATACTGAGGTTAACAAAAGGTTAAAATCAGCCTTCATATGAAGGAAGCAAGATTAAGTACGAAATTACAAAAATATTAAGCTCAACAAAACCCTTCGAAAAACACCAACCACCCTGTACAATAGAGTACTGACTGTATCAAAAGGTTACTGTATCTTCAAAGCATTACATGAAAGTATAAACGTTTAATATAAAAAAATGAAATCTTCTGAAATCTGAGACACACTGTATAATAATATGTGGTGCTGTATTTAATTAGTAACTAAATGTTATTACGTACTCATTAGGAAGATTCAGAATTGATTAAACATTGTGAGAAGCAAATTAAGTCAATTTGGTGAAATTTCTGACACTCTGTATTAAAATGTTTTAATTAGTGTTCATAACCAAGAAAATTAATAAAAATAATTGAAACAGTATTTACTGCTCATAAGCACTATATCGATATAGAAAGCACTTGTCAAAGTAGTGGAACAAAATTATCCCCAAAAACTGCATCGTACCTTATTTCATGTGAAGCAAACCCCATATATTATACTTATCAAAGTTTTTACCTTTCCATAAAAGCCAAAATTAACACCAAAAAGGTAAATTACATAGCCCCAAGGTATTTGCTAAACATTTAAATGTCAAACAGTAACAAGCCAAGCAAAATATTGCACAGAGACAGCTCCAATATTTTTAAGAAGGAATAAAAAAATTATTGAATTGTTTTCCAATTTTGTCCAAAATATATTTATTGAAATTAAGGGAAGTTGCCAAATGCCCCACGCTATTGGGCGCTATTTTCTTTTTGTGACGACAACGCACAACAGGCACCGGCTGCTCAAATTTTTTTTTTGGAGGCTAAAGGCTGTGGTTCGTTATCCTTCCCTTATTCCCTTTAGGCGCCACTTGATTTAATGTGGCTAAATCAAGAAAATAACCAGATGTTAAATTGGGTTGGAAAACCTTTCAATAAAACTACAAAATTATATTTGTGACCAAAGGTATTTAATTAAGAGATGTTAGGTCATTCCTTTTTTTTATTTGGGCGCAATTTGATTTTAAAATATATTCTTGATGATTAAAACCTTCCAAAAGTAGATAATAGAAATGATAAGATTCAACGAAAAACAATTGTATAGGTTATGACATTTAAATTTAATACTAGCTTTTCTTGACACAAGGATTTATAAAAAGATGTTTTAATTTTTAGATTGTCCTCAGGGAAGATTCATGAATCTTTTCGGCGCTTAATCGCAAGGTTAAAGAGATGACCTCTTGTCGAGATAGCTTTACAGTAGGTAGTTATAATGTGAAGTTCTGAATATAATTATAATAAGTTTAGGAAAATAGCATTAGTTTTTTTTTATATATATAACATTTTAGATAATGAGGTATTTAACTTGAGATTGTTTCAAAAAATGATTATTGGTCACATCCCATATTTTCTTTGAATAATGAATGTCTATGTACAAAAATATACAGGCCTGTTGGTGACTAGGTACTCTGAGTCCAAGTTGCTGTGCTCGCTATTGCTTCAGGACTTCAGTAGGACCCCCTTTTTCATGGCTGCAGAACTAAATTACGGCATGGCTTTTCCCAATGTGGGTATAACAGGGAACATGCCCTCTTCACAAACTGGCTCTTAAATTACCCAACGACCATGTCTTCATGGAAGGTCTGAAAAATCAGGGGAGGATGCACCCTAGTACCTCAAGGAAGGAAAACCCTAAAATACGAAACCAAAATTGAAATAAGAAAACCCAACCTTAAAACAGAATTACAATTTCTCATTTATTTGTGAAATCTTACCTCTAAAAGGGCGTTGAAGGGACCTCGTGGTCACGACATATAAAAAAAGAAAAAAAAACGGTAAAAAAAACCGTTTGCTTCTGCCTGCTACGATGGCTGATCTTAGAAGGAAGCAGTTTCTTTCTTCTCAAATATTAAGACGTGATCTTGCCCTTCACATCAATACTGCCAACTCAAAAATCCTGAATAATTAAAACGGGACTGGAGCCACGACCTGAACAACATACCCTTTACAACCTGCACCCACGATGAACCAGGACATAGAACACAATGTCAGAGTACAATCTCCGATCCCAACACGTATGAGGAAATACGAACGTTCAACAAATCAACCTAGGTCTACTCTAGAGCCATTCTGAATCGCAACGCGTGCAACGCCTAGCATGAACTCGCCTCTCGGTCAGAAGATTTATGTGTGCCGCTTAAACATCGCCGGGCGGAGACTCCGATAGTTAGGAATTGCCAAAATATGGTGCTCTAAGATTAGTTCGGTATCTAATCGAAAACTAGAGATGTACTGAAATAGATGTGTAATCTTAGGAATGTGCTCAGATCCGTGCGATTTCAAAAAAATTAAACTGTAGCAATTTTAAACTGCTACAGTATTCTTCTTCATCGCTAAGTTTTCCAATTGGAGCCTTCTGTTTTGGTATAATGTTGACAGGAGCTGTCGATACCTAAATTGTTTAAATTAGATGGGTGACTTCTCTGAGAGGGAACTAGTTTTGATACAGCGTGTTTATATTTCCAACTACCACTTGAACTGATGTGGGCATTTCGGTAGAATCCACGTCGATGACCATTGGTCAGTAAGAGTAGTTCCTTCTAATCCGCTAACTCGTTTTCCGTATATCCTTCAAGCTTCTTTTCAGTTAATAACTTTAATAAGCCATCTGATAAAGAATATTTTTCATTCTCAATCAACAAAATGTTATCATCAAATTCAACCAGTGTGTTTCCAATAAACCACTTTGATCCATCTGTACGAAAAACAAACACGTTTTCACCAGTTATTGCAGCTAGTTTTAATTTAATTTTACGGCTTGCCATTCTATCGGTATGGCGTATGTAGCATTAATGAAGATTTTGACACATGTAAATACCTTTATTTTGTACACAACGTCTACCTACCACCTACACAATGCAAACACATACACATCACACAAACACAAACGTGACACAAACGTCACACAAACGTCACACATACGTAACACAAACATAACACTCATTCTCAATAAACAAAATGTTATCATCACATTCAACCGGTGTGTCTCCAATAAACCAC
This sequence comes from Philopedon plagiatum, assembly GCA_963971165.1. Taxonomy (NCBI): domain Eukaryota; kingdom Metazoa; phylum Arthropoda; class Insecta; order Coleoptera; family Curculionidae; genus Philopedon; species Philopedon plagiatum. The sequence continues at coordinate 82,503,011 of OZ020190.1, forward strand.
TTTAATCCATCTGTACGAAAACCTAACTCGTTTTTCATCAGTCATTGCTGCTAGTTTTAATTTAATTTTACGGCTTACCATCTTATCGCTATGACGAATGCAGTACTAATATTGTTATTAACATAGGTTTATGCCTTTCTTTTGTACACAACAGCAAAAAGACAAACGTGACACATACGTAACAGAAACGTCACACCGACGCCAGACAACACAAAGACAAACGCCACAAGGAATGCTCGAATTCTTTGGGGACAGGACCTGTTCTATTTATAGCCTGAGGTTGAGAATCGTTTAAATTTCGAATAATTTTGTACCGCCTGCAACAGAAGAAGTATTGAGGCTAGGTTTGATTATCATAGATAATAAAACCTAAAGGACTTAATTTAATTCTTTATTAAATACATCTAGATACATTTCTTTGGATAATTTTTCTAATAGTTTTAAGTTTATCTGGAGCGTTGAAAAAGTAAAGGTGTGTTGTGTTTGTTCTCTGAAACTGATTGAAAATATCCAACATTACTACTGCCTCCATATCTGTGTCCATACCAGTATCTTTTTTATACACAAAGTTCGTTAGGTCCACGGATGGCATCATATGTTGTATAACTTGAACGGTGGGATCGTAAATCTCTCCTTCAAAAACGTTCCAAAAATGAATGTTACCTCCTATTTTGTCATCATAAAAAATCTTTCGCATTTCTGTTCTATTTTTCTTCTGTTCTATTTTTTGGCAAGTTCCCAAACCATTAAAGTTGCAGGTAAACAGGACCCATAATACTGGTTCCGACTAAATACTTCTTCAATATTGGCAAAACTAATTTTTAATATTTCCGACATATTAATCGCTTGACGGTTGACGGGATACTAAACATTTCTTACCAGCTATTCTACCTCGGTTACAAATTTCGTCTACACCACTACCTTCTTCATGCCTCAGCAGACGTTTCCGTATAAGATCGACATCCTCGTAGATTAATGTGTGCATTAAGATTTACGAACCAAGAGACAATAAATTTCTACAGTCGTCTATAGTTCACTTATTAATTTAATAACAAAAGACTTATAAGAATATTTTAGATCCTGTAGGCTTTCTTGATAAGGGAGTAGGTTATTGGAGTTCTTGCTTACACTAGTAGAAAGAAATGTCATAAGGTATAAATAGTTAATTATTAGGATCTATAATTTTACATTATTTGTTAGAACATTAATTAGTAAATATTTGAGTTGTTCTAAAAGTTCTAGATTAGGACATTTAATACCAAAGAAATTAAGATCCATCTTTCCCGAGCCAACGAGGTTATTAGTACATTCATTATATTCGAAAAACATTCCATGTTGAAGGAAGTAGAGACGACCATTGGTGTATCGAAATACGCCATCTACTCAGCAGGAACTCCATTAAAAAGTTCTGATATTAAGTGTGTTTCTTTAGACCTAAAGCTACATTCATCCATTTCTCACACCATAAATTTATTTATAAACAAAAAGGTTCGTCCCTTATTAGTATTAACCGCTGCATAAATTGTAGTTTTGTCATTTCTTCTAGAAAGCATGTCAACCTATTCCGAGCGTATTAATTTAAAGGTCCCATATTCAAAAAAGTATAGTCTCTCCGACAATGGTAACAATTTCACCATTAGGTCTTTCATAAATAGCTGTAATGTTTTCTAAATCTTTTGGAAAAATGGTACGTAATCAGTTATCAAGAAGGGCATATTATTAATTTAATTGTTATTTAAATTCAACATCCATACATATGTTTCATAAAATATATACAACTTATTTTTTACCACTAGAAATGTGTTAAGTGTTTTAAAATTTAAATCACAGAACTCTGGCCGTATATCGATTTTCTGCGTTGTTGTTTGCAAAATTGGTGTTTTTCCGTTGGTTTCATACGTGGTGGTAAAGGTTTTTCTGTAGGCAGCACCGAAGGTGTCCTTGCAGGTATGGAACTCTGGTAGAGATAGTGTAAGACTTGTGTTGGGCCCATAGAGTCGTTGTATAGTCTCCATATCATCCCTAGATAGCTTATTGCGTTATTGGTAAAAAGGGTACATAATTACATTCCATTGAGTGGCCTAAGCCCAGAGCATGGCCAGCGTCATGTACCAGCACTCCCAATAAATTGTGTTGACTGTTATAAAAAAAATTGTTATAACTCCATGGAACACTGTCATATAAATGAATTTCTATATTACTACTACCGTAGGGAAAAAAGCATGTCCTAATATTTGTTTGGATAACCCGAATGAACAGGGCCTATTTTCGTTTTTCATTGAGTGATTTGCGTTAAGAAAGGTGATAGTTATATTTGCATCATTCAAACTTGTATAGGTAAAGCGAAGCTTTGATGCTGCTTCCCAGGTTCTAAAGGCTTCAATTGCTGCTCTCCGATATTGATAATGAGATAAAACATATGCTGGAGGATAAATATTCCATTTTAAATTTGTGTTAGACCACTTTATAGGGAATGTTGTAAAATGCGCTGATATCTTTAACACCACATCTAGGTTTGCGCATCAGGCTTACAGATTTTTCGATTAAAGTTCCATATACAGGTAATTCATAGCTTTTTTGGAATTATTTCAAACCTTAAGATATTGAAATCAAAGAGTTGCTAGTATTAGTACTATTAAGGTATCCATATTGCACTAAATATTTCCATCCCTCTGCTTGAGTGAATGGTTCTTCTGCTTTAGTGAATGACTCTTCTCTCTGACTCATAATCCTCATATTTATCTTCATCTGTAGTGGTAGATGTTGATTCTGCGTGTACAGCAGTTACAAACACTGAGGTTAATATTATTAACAGCTCCATCTGGCAAAAGGGCTAAACTAATTAGTCCGTCTTGTTGAAAGGTGTATCTAATACTAATTATTTCAGAGCAAGTGATATATTTATAACAAATAAAACAAAAAAAAATGTTTAATAACGTTATTGTTTCTAATAAAATTCCAAGCTTTTCAAGCTCTATCAAAATAGTCCTTATTGCACTAAAATTGGCAGTATTTTCTTCTAAATATAGTATACATTCAACAAGGTCGTTGACATCCTCATACTCGAGTAGGTAACTCTCCTATATATTTTTCAGATCTTTTACTCGTCCCCTCATCTTCTTCACTAACTATTTCACGCTCGAACGGATATCTTTGATTTGTATGCCACCTTTGAGCCTGCTGTTGTTTCCTTTCGGTTCGTTTCTGCTTTCTCAAGGCATAACTTCTCTTAGGTGGAAACAGTTTTGAAATTATATTTTTATATTTCCAGCAGCTTGTAGCCATAACTTTATTGTTTGCGTTGAAACCCTTTTCATGCACATTGGTAAGAAGTAGGATATTCTTGTATTTTTCCCAAGTCGCTTGAGGAATATTTAACAGGTTGATTTGTAGATAATCGTTTAACCAACCCTTCTGATGATGAAAAGTTCTCTTATCCCACTAAGAGGCTGACACCTTTTAGCTTTACAGGTTTGTCGCCAAAAAAATCTTCCTAATAGCCTTCATTAGGGTTAAAGAAAATAGTGTAATAATTTTAGGTTCGCTGGGTTATAGGAATTAGTGAAACTACATGTTGTTGCTATAAATCCCCAGTATATTCTATCTCCCAGTAGGTTACCACAATATCGACAAATCGGTGATTTGTCCAATCAGCAGAATATTGTTTAATAGTTGCTTGCTTACATTAGTAACCTACTTATTAGTCTTATTACTAAACAATATAATATTAGAATACACTATACAGGGTATTCCTACCATATTACACCTCCCCCTGAAATTTTTAAAGAATTTTCTTTTTCTTTGGAAAATGGAAATTCTTATAATATTTCTTTTCTTTTTCGTAACATGAGGAATACGTTAAAAATACCTGTAGTTACCTGTAAAAGTTATATCTAACATAATTTAACCTAGGAAAAAGAACTGTAGAAAGGAAAAGTTACCAGAATATAGTAAGATAAAAATATAAGGAGAGAGTAAGTAAAAGAGAGGGCCCTTTTTTTTCTTATTATAACTAATGATATATAAACTAATAAAATACCTAAGATCTATATAACTTAGTTGTATTTTTATGCACTAATATTTCCTTATTCTCCTTAAGGATTTTTACATTTGGCGATAAATCCTCTACCACCAAATATGGACCCAAAAAACAAGGACTAGATATTTTATCACCAGTTTCATTTTTTAATAAAATCATGTCTCCCTTTTTATAACTTATCGGGTTCATAGTTCTATCGTAACTTTGTTTTCTTTTTAATTTTGATTGTATTAGGTTTGTTCGTGCGTCATTGTGTGCTTTTTGTAGTCTGTATTTTAGTTCAAGGGGGTAACTATCAAAGTTGTTTATTGGTTCTAAAGTGTCGTTAAGATTACTAGGCATTTGACATTTTCTACCAAAAACAAGTTCAAAAGGAGTATACTTAGTCTCTGTATGTACAGTCGTATTGTAATTGAAGCACCAGTATGGAATCCAAGTGCTCCAAGCCGCGTCATGCTCTTGTGTTTGACTTCTGAGATATGCACCTAGGACTTTATGTGAGTTTTCTAAAGCACCTATGCTTTCGTGATGATATGCCGTTGATTGAGTTTGCTTTATCGACAAAAGTTTGCAAACTTGACTCATTACGGCTGAGATAAGTTCTGCACCTCTGTCAGTGGCAATTTCTTGCGGAACCCCATATCTTAAGATAAAATTGTCCACAAAACTTTTTGCAACTGATATCGGGTCTTTTTGATTAAGAGGATATGCCTCTACAAATTTTGTTAATTCGCACTGAAGCGTAAGAATATAAGAATAACCATCTATATCTTTTGGTATTGGCCCTACTATATCTAAGTATAACTTTTGAAATGGCGAAGATGCGGTTGAAGTTATTACCATGGGTTCTTTGATATATCTATTTGTGTGTTTTTGTTTTTGACAACTGTCACATTTTCCTACAAAGTTTCGAACGTCGCTATCAAGACCTGGCCAAAAGTAGTATTTTTTAATATTATTAACCATACGATTAATACCTGCGTGGCCACTAGTGGGAAGTAAGTGAAAATCATTTAAAATTATTCTTTTTGTATCTTTGTCCGTTATTCTTTGAACTCCTTTTATTATACATATACGGGGACCGGTCCAATTGGAGTTATTTTTTATTTCCTTAGCTAGCCATGTAATAAATTGAGAAAGATCATCAAATGGACTGGGAGGGCGCTGAGATCTTAGAAAATGTCAGTTCATATTATACAAAACTTTTCCTTGAGATGGTTCATATCAACCTTGAACCTAACTGCCTAAATAAAAAAAGTGACATTTCAGAACTTAGCACCGTCTACAGTTACTTACTACGCCTAGAAAGAGAAAAATATCTCAGTTTACTTGATTTTCCAGCCCCTGATGAGTAGTAACTCTGGGTTGAGAGGGAGTAATTGCGGTTTTTTTATATTTTTCCTTCATTTACATATTATACCTTATTCTCTAGAATTGACTTAATTATGAATGTATTAAAATGCTCCGTCAATTCATCAACAACCCAAGGCGTCGTATTATATTTTTTGGTTCACTAAACTCTCAACAACCTATGAACATTTTTGCTAACCTTCCGATACCATGCGCCAGTGCTTGATGAGTGTTGTCTCTCTCCTTCTTACCCTTCTGTATTTGCTTGTCTTCTTTTAACAAAGATTTGCCAGGCACGACCGTCGGGTATAATCTCATAATTTTACAAATGTCAATTTCCTGTCGCGTCTATCCTGCTAAAACGCGGGAATTTTCCCTTCGGTTTTCCTCATAACACCCCGAGGAATATAGTTGTGTAATAGAGGATGGAGACGGATGTTGCATTTTTGCATGGATATTCCTGTTTTTAGTTTAACTGCCCACATTGGTGGGTTCTTTTATTATGAAAATTGTTAGGTTAGATTTTACTAACTTAAATTAATTTTTGTATTGTAGAAGTCCTGAAGAAGAGAAAAATCAATTCTCGAAAGCTCGACAAATCAAAAAAAGGGTTTTATTCCTTAATTAGGCCACTTCAATAAAGACTGCATCCCCACTACTCCAGTTTCGAATATTTTTTCTTAACTAGTCAGTCGCGACTACTCTCCCTTATACAGTGACCGGCAAAAAGTTCGCAACATATGGGAAAAATTTTTATTAGGTGAGTATTGGAAAAACTTTTCCGGGGGATCGGTTCTGCATGTCCGATAACCTAAAAATCGATTTTGACATACGTCACGTGACCACTGGTATAGCGTCAAATTAAAAAAAAAATTGTTAATTTACAAAAAGTGAGGTTAGTTGACGAGATATCAAAAAAAGTTATTTGAAAAAATTGCTTAGAATTAAATTCTAGGTCCTTGTGCAAATTTCTAAGATTTTATTTAAAAAAATTGGAAAACTCAATTTTTTTTAAATATTTTTTTATCGATTTACAAATTTCCAGTTTTTTTCGTTTAGATAGCTTGGCTAATGTAAAGCCCATGTATCTGGATGAAAATAAACGAATGTAGTAGTTTTTTCTACAATTGACAGGACAAAATTAAAAAAACAGGGTTTCGCCGGACGCTAGCTGTTGCAATGATTTGTATCTAGCAGCAGTGCCAAAATTTTAGAGACATTTCAATGAGATTACATTGAGAAAACCTTAATCGTCTTAAATATATCTGAAGTTCGACTTTTTGTAAAGTTAAGGGGAGTAAAATAGATAATAAACAAGAAATTACCTGTTTATTTAATCGAAATTTCATAAACGAAAACCAATGTAAGAAAAACTTAAAAGTAGTCAAATTCTGTACTAACAACATAAAAAATCATTGTTTTTCCTTGGGTGCACAAAATTTAAAACTCAGTATGACCACCATTTCTCTCCATACATACTATTGTTCTCGAGCGCAACTCTCGATTAACATTTCGGAGCATTTTACGATTTATTTGCAATACACAATTTCTAATGACATTCTCTAAATTTTGTATATTCCTAAAGGGTCGATGTTTGTACACAGAGTTCTTTAGGTATCCCCACATAAAGAAATCTAACGGAGTCAGATCTGGTGATCTCGCAGGCCACGGATTTTCAGAAAACCGTCCTATCCACTGGTTTCCAAATTCTTGATCCAGCCATCTCTTCACCTCATTTGTGGAATGAATGCTAGCTCCGTCTTGTTGAAAGTATAAATTTCTTCTTTCGGCTAATGACAAATTGTCTAAAAAGTCAGATATCTCAGTTTGTAGAAATTCTAAATATCGTTCTGAATTTAAATTGTCTCTAAAGAAAAAAGGTCCCACTATTCTGAGGTTGAAAATTCCGCACCACACATTAACCTTAAAACTATATTGGTCTTTACTCTGAATTACAAAGTCTGGGTTTTCGGTGGCCCACCATCTACAGTTTTGTGAACTGACGGTTCCGTTAGAGGTAAATGTAGCTTCATCCGAGAAAAGAACGTTCTTTGGGAAATTAAAATCTTCCTCAATCATACCCTGGAACCAGGCACAAAAATCGAAGCGGGCGTCATAATCCCTATCTTTTAATACTTGTACAAATTTAGGTTTGTACGGATGAAATTTGTTTCTTTTTAATATCCTCCGCACAGATCTTTCGTGAATGTTAGTGATCTCCGATATTTGACCCAATCAAACCCAATCAAAACTGCTAATTGGGGTGTTTCTGTGATCGACAAACACACATCCAGAGAACCTTCGTCACCTGTTACCGGTTTTTCATGGGAAACTTTATACTGATTTTCTACCGATCCCGTTTCTTTAAATTTATTGACTAGACGAGATACTGTGGAATAATGGAGGGATTTATCGGGGTGCCTCTCATTAAAAATTGCTGCTGTTTCTCTATGGCTTTTGTAATTATCTCCAGAAATTAAAATAATATCTATCTTTTCCTGAAGAAGTAGTGTGGATGCCATTTTAAGGAATAAAATATTAATAAACTTATGTAAAATATCAAACTTAGTAAGATGCGAGACATAAACCAATGACATAGGTTGAAATCAAACAAATTATAATTTGTTTGACATTTTTCTGTTGTTTTTAACCTACTAGATTATTTGGTTGTTTTAATTTCAGAGCCTGCTTTGGTAGTTTTAAGTACAACTAAGTAGACCTGGTTGTTAAATTTATGTGCGAAAAATCTTAATAAAATCTTGATACAGTCATTTCATTAGATTCAAACCATTGCAACAGCGAGCGTCCGGCGAACACCTATTTTTTCGATTTTGTCCTGTCAATTGTAGAATTGTAGATCTGACTCCGTTAGATTTTTTTATGTGGGGATACCTAAAGAACCCTGTGTACAAACATCGACCCTTTAGGAATATACAAAATTTAGAGAATGTCATTATAAATTGTGTATTGCAAATAAATCGTAAAATGCTCCGAAATGTTAATCGAGAGTTGCGCTCGAGAACAACAGTATGTATGGAGAGAAATGGTGGTCATACTGAGTTTTAAATTTTGTGCACCCAAGGAAAAACAATGATTTTTTGTGTTGTTAGTACAGAATTTGACTACTTTTAAGTTTTTCTTACATTGGTTTTCGTTTATAAAATTTCGATTAAATAAACAGGTAATTTTTTGTTTATTATCTATTTTAATCCCCTTAACTTTACAAAAAGTCGAACTTCAGATATATTTAAGACGATTAAGGTTTTCTCAATGTAATCTCATTGAAATGTCTCTAAAATTTTGACACTGCTGCTAGATACAAATCATTGCAACAGCTAGCGTCCGGCGAAACCCTGTTTTTTTTAATTTTGTCCTGTCAATTGTAGAAAAAACTACTACATTCGTTTATTTTCATCCAGATACATGGGCTTTACATTAACCAAGCTATCTAAACGAAAAAAACCGGAAATTTGTAAATCGATAAAAAAATATTTAAAAAAAATTGAGTTTTCCAATTTTTTTAAATAAAATCTGAAAATTTTGCACAAGGACCTAGAATTTAATTCTAAGCAATTTTTTCAAATAACTTTTTTTGATATCTCGTCAACTAACCTCACTTTTTGTTAATTAACAATTTTTTTTTTAATTTGACGCTATACCAGTGGTCACGTGACGTATGTCAAAATCGATTTTTAGGTTATCGGACATGCAGAACCGATCCCCTGGGAAAGTTTTTCCGATACTCTCCTAATAAAAATTTTTTACATATGTAGCGGACTTTTTGCCGGTCACTGTATATATATATATATATATATATATATATATATATATATATATATATATATATATATATATATATATATATATATATATATCACCCTATCATTTTTGCTTCCGAAAGGGGTCTAATCCCTATCATTTCTGCTACCGCTGCAAACTTGCTGCCGTATATCGGACGCAAGATTAACTTATGCGTTTTTTTCGAACATGGCTATAAATTTTAAGTCCAACATTGTCGCAATGGCTGGTCCACAGCACCATACTTTACATAAAGACATAGTTCTTTGATAGTTTAAAGCATAAACTATTGGCGGGGAATAATAGCGGGACGAAATGGAAGTAAAAATGATCGAGAAATAAATGAAGACGTATAAATTTTAGTTGTAAAAATTTCCGATAGAGGCGCAAAATTATACATGCGTATATTAAAAGTTTTACTGGTCGGTGGATTTTGCTACCAGAAACTTGGCAACGCTAAAGTATGGTAAAATTGTATTTAAATATGTGCGTGACGCGGGGAACAGCATTTTCGCTAAGTGGTGTGCTTTTTAACCGTCTTCTCAAGAGGAGGTTATCAGTTATTCGGCCCGCATGTGAGATTTTTTATATGTTCACGCATAATTCTTCAACGGACTTTTTTTGTGGTTTGCCGATGAGTTTTTCCGAATGGCCCCGTTTTAAGTTTTTTTTTGCTGAAGTTAGAGGAAACCTAAAAAATTATGATAAATAAAAAAAACTCGAGAAGATCGACAAACTTTGTGTGTATAGTTCGGAATGGGGGCTCCGATTTCAATATTTTTTTCTCCGTTGTGTCTGCGTAACGGTCCGGTGGTTTTGTTGTAACATTGAAATAGAATCTCACAACTCACTTTTCACCCACTTGTAATTGTCGTACCGATTTGAAACTTTGCAAACGAACGCAATTTCGATAACAATACAATAACATGTTTTTGCTCATTAAAAACAAAATATACAGCATGTCTTTGAAATGAAATTTTTTTTATTATCGATTGTACGAAAAAAGTGTCTCTTTGTAAAAAGTTCTGCATCGTAAAAAAATAGCACTGCCATTCAAACATTTGATCTAGTACGTACAGGGTGGCTCAAAAATGAAAAAGTCACAATCCACGTGAAGCTAAAAAGACAAAATCGTTATTTAAAGGTAAACTGCCACTGCAAATATACAATTCAATAAAAAAAATTTTGTTCATTAAAAAAATTTACAGCATGTCTTCCAAATGGAAAAAAAATATTATTGATTTTACGAAAAAGTGTCTGTGTATAAAAAGTTCTGCATCGTGAGAAAATAGCATTGCTATTCAAAAATTTGATCTAGTACATACAGGGTGGCTCAAAAATAAAAAAGTCCTGATCCACATGAAGCTAAGGAGACAAAATCGTTATTTAAAGGTAAACTGCCACTGCAAATGTACAATTCAATAATATGTTTTTTTCATTAAAAAAATATACAATATGTGTTCGAAATGGAAAAAAATGTATTATTGATTTTACGAAAAAAGTGTCTGATTATAAAAAGTTGTGCATCGTATAAAAACAGCATTGCCATTCAAAAATTTAATCTAGGACGTACAGGGTGGCTCAAAAATGAAATAGTTATAATCCACGTGTAGCTAAAAAGACAAAATCGTTATTTATTTTAAAGGAAAACTGCCACTACAAATGTACAACTCAATAATGTGTTTTTTTTTCATTAAAAAAATATACAGCATGTCTTCGAAATGGAATTTTTTTATTGATTTTACGAAAAAAGTGTCTCTTTATAAAAAGAATGCATCGTGAGAAAATAGCACTGCTATTCACAAATTGAATCAAAAATACAAAAGTCCTGATCCACATGAAGCTTGCCACCTGTCTGAACTATAGGGGGGTTCCAGCCTCCTATAAACAGAAGCGGTAAGGTGGTAAATTTTACGGAATGCTAGGCCAGCCGCAAGTCGGGAGTGGTCGTGCGGTTCAAGTACAATAAACCGTAAAATATCAGGGCGCCAGTAACCTAAGAAAATACCCGATTCCGTCCGAGATTTAGTACCCGGTTACAAGGTACCTAAAGCTTACCAAATGTAGCAAAGTTCTTCATGTATTAGCCAAAAAAAAAAATGCAGACCTACCTTAGTTTAAATTGAATATTTAATTTGTTTGCTTTAAGTTATAGGGCACATATGTACATCGCAAAAATATATAATTAGAACCAATAAAATCAATACAACTGTGACGAATCCCGATCGATAGGGAACCTTCGCAATATTATTGCCAATAAAGGTAAAGTTGTCCCTTATCAATCGCTTAATATTATATTCAATATAAAGAAGAATAATCAGTAGTACCATTCGTGATCACGGCCGGTTTATATAGCACATCAGTACCAATAATTATAAATTACCAACATAGTTAGGCATGTACCCAAAATAAGCTAAATAATAAACTTAAATATGCCGCAGAACCCAAATGTCTTTTCCCTGTTTTTTTTTTCTTTTTTAAATACCCATTAATTACTTTACTTTACACTATTATCGAATAATACACCTGACACAATCTAATAATGTTACTCTTACCGAATTATGTAAATAATAAAATATTTAATTCGAACAATACACCCCTGTCTTTATATTTCAATTAGCACATTTTTAGTTTGAGTAGTTAACTGCATTAATAAATTTTTTGGGGAGCGCCATAATATACATTCGGGACAGTACAGACGGAAGTTACTTGGGTGCCTGGGATGTGTTCATCAAGCACAACAAAAGAAGGTCATATTTCCTCCGATGCCGATGGTAGCAGCTACGGGAAGAACCAACAGCACACCACAGTCTACGCCAAACACCATAGGAAGAAGGAGTGGGACTGTTACCAAAGATGAACCCCCACCAAGGTGGAACGCCTTTACAAGGTGAACTTCTGGAGAAAATAACCCCGGGAAAAAACCCTAAAATGTGCGAAAAACGGTTTTACAAATTATAGAACAGAGGTTTTAGTTTTCTTGCTCTCTTTTTGTTTGGTTTTTATTATCATATTATTATTATTATCATTATTATTATTATTATTATTATTATTATTATTTTCAGATAAATATTTGGTTATTCAATTTAAAATTAATCACTAGCACATTTAACCAAAACAATTACACATATTTTTTTTTCTTCATACTTACACACTATCTTGTGTGGTTATCGAGTGGTTGGTATGTGTGAAGCTGGAGGGTTAAAATTCACTGAAGTAGAGGGAGGTTTTAGAAGTAGATGGTGGTTGGTTTTCCCATCTAAAAGAGAATTAATCCATCTAAGCCATTTTGCGCGCATTTCGCATGAAATAACGGGAAAACTATGAATACATTAAACAAAGAGAAAAAAACGTAACGACTTACTTGACTTCCACGCCGTTGACTTGGAAAATCTGCTCTTGGATCCAGCATTTCAAGCTGAGTAGTGCGTAAAACGACAAAACGAACCGAAACTCACACTACACTAATACTTTCTAGGCAATTTAACCCTTAAAACTGAAGGAGGCAAGAAAAATACCAATAGTTCCAGAAAGTAGCAGCAGCTCTCCTATCTCGAGCGCGGTCAAGGAGAAAAATGGCCGATACACCGTTCCCTTCGTACGGTAGTACCTAGAAAGGTACAAATGCAATAGCGGGAAAATAATCTAATTGTGAATCACCAAAGAAGACCCATCGAGTAAAATTGAATCCACCAAAACATGCAGCATCCCCAAAAATAAACGTTTACATCAATATTTTCTTGAATGTCCCTATAAATAGCCGTCAATTAATTTTTTAAATTAACGATATTTTCAAATAAATGTCAAACATTACGGTAGCCATCCATCATACCGACAGTAATATTGGAGGGGATAACAATTTTAGTATTCGCCTTTGGAATGAACGAAGTCATTGAACCGATCCTAGACAGCCGTACTGAAAACTTAAACGCAGCCAAAAGAAACGTTTAACAAAATCATGTCGATTCTTGGAATTGATCATCTATTGATTTTTCAGGCGTCGCGTCGTCGCGGTACTAAATCTGCCGGCGCAGGATCTGGTCGTACGAACTGCAGTATTCCTGTACTACCCAAGGCAGGAGTTTGCTTAGCCGGGCAATTTCAATACGATGGCGTGCTCTCCATATACGTGAAATGGCAGGACCGTAATGAATGCAAGAAATTCTTATTTAATTTTTAATACCCCAAAACTGCTAATCGTACAAATACGTCTAATCAAAAGCGTATAAAAAAATATATTATCCTAATACATGTACCAATATGCAATATATACAATATATATAATAAATAACTCCGGGCAAATTTGGACCGTTACAAATTCCCCCCTGCTTAGAAAAGATTTTACCCAAAATCTTTAATTACGTTACTCATCGTCAGGTGGATGTGCTTTGAGATCCTTGATATGCCAAACACCGCAATACTTGCCATCATCATTCTTTAATTCGTAAGTCCAAGGCGATAATCTTTTCGATACGGTAAATGGTCCAATAAACTTTGGAGCCAGTTTGGCTGTAAACAATTTCGAGGCATCCGAAAGAACGTAGTTCTTCCGCCAAACAAGTTGATTAGGCCAGAACTGCTCATCACGTCGACGAAGATCATAAACTTTCTTGTTCTTCTCGTAAGCCAAAGTTAGTTTATTCTTAATATCTGCATACAAATTTTTAAACCCTTGAGTACGCTTCTCGTCCACCGAAGTACGATCGAAGCTTACCGGACAATCTGAATCCTCCAATTTATTAACTGTTGGTAGCTCTCGGCCAAAAACAATAAAATTTGGCGAAAACCCGGTTACTTCATGAACAGCAGAGCGAATCGCACTACCAACACTTCCCAGATACCTATCCCAATTGCGATGATTTTCGGATACATAAGAACAAATCATAGTTTTTATAACCCTATTTACTCGCTCACACGGATTTGCCTGCGGATGATAGTTCGCAGTATACTTTATATAAACTCCATATCTTTGCATAAGAGTCTTGAACTCTTTGGACCGAAATTGAACACCATTATCAAAAATAATTCTGGAGGGACATCCGAAAAGTAAAAGGACGTAATCTTCCATAAAACGACAAATAGCTGAAGCAATTGCGGAACGCAACGGAAATAACAAGGTAAATTTGCTGAAGCAATCCGAGACAACGAAAATGTATGAGAATCCAGAAACAGATCTAGGTAGAGGTCCCACCAAATCAGCACAAATAAGCTGGAATGGTTTAGAAATAGAGGGCTGAGAACTAAGCATAAGTCCAGCAGGTTGTTTTTGTTCCGGTTTAATGGAAATACACACACGACATCGTCGAATATACGCCGCAACATCGGCTGTCATTTTGGGCCAATACACTGTCTTGCAAAGTTGCTGGTATGTTTTAAAAACTCCCATATGACAAAGCGAACTATGCGCGTCATGAATCAATAGTTTCCTTTTCTCGGAAGGAATAACTTCTCGCCAAGAATCCCTGTCACTAGCCAATTCCGGAAACTTTGGTTTTACGTATTTGAACAGTCGCGCACCAGAAATACGAAACGTGGAGTATTTCTTTGGGAATTTCAATACTTTCTGGTAAAGTCCCTGAAACCAGGCATCTTTAACTTCCTTCAGCTGTTTCTCCTCTTCTCGAATGGATTCCAAAGTGTCAAGGATTGGAACAGTTCTAGAAAGTGTGTCCGGCACTATATGTTCTTTCCCCTTTCGATGGATAATTGTATAGTCGTACTGCTGCATACGGATAGCCCATCTCGCCAGACGACCAGTTGGATTCTTTAAATTGTTTAGCCATACTAAACTGTGATGATCGGTTATAACAGTAAATTTTGAGCCTTCCAAATACGGACGTAATTTTTCTATTGCCCATATTACAGCGAGACACTCACGCTCGGTAACAGTGTAGTGTCTTTCATTACGATTTAAAGATCGAGAACAATAAGCGATGACTTTCTCTCCATCTGGATGCTGCTGACTAAGCACGGCGCCAATGCCGAAACCGCTTGCATCACATTGTACTATAAAAGGTAAGGAAAAATTCGGACAAGTCAGTACTGGTGCGGAAACAAGACAGTCCTTTAAGGCCTGAAAAGCATCTTCACAGGTGTGATCCCACTTAAATGGTTGGTTTTTCCGGGTCAGATTCGACAAAGGAGCTATTAACAAAGAAAAATTGGGGACGAAACGTCTATACCAAGAAGCTAACCCTATAATTCTGCGCACTTCAGTTACGTTAGATGGAGGCGGAATCTGCAAAATAGCACTGATTTTCTCTGGATCCACGTGTAGACCATTACGATCAACGACGTAACCCAGATACTTAAGCTCTGGACGACAGAATTTGCACTTCCCTTTAGAAACGGTAAGATTGGCAGCATTTAGACGCTTAAAAACTTCCGCCAAAACCTCCATATGTTTTTCAAAGGTAGGAGTAACAATAATTATATCGTCTAAATATACGAAGACATAATCTTCCAAGGCAGGTCCTAGCACTCTATCAATAAGTCGCTGCCAGGTAGCAGGGGCATTAGATAATCCCATTGGAAGTCTACGGAACTGAAAAAGTCCACGACCAGCCACTGTAAAAGCGGTAAGGGGTCTCGACGACTCGGCTAGGGGAACCTGAAAATACGCAGATTTGATATCGAGGGATGACAAGTAACGTGCGTCTCGGAGTTTATCAAGCGTGGCTGAGATATACGGAATAGGATATGCGTCCTTTTCCGTAACTTGGTTCAGCTTACGGTAGTCGACTACGAATCTCCAGGAGACACCATCAGATTTCCTGACAAGGAGGATTGGAGAAGACCAGGGACTACAACTAGGTTCCACGATACCCTCCTCCAAAAGTATGTCCAATTCGGCATTAATATGTGACTGCATCACTGGAGATACTGGATAGTACCTTTGCTTTATGGGCATTGACGTTGTGCAGATATGATGTTCGACCAAGTGTGTACATCCGAGGCGATCACCCATCTCAGTAAATATCCTGCATATGAATTCCTCAAGAGTTTGAGATTGTTCAGGAGTCAGCTCGGTTCTTGGCTGTAAAGCACTACAATCAAGGGATACAGATTTTTGATAATTATCTGCGGAAAATTCCCAGCTGCCATGCCTCAGATCTGGCACAATTCCCATACGCCTCCAAAAGTCTGCGCCCAGAATCAGCGTATGATGTAATTCTGGTATAATGAGGACCCTAATGACCTTTATACGGCCTTCAACTTCCACCGGTAAAGTTAGAGAGCCGATACTCTCACACCTATCACCATTAGCAACCGTGCAGGACACTCTGTCTTGTTCATTAAGCTGAAATCCTAGCGGTTTTAATAAAGACCACCCAGGTCCACCTACTATACTTGCAGAAGCTCCGCTATCCAATAATCCACGCAGTGTCAACCCCAAAATATTGACTGACAAATAAGGTCGCTCGTCACCTTCGGCATGGGATAATACAAAGTCCAAAATGGCTTGTTGGGAAGAATTTAACCTTGGGCTACTGGTGACCGTTGAAATTCGAGACATGTCACGGTCAATTAATGTCTCCGATCCCCGTTTCCCGAATGGCCGGAACAACTAGGACAAGAACGGACAGTATACCCAAGCTTACCACATTTAAAACAATATTTGTTCTTTGGTCCTTTACACTGCGATGCTCGATGACCACTTTTCTTGCAATTCCAACATAATATTTCGGAGCACGAAACTCCACTCGCCGCACTCGTCGAAGCACCATCACTATAAACATAGGCCAAGTCTGGTTCCAACATTTTCTTATTCCTGGGAGGAGGAACAAAATTTTCAATGGCTTCTTTTCTTTCTTCTAACTGCCGACCCAAGTCAATAAGTTGCTGAACAGACTCCACCTTCACCAATCCCAACTGACTCTGATAAAATGGGGAAATGTTTTTCAGTAGAACCTTAAGTTTTCGTTGCTCTGTTACTGGACAAGTCAATCGATTAAACATGTTTATCATCGTTGCTATATATAACCCAATAGATTCCTTAGGACCCTGTGTTCTCTGTTTGATCTCATCAAAGAGGCGATCATTATAGTCGCTTGGCAGAAACTGTCTTCTTAAGTCAGCTACCAAGTCATCCCAGGACCTAACTCGATCTCTAATAGAATTATACCATATCTTGGCTTTACCAATAAATAAGTCGGATGCAGAAGCGCACAACTGAGCTTTAGATACATTTCTGGAAATACTTAATTCGAGAACATTCTCTAAGAATGAATTCAAGGACGTGGACTCACCATCATATTTAAGATTCCATAAGTAGACAGGGACCGTCTTAGGTGTATCTCTAGGTACAGGTACGCATGAGGGTTGTGGCAATATATTTCCCACCTCTTCATTATCATCATCATTCTCTGAACTCTCTTCTTCTGAGGTAGAAGATTCCTCATCATCAACACTTGTCGAGGACAACAAATTGGCCAATTCCAGAGGACTATGAGTGTGAGAAAGACGCTTGTACTTCCTTGCTTTATGCTGTAAAGTTGAGTGAAGACCTAAAATTGACACAATTGTAGCGGACCGTTGACCTGTTTTCTCATCACTATCAGGCTTGCTACGATCTGCTCTACGATAGGCGTGCCACAGCTTAGACGATATCTTTAAAAACTGTCCACTCTCCGAAGTATCAGCAAAATTCTTTACAAGTTCTTCCATTTCTGTTATTTTATTTTTAAGAGCTTTAAAATCGGTTGCGAAGTCATAAGGATATGTGGGGTAAGTTAAAACTGATCCACTTTTTTCTAGTTTTAATAACTGACGTAAGGTCTTGCGCATCTCTGCCACAGTAGTCTCCTCAGTGACCTTTATTCCTCTAAAGGTGAGTTCGTACTCAAATTCGTCTCGATCCAAACGGTTCACCTCCATTTTCATCGTCATGTTAAAGTAGTATTCCTAATTTCTCACAAATTTTAATTAACAGTCTATTATTATAAGCTGTATACCAGAATAGCACTAGAGTAAACACTATCACACTAAGGCATCACTGTAGTCACACTACACTAATTTATTTTATTTTTTATTATTTTTTTTTTTTTTTTTTTTTTTTACACACACTTGTTTTTATAACTAACCCTTGTTCAATTTTCAGATAAAAAAAATCGATATCACCACCGTTTAGGTAAGTATAATACGCGGGAAAAAATATACACCAAAATATTTAACGAAAAGCGGTAACTACAACTCAGTGTACTAAAATAAACGAATGGGCTCCCAAAAAAAAAATGCAAAACAAATGGTTTGTAATTACTAGTTCAAAAGAGCTAGAAAACAATCCCTACAAGCCAAAACAGGATAAGAAGGCAAAAAAATCAAAAAAAGGAAAATTCCTTAAATTTAGGGAAATTTGAAAAATGGCAACACTGTACGCGTTATGGCCCCACGTTGGGCGCCAAATAAATTTTGCCACCTGTCTGAACTATAGGGGGGTTCCAGCCTCCTATAAACAGAAGCGGTAAGGTGGTAAATTTTACGGAATGCTAGGCCAGCCGCAAGTCGGGAGTGGTCGTGCGGTTCAAGTACAATAAACCGTAAAATATCAGGGCGCCAGTAACCTAAGAAAATACCCGATTCCGTCCGAGATTTAGTACCCGGTTACAAGGTACCTAAAGCTTACCAAATGTAGCAAAGTTCTTCATGTATTAGCCAAAAAAAAAAATGCAGACCTACTTTAGTTTAAATTGAATATTTAATTTGTTTGCTTTAAGTTATAGGGCACATATGTACATCGCAAAAATATATAATTAGAACCAATAAAATCAATACAACTGTGACGAATCCCGATCGATAGGGAACCTTCGCAATATTATTGCCAATAAAGGTAAAGTTGTCCCTTATCAATCGCTTAATATTATATTCAATATAAAAAAGAATAATCAGTAGTACCATTCGTGATCACGGCCGGTTTATATAGCACATCAGTACCAATAATTATAAATTACCAACATAGTTAGGCATGTACCCAAAATAAGCTAAATAATAAACTTAAATATGCCGCAGAACCCAAATGTCTTTTCCCTGTTTTTTTTTTCTTTTTTAAATACCCATTAATTACTTTACTTTACACTATTATCGAATAATACACCTGACACAATCTAATAATGTTACTCTTACCGAATTATGTAAATAATAAAATATTTAATTCGAACAATACACCCCTGTCTTTATATTTCAATTAGCACATTTTTAGTTTGAGTAGTTAACTGCATTAATAAATTTTTTGGGGAGCGCCATAATATACATTCGGGACAGTACAGACGGAAGTTACTTGGGTGCCTGGGATGTGTTCATCAAGCACAACAAAAGAAGGTCATATTTCCTCCGATGCCGATGGTAGCAGCTACGGGAAGAACCAACAGCACACCACAGTCTACGCCAAACACCATAGGAAGAAGGAGTGGGACTGTTACCAAAGATGAACCCCCACCAAGGTGGAACGCCTTTACAAGGTGAACTTCTGGAGAAAATAACCCCGGGAAAAAACCCTAAAATGTGCGAAAAACGGTTTTACAAATTATAGAACAGAGGTTTTAGTTTTCTTGCTCTCTTTTTGTTTGGTTTTTATTATCATATTATTATTATTATCATTATTATTATTATTATTATTATTATTATTATTATTTTCAGATAAATATTTGGTTATTCAATTTAAAATTAATCACTAGCACATTTAACCAAAACAATTACACATATTTTTTTTTCTTCATACTTACACACTATCTTGTGTGGTTATCGAGTGGTTGGTATGTGTGAAGCTGGAGGGTTAAAATTCACTGAAGTAGAGGGAGGTTTTAGAAGTAGATGGTGGTTGGTTTTCCCATCTAAAAGAGAATTAATCCATCTAAGCCATTTTGCGCGCATTTCGCATGAAATAACGGGAAAACTATGAATACATTAAACAAAGAGAAAAAAACGTAACGACTTACTTGACTTCCACGCCGTTGACTTGGAAAATCTGCTCTTGGATCCAGCATTTCAAGCTGAGTAGTGCGTAAAACGACAAAACGAACCGAAACTCACACTACACTAATACTTTCTAGGCAATTTAACCCTTAAAACTGAAGGAGGCAAGAAAAATACCAATAGTTCCAGAAAGTAGCAGCAGCTCTCCTATCTCGAGCGCGGTCAAGGAGAAAAATGGCCGATACACCGTTCCCTTCGTACGGTAGTACCTAGAAAGGTACAAATGCAATAGCGGGAAAATAATCTAATTGTGAATCACCAAAGAAGACCCATCGAGTAAAATTGAATCCACCAAAACATGCAGCATCCCCAAAAATAAACGTTTACATCAATATTTTCTTGAATGTCCCTATAAATAGCCGTCAATTAATTTTTTAAATTAACGATATTTTCAAATAAATGTCAAACATTACGGTAGCCATCCATCATACCGACAGTAATATTGGAGGGGATAACAATTTTAGTATTCGCCTTTGGAATGAACGAAGTCATTGAACCGATCCTAGACAGCCGTACTGAAAACTTAAACGCAGCCAAAAGAAACGTTTAACAAAATCATGTCGATTCTTGGAATTGATCATCTATTGATTTTTCAGGCGTCGCGTCGTCGCGGTACTAAATCTGCCGGCGCAGGATCTGGTCGTACGAACTGCAGTATTCCTGTACTACCCAAGGCAGGAGTTTGCTTAGCCGGGCAATTTCAATACGATGGCGTGCTCTCCATATACGTGAAATGGCAGGACCGTAATGAATGCAAGAAATTCTTATTTAATTTTTAATACCCCAAAACTGCTAATCGTACAAATACGTCTAATCAAAAGCGTATAAAAAATATATTATCCTAATACATGTACCAATATGCAATATATACAATATATATAATAAATAACTCCGGGCAAATTTGGACCGTTACAAGCTAAGAAGACAAAATCGTTATATAAAGGTAAACTGCCACTGCAAATGTACAATTCAACAATGTTTTTTTCATTAAAATAATATAGGTACAGCATAT
Source organism: Philopedon plagiatum (assembly GCA_963971165.1). NCBI lineage: Eukaryota > Metazoa > Arthropoda > Insecta > Coleoptera > Curculionidae > Philopedon > Philopedon plagiatum. The sequence goes on from OZ020190.1 coordinate 82,524,181, forward strand.
CCCCGAAATGGAAACATTTTTATTACTGATTTTACGAAAAAAGTGTCTGTTTATAAAAAGTGCTGCATCGTAAAAAATGGCATTGCCACTCAACAATTTGATCTAGTACGTACAGGGTAGCTCAAAAATGAAATAGTCATAATCCAAGTGAAGCTAAAAAGACAAACTCGTTATTTATAGAAAAACTGCTACTGCAAATGTACAATTCAATAATTTATTTTTCGTTAAAAAAATATACAGCATGTCTTCGAAATGGAAAAAAATATATTATTGATTTTACGAAAGCAGTGTCTGTTTATAAAAAGTTCTGCATCGTAAAAAACAGCATCGTAAAATTGCCATTCAAAAATTTGATCTAGTATGTACAGGGTGGCTCAAAAATGAAATAGTCATAATCCACGTGAAGCTAAAAAGACAAAATCGTTATTTAAAGGAAAACTGCCACTGCATATGTAAAATTCAATAATATGTTTTTTCTCATTAAAAAAATATACAGCATGCCTTCGAAATGGAAAAAAAAATTATTACTGATTTTACGAAAAACCTGTCTCTTTATAAAAAGTTCTGCATCGTGAGAAAATAGCATTGCTATTCAAAAATTTGATCTTGGATAAACAGGGTGGCTCAAAAATAAAAAGTCCTAATCCATGTGAAGCTAAGAAGACAAAATCGATATTTAAAGGTAAACTGCCACCGCAAATGTACAATTCACTAAGATGTTTTTTTCGTTAAAAAATATCCAGCATGTCTTCGAAATGGAAAAATTTTTATTATTGATTTTACGAAAAAAGTGTCTGATTATAAAAAGTTCTGCATCGTAGAGAAATAGCATTGCCATACAAAAATTTGATCTAGTTCGTACAGGGTGGCTCAAAAATGAAATAGTCATAATCCAAGGGAAGCTAAAAAGACGAAATCGTGATTGAAAGGAAAACTGCCACTGCAAATGTACAATTCGAAATATTTGTTTTCATTAAAAAATATAGGCACAGCATGTCTTCGAAATGGAAAAAATGTATTATTGATTTTACGAATAAAGTATATTTTTATAAATAGTTCCGCATCGTAAAAACTAGCATTGCCATTCAAAAATTTGATCTAGTACGTACAGGGTGGCTCAGAAATGAAATAGTCATAATCCAAGTAAAGCTAAAAAGACAAAGTCGTTATTTAAAGGAAAACTGTCACTGCAAATGTACAATTCAATAACATGTTCTTTTTTTCATTAAAAAAATATACAGCATGTCTTCTGCATCGTGAGAAAATAGCATTGCTATTCAAAAATTTGATCTTGTGCATACAGGGTGGCTCAAAAATAAAAAAGTCCTAATCCACGTGAAGCTAATAAGACAAAATCGTTATTTAAAGGTACGCGGCCACTGCAAATGTACAATTCACTAATATGTTTTCTTCATTAAAAAATATTCAACATGTCTTCGAAATGGAAAAATTTTTATTATTGATTTTACGAAAAAAGTGTCTCTTTATAAAAAGTTCTGCATCGTGAGAAAATAGCATTGCTATTCAAAAAATTCGTATTGTACATACAGGGTGGCTCAAAAATGAAAAAGTCATAATCCACGTGAAACTATTTAGCTTTAAAAAATAATAAAGGGGAGGAGGTGATAAAACCGGAGCGACTGAGAATTTTTTGAAAATGTTGACTAATATGTCATTTTCAGTGTAGTTGGGGTCAGAAAATATTTTTTTTCTAGCAGATGTTAAAAAAGTATCGAAGGGAGGGGGGCGAATAAAAAGGGGCGGCTGGGAATTTGTCCAAAAATGTTAACTAATGGGCCATTTTCGGGATTACTGAGGTCAGAAAATCTGATTTTGTGTAAAAGACGCTAAAAAAAAATTACGGAGAAGGGAGGGGAGAGGGAATAAAACGGCGGCTGAGAATTTGTCCAAAATTGTTAGCTTATCATTTTCAGAGTTATTGAGGTCAGAAAATCTAATTTTGTTGCAACCGATTTTTAAAAAATTAACGGGAGGGGGGAGATATAAAAGAGCGATTGGGAATTTACCTAAAAATGTTAAGTGATCTGTAAGGCTGCCCACTTGAATGCCACACCAGTGGCGACCTTGGAAAAATACGCGTCCGGTAAGCGGGCGCCCTTAAAAAAAAATACGCGCTTAGGGAGCGGAAGACCTTAGGAAAAACACGCGTCGGGGAAGCGAACGACCTTGAGGGAAATAAGCTTCTTTAAAACGGACGACCTTAGAAAAATACGCGTCTGGGGAGCAGATGACCTTGGGGAAAATACGTATCTAGGGAAGCGGACGACCTTGTAAAAATACGCATCTAGGGAGCGGGCGATCTTGAGAAAAATAAGCACCTGGGAAGTGGACGACCTTGATCAAAAGTCGCGTCTGAGGAACGGAGGACCCTGGGGAATAGCGGACGACCTTGGGAAACGTGTCCGGAGAGCGGGCGCCCTTAAGGAAAATACGCATCTAGGGAGCGGACGACCATGGAAAGAATTACGCGTTTGGGAACCCGAGGACCTTAGAGAAATGCGCGCCTGGGAAAGTGACGACCTTGGGAAAATACGCGTCTGGGGAGCGGACGCCCTTTAAGAAAATACGCATCTAAGTTCCGGATGACCTTGGAAAAAGTACGCGTCTAGGGAACGGATGACTTTGGGGAAAAGGAGCTGGTGGGAATTTTTTCAAAAATGTTAACTAATATGATATTTTCGAGGATATTGAGGTCAGAAAATCTAATTTTGTGTAATGGATGTTAAGAATATCGTTGGGGGTGGGGTGATATTAGAGCGCAACTGGGAACTTCTCCAAAAATGTTAACTAATCTGTCATTTACGGGGATATTTAGGTCAGAAACCTAATTTTGTTGAAACCTATATTTAAAAAATTAACGGTGGGGGGGGGGGGGGGGGATAAAAAGGAGCGACTGGAAAAAATGTTAACTAATTTGTCATTTTCGGGGTTATTAAGGTCAAAAAATGTACTTTGGTCTAACATAAACGTCTAAAAATATAACGAGGGAGAATAAAAACAGGCGAGTGATCCTTTTTGAAAAAAAGTTATCTGATATATCATTTTCAGGGTTATTGAGGTCAGCAAATCTAATTTTGTTTAACGAATGTAAACAAAATTAACGGCGGGGCAGAGGGAATAAAAAGGCGCGGGGTTTGGAATTTATCCAAAAATGTTAACTAATTTTGGGGGTTACTGAGAACAGAAAATGTAATTTTGTTGAAACTTATTTTTAAAAAATTAACGGCGGTGGGGGGGGGGGATAAAAAGGAGCAACTGGGAAATTATCTAAAAATGTTAATGTTGTTTTCGGGGTATTGGGGTCAAAATATTTAATTTTGTCTAATATTCAAAAAAACTAATATGGGGGGGGGGGCGAGCGAATGGCAATTTCCCCAAAAATGTTAACTAATATGTCAATTGAGGTCAGAAAATCTGATTTTGTCTAACGAATGTGACGAAAATGAACGGCACGGAACGGAATATTTCATAAGTTTTTAACGACGACTTATTAACAATAACAGGAAAAAAACTTGTCAAAACATACCTGATCAGCTAGAAGATCCTAATTTAAATCAGTACTAAATCTTAAACCATCTTAGTGTATCTGAGCGTTAATGTTTAAACACGTGTTTTTTTTCAGTTTTTAATAAATCAACCCCTAAGGGGGTATTACAATGGAGATTTAAAGTTTGTTATGGAGTAAAATTTTTATACCGTGGAAGAAGTTGCGGGCGAAAGCTAGTTATTAAATAAAACAGCGATGCCTGCATATCTCACTTTAATAGGTATACTGCAATTGCTGCAATACAAAATTACCGTTAAAGTGTAAAAAATCAATGGTGTTGTAAGTGGAGTGTAAAGTAGAAATTGAACAGTTTTACTGTACAGGGTGTAAGTTAGGAACAATGAAATTTTATTTTCTATTAGATACAACAGCCGCTTACAATTTTCTTTTCTTGTTTTTTAAGGCTTTTTTATTACAAAAAAAACTATACCATTTTATTTTCGATTTTAAAATATAGCAAGTAATCGATTTGTGATATAGTTTGTACTAGCCCATTTTAAAGATATAATATCAAGAAATAATCGCACTTTCTTATGGCAATTACCACTTCGTTATAAATGGAGGTTATTAATTTTAATTTGACATTTCTACACGTCCTAAATTTATCTTTGCACGGAATATTTTTGCATTTTTAAAAATCATTTCTAATTTTAGTAATTTCAGCGTTTTACTTCTCTCGCTAGAAAAAAATCACTTCCCGGATTTTTTCAGATCTTTACGTGTTGGGGTCCCTATATCAGATGGTCTCCCATTTCCGTCGGTTTGTCTGTCCATCTGTCTGTCGGATTGTTTGTTGGAGCGAACGCTTAAAACTGCTTGACCAAAAAGAAAAGGAAAAATTTTGCATATGGACTACTTTTCAACCTGGCTTGGAACAGGCTGTATTTCAGGTGAAATATGTACAGAGCACCTTCAAAATTAGTTTCCATTTTTTGTTGCTCAAACTCGAAAACGATTTATGTTACAGGAACTGTATTTTGTACATGCAGCTGACGCTTTACCGCTGATATAAATTGCAAAACTTTTTGAAGCTTAAGTTTATCACAATGATTAAGTTTTATAGACGTTTTACATACGTTTCCTGTGTAACATTTTCACCTATTTCGATTGATGCGGTTTTTCGAAAAAATAAAAACTTAAAAAGTTATTTAACAAAAACTACATTTTGGAATTTCATTTTGTTAAATAAAAATACTAGCTCGCCAGTTACTATGGTCGACATTTTACACTATCATTTTAGTGTATTAAAAAGGTTTATTTCGGTTAGTAAATTTAACTGTACTTAACTATTATTTAAATCGCTCTTTTCTTTATAAGTTGGCGAGAAAAATTAAAAATAAACTAATAGGATATTTGGTTATCTTACCTTAACACTTGTCAATTTAAACCCTTAATTATATAAAACTGAGCACTGAGCAATGAGCAAGACCTTAATTGCCAAATTATACCTGTCTTATCAGTAGTGAATCCAGCCAAAAAGCATTAAGAAGAAACTTGCTTGTGTCTGTCGACATTAAATATATCTGTTTTAGTTTCATTAGGTGGATAAATTTGTTGGGCGCCCTGCCATATTTTGAGCTTATCTGGTGACTTAACCCTAATAAAATAAACGAAAGTTATAATAAAAATAGGTTTTTATTATAATTCGCAATCTTATTTCCAGGTTCCAGCAAAACAACTCAAAATAAACTTAAATCGTAGAATGAGGTAAGGAGAATCCATGGCTAAAAACTCCTTTTTATAGCGATCTCATATGTAAAAATTGCGGAGAACTCTTGGTAAACAAAGCGTCATTCTGTGATAGCAATGTGTACATGTCGGTGCCATTTCAGTAAGTTAAAGTAAAAATTGTCAGCCTTGATCTGCCACCTTATATTATCACTTTTACCAAAAGGAGTGCAAAAATGTCTGACACCGTTACTGTTATGAATAATTGAAATTTGTCGACGGCTAAGCATTCCTAGTTTCACATAAAATAAATTAAAAATAATATTATATTATATAAGCATGGAAAATACTTACAATATTGTGATTCATATTACCATTGTTACCAATATTTTTATTCTTCAATAAATTTTACAAATTTAGAAATAAGCAGTAAAAATGTTTATAATATTAATATTATTTTAACTTATATTTTCAACTTGCATTTTAGGTTAAAAAAATAAATTATAATTTAAAAAACTAAAAAACTCGCATTTATGAGTAGCGCACTAAAAAGTTCAAAATAATTATTTTCTTTTTATAGTTACCTAACAGTAAACCGGGGTGTGTAGTGAATACTTCGCGAGAAAAGTAAAGCAACTTACTCCATGCGCCTTCCTTTACTCGGCACACATGTATATCCCGGTTTTCTGTTAACTTGTAGAGCTATAAAACATTTGGTCTTAAAATAGGTAATCAAATTTAAGTATGGGGCGCACTTACATATATATAGCGGTAGCTACTCATAAAAGCGTGTTTTTTAGTTTCTAAACTATATTTTTAACTTTTTAGTGCGCTACTAATAAAAAAGTGTTTTTAGTTTTTTAAACTATAATTTATTTTTAACTTTTAAGTGCGCTACTCATAAAAACGTGTTTTTAGTTTTTTAAACTATAATTTATTTTTAACATTTTAGTGTGGTACTCATAAAAGCGTGTTTTTTTAGTTTTTTAGTGAGTTAGTGTTGGAACATACACGAGGTCTCAAAAATAAAATTAATTTTTTATTACCGATTTTACAAAAAATATACCTATATCTTTATAAAAAGTTCTACATTGTAAAAGTAGCATGGTTATTCAAAAATTTGATGAAGGACAATACAGGGTGGCTCATAAAGCTGAAAGTCCCAATTTAAATTTAAATTTTAACCATCCTCTATGCCCTATAAAAAATATTTAAACCATGCTCATTTTTCACAATGTAGAATTTTTTATGAATATATGCTTTTTTTGTAACGGCGATTTTAAAAAATTAATTTTACTTTTGGGACCTCCTGTATGTTCCAAACATAACATAAAAATAACTCTTGTATGTACATTGGCAGTGGCAGTTTACCTTTAAATAACGATTTTGCCTTTTTAGCTTCACGTGGATTAGAACTTTTTTATTCTTGAGCCACCCTGTATGTACAAGATCAAATTTTTGAATATCAATGCTATTTTCTCACGATGCATAACTTTTTACAAACAGACATTTTTTTCGTAAAATCAGTAATACAAATTTTTCCATTTCGAACACATGCTGTATATTTCTTTAATGAAGAAAACATATTATTGAATTGTACATTTGCAGTGGCAGTTTACCTTTAAACAACGATTTTGTCTTCTTAGCTTCACGTGGATTAGAAGTTTTTGATTTTTGAGCCACCCTGTATGTACAACATCAAATTTTTGAATGGCAGTGCTATTTTCTCACGATGCAGAACTTTTTATAAAGAGACACTTTTTTCGTAAAATCAGTAATAAAAAGTTTTTCATTTCAAAGATATGCTGTATATTTTTTTAATGAAAAAACACGTTATGTACGACAATTAGAAGTGGGTGAAAATTGAGTTGTTAGGTCCCATTACAATGTTACAAGTCAAGCTAATAAAAGCATGTTAATAAAAGATCGATGGTTTTGTAATAGACTCATAGCACCTTGGTTATCTCATCCTGCTCTTGGCGTAAAGATTTACATGTCATCATCATATTATGAGGAAACAATTAATCATTCCTTTAAGTTATAAACAGCCCAGTTTTCTACTAATAAACAGTTGTAGCAAAGTGTCGTATTGAGGTATGTTGCGCCTGGAAGCTGATAGAATTTTAATTCAAACGGCACTGTGATCTATTTATAAGCATGTATAAAACTAGTCCCTCAAGCCGTTTCTGGTGACATATTAGTCATACCTATCATTGGTTCAAAAGCGCTGGGTAATCTTTCCCACCTTTCGGACTTTTCAAAATTCTGGCATCGCGGCAGTGGTAAAAATGATAGAGAAGTGTCCAAATATTATACAGCTCGGAAGCAAAATGCGTCGACAAATGTACACAATTATACGCCGGACGCAAATTTGATTATAATATGAAAGGAGTTGAAAATGCTGCATAATAAAAGAAAAGGTATATTTTAGTTTTAAGAGATATTTAAAAGAAATATTAGGAGCAATACAAAAAAAGGAAAAAACTCGATATACACTTGAAGTGCAAAGCATAAAGCCTCTATTTCTAGGGGACGCAAAAATGATGGATTATGAAAGGACACAGAAATGATGAAAGAGTTATATATATATATATATATATATATATATATATATATATATATATATATATATATATATATATATATATATATATATATATATATATTATATATATACAGGGTGTTATGAAATTCACTGCATATATTGAAACCAGTAAATCCTGACGTCAATTCAGATTGGGGAAAAATAGTCATAAATGGCGCTTCGCGATAATAAGCCAGGTATCGCCCTCAAAAACAGTTGTTTAATCACGGCACGCCACTGGTAATAAAACACATGGCCATATAAAGAACAGTTAGCTAGGTGCAGTGTTGCCAGGTCTTTTAACAATATTTCGGGTCTTGAGCAATATACGACCCCTCGAATTTTCAACAAATACAAATTTTAATAGCTTGTCAGACCTCCGGTCGAAACGATAACGAATCGTTTGTGCACTTTATTAACACCGATGAAATGTAAACAAACTTATTTCCGTCTCTTCAATATATTTTTGGGAAAAAATACTTTATATTTGATAGCAATCTGATGAGAAACTGTGAGGTAAATAGTTGTTATTAAACTCCATCGGCAAATAAAAATAGTTAAGTGAAGTTTTACAACCTATAAACATTTTTTTTTGGTAAAATATGGTTTATCCGACAATTTTTTTTGCTTTAATGTGTCTCTTTTGTGGTAAGCTTTTTAAAAAATCCAAAAATGTTATCAAATTCGTCGTATATTGCTCTAGAACCCAACATTTCTATGTAACAAGTTTCACGAACTAATATTTTTATTACATTAGCTTTAAATAAAGAAATCCTGGTAACTCTCCTACATTATTCTCACTTTCACAAAGTTAAAATATAACACAAATTTAATAAAACACTCTAGAGAACAGCTGTTTAAACCAACAAATAACTTCAACTAACTACCAAGGAATTAGTGTTTTTCTAATTTAAAATAAACACGCGCGAACGATATTTTGTTAATATTAAATGACTTTAACTTTTGTTAATATTTAACAGCTTTAACTTTAACACAAGAATAATGTACACACGATATTATTAAACTCTTCACAATACATCTTTCGCTTGTATTAAACAGCTGCAACTGACGTACGATACCGATTTCTGCCGGCCACTGCATTTACCAATCAGATAGGCGCTTACTCTGCGGTAAGGGGTCAACAACCCTTCAGCCTGGCTTCGGCGGCTACATAATATCTCACCGTCGAAAGATATCTAATATTATTATGTATTTAAATAAAATATTTTTTTACCAAATTTCCTTCTGTAATCAAAGATTTTGGTTAAAATTTTATAATACTGTGTAGTTGTGTTCAATTAGTGTGATAGTAAATTATGTGAAACCATATTTGCGACTACCGTCTGTAGATGTGTTAAAATTAGTGGGATACGTTTTAATTTCTACAGTTTAAGCTAGTAGGAATAATTCTTATCGCATTATTAACGTAACAGGTAATTCCTAATTGTTTGTGTTACCGTATAACATTGAATATTTTATTCTGCTTACAATATCAACCTAATTTCACGAGTGCATATTTACCCATATTAAGTAAATTGCTGTTAAATTAAAATAGACATTTTTGGTAAAATATATCTGTGGAATTAAAAATTGGATTATTTTCGGTTTTCACTACAATTGATAAAATGAGATTTCACGATAATATTTAAGTTCGGCAACATCCTGACTTGATCATTTGTTTTTCTTCATAATATTGACGTCAGACTCTTTAGAAGCGTCGGATACGGGGGTGGTTTAGGGTATTTTTTAAAATAAAAAAAGTGCGATTTGAGGGGAAAAAAGTATTGGGTATGTCTGCAGGCTACCCCAGGAGTAACTCATTCAAATATATGCAGTGAATTTCATAACACCCTGTACATATCCTGTATGTATATATATATATATATATATATATATATATATATATATATATATATATATATATATATATATATATATATATATATATATATATATATACAGTGTGTCTACGTAAGTTGGCGTCATATGGGAAACTTTTTTATTATTAATTTTACGAAAAAAAGTTATTCTTTATGAAAAGTTCTGTCTGGTCCAAAACCTAAAATGCAACCATCAGATATCAAATTTTATCAGTCGTATCCGAGGTTTGTCAAAAAATGTGATTTTTGCTCAAGAGTAAAGTACCTTTATTTCCGACAATATCGAAAATTATTATAAAGAAAAGATGTTTAGAATTAAAAATAACTTTGAAATATTCAACTTTGTTTATTTACATTAAAAAACTATTTTTTTTGACATTTTTTCTGCGATAACGTTGAAAATTTAAGTTTGCACATTAATGCATAATTAATCAAGGATGCACTGGCATTTTTTAAAAGTGATATTTGAAGTAGGATTTGAGAACTGTCAAAACATCGAAAATTCGAAAAACGTCAACAATCTTATTTTAAAAAGTCCCACGGTATAAACACTTTTTTTAGGCAGTCTAAGAGTGTTTTTCATAGTTTTTAGAGATACCTATTGTACAGTTTTATGTTTATAAGAAGGTAGAAATGCCACCAACATTAAGCCTGGGAGAGAAAATTGAGATTATGCTAAAAGTGAGTGATAATTATGAAATATTTCGAGAAGCTGCAGACATTTTTGATTTCCGACATCCAGATAAAAATATTCACAATGAAACTGTAAGAAAAATATTTAATAAATTTAAGACTTGTGGAGATGTACCTACATAATAAATTTAGCAAAAAACGCCAAAACATGGTAGAAAATAATGACATTGCGTTGCAAGTAATGCTCTCTGCAACTGAACATCCTGAATATTCTTTGCGAAACAGGGCATCTTCATTGACAAATGATATAAAAAAAGGATACGGTTTCAAAGATTCTAAGAAAGCACAAAAAAACCATACTACATACTACAAAAAATTCATACTTTTAGACCAGGAGATTATGATAGACGATTTGAATTTTGTTGTGACTTACAGGGAATCTTAGTGGATAACAAATTTATGTCAAGATGTTTTATTTTCTTGGATGAAGCAACATTCTCATCAAATGGGACAGTTTCCAGCCAAAACCCCCGTTGGTTGAGTGATACGAATCCACATTTTAGGTTGAAAACTCGGGACCAGTATTCGTTCAAAACAAATGTGTGGTGCGGAATTTATAAAAATCAAATAATTGGACCTTTTTTCCGAGAAACCTTGAATGCGGATAGTTATTTGTGCTTTTTAAACAATGAAATAGGTGATTTTCTAGACAACCTTCCCCTACTTGAACGTCAGCAGATATGGTTCCAGCAAGATGGTGCCCCATGTTACAGCACATTAGATGTACGTCAATACATTGAAAATATTTTTAATTGAAGAGTTTTTCATCGTTATTCGGAAATTCCTTGGCCTCCGCGGTCTCCAGATTTAACCCCACTCGATTTTTTCTTGTAGGGTTACTTAAAGCAAAAGGTATACCTTCAAAGTCATTTGAAGATGTTAACCATTTAGAGAGAATAATTACAGAAGCGGTTCGCAGAGAAAATGTCGAAAAAAAAATAGTTTTTAATGTAAATAAACAATGTTGAATATTTTAAAGATATTTTTAATTCTAAACATCTTTTCTTTATAATAATTTTCGATACTGTCGAAAATAAGGGTACTTTACTCTTGAGCAAATATCACATTTTTTGACAAAACTCGTATACAACTGATAAGATTTGATATCTGATGGTTGCATTTTAGGTTTTGTACCATGCAGAACTTTTTATAAAGAATAACTTTTTTTCGTAAAATTAATAATAAAAAAGTTTCCCATATGCCGCCAACTTACGTAGACACACTTTATACAGGGTGATTCACGGTCGATGGTAGGTTAGACGTTTATGGAGAACGGAACGCGGGATTTTTTTGAAAATTTGGCAACGTGGGTAATTAGCTATGCTCTGTCCATCTAAAATATTTTCAGCATTGCGACGTTGCCGCTTCTATCAAAAAGTCCTAGCAACTTTATTTTTTTAAATGGAACACCCCATATATTAATAAATTTTTAGAATCGCTCTTTTATTACAATACTTTTTTGTTAATATTACCCTATACCTATCTCTATCGGTTTTCGAGATAAAAATTAGTTTGTGTTAAATATGGTCCAAAACATGGCCCTAATTACACGTAAGTAAATTAGTGCTCTCAATTCATGGAAAGTTGATATTTTGGCGGTAGTTTAGACAGACCCGATGTATTTATTTTTCACCATGAAATCGACTCCATATCATACAGGGCGTGCTAAGATTACTATTATTTCCGTTGTTCATAAAAGGGGTCAAATGTTCGTTTTTTTAAATGAAACCCCCTGTATATTAATCAATAAATTGAAAGACGAAGAAAAACGCTTTAAGATGGTACATCATATTCCTATACCTAAATCATCAAGTTTTCTTAATAAAAGCGCTTTTTTGTGAAAAAAAAAATAAAGACTTTAATTTTAAGTAACCATGGATATCAAACATCAAAATATCAAACTTACGACATTTTGACGACTGTGTTTAAAAAAATCTCCCAAAATGAACGCAGATAATCATTATTCAAACGAAGTTCTTATGAAATTATTTATTTTACACGGACAATGTGATCAAATCATTGCCAGAACTTGCAGAAAATTTAACCAAATGTATCCTGAATTGACACAAATGAACGAAAGGAAGTTTGTAAGATTACAAAATAATTTCATTAACATGTGAAAATAAATTAAATAACAAAATTAGGAAGGTTCAAAAAACAAAACTGTAAACAAAATAAGAAATTTTTACAATAAATGCTGGAAATGTTGTCCATTACATTCTAAACATTTTAGTATGTGCTTTTGTACGCGACTCGTAGTTGCTTTTTCAATTTCATGGGGATCCAGATCTTCAATACACCGAACTATTCGCCGTCGCAGTTCTTCTTTGGTAGGCACTGGAGTACTGTACACTCTTTCTTTTAAAACACCCCATAAATAAAAGTCAAGCGGCGTGAGATCGGGGGATCTCGGTGGCCAATCCCACGGCCCTAAGCGCCTAAACCAACGATCGTCAAATATTTCATAAAGTACCCTGGAAACTTCCTGGGTGCAATGAGCTGGCGCTCCGTCCAGTTGAAACCACGAATTCCTATAATCCTCTAAAGATAAATTTTCGACGAAATCGGTAACAGTCGTCCTTAGTATTTCGAGATATCTCTCAGCATTTAAAGTGGCATCATAAATAAAAAAGCTAATTTTGTGCTTTTTTAAAATACAAAAAACATTTAGGTCAAATTTTTCTTGAAATCCCATTTCTTTTGTCACGTGAGGATTATGATCAGCCCAAAAATGCTTATTTCTTCTATTAAAAATCCCATCCCTTGTAAATTTTGCTTCGTCGCTCCAAATGATTTTTGACAAAAACTCCGGATCCTCTTGTATACGTATTAAAAGGGTTTCGCAAAAATGCACTCTACGTTCAAAGTCTTCTGCTTTGAGGGCTTGCACTTTAGTAAATTTAAACGGATGCATTTCGTGATTTCCCAAAATTCGTTGTATTGAAGCATATGATACACCCAAATCTTTTTCTGCACTACGAATGGAAGCCTCTGGATATGCATAAAAATATGCCAAAACGTTGACAATATTATCTTCATTTGAAGTAACAGGTTTTGGTAATGTTAGAGGCGCTTTTAAATTTGAGCCATAGTTAATGAAATTATTTTGTAATCTTACAAACTTCCTTTCGTTCATTTGTGTCAATTCAGGATACATTTGGTTAAATTTTCTGCAAGTTCTGGCAATGATTTGATCACATTGTCCGTGTAAAATAAATAATTTCATAAGAACTTCGTTTGAATAATGATTATCTGCGTTCATTTTGGGAGATTTTTTTAAACACAGTCGTCAAAATGTCGTAAGTTTGATATTTTGATGTTTGATATCCATGGTTACTTAAAATTAAAGTCTTTATTTTTTTTTTCACAAAAAAGCGCTTTTATTAAGAAAACTTGATGATTTAGGTATAGGAATATGATGTACCATCTTAAAGCGTTTTTCTTCGTCTTTCAATTTATTGATTAATATACAGGGGGTTTCATTTAAAAAAACGAACATTTGACCCCTTTTATGAACAACGGAAATAATAGTAATCTTAGCACGCCCTGTATGATATGGAGTCGATTTCATGGTGAAAAATAAATACATCGGGTCTGTCTAAACTACCGCCAAAATATCAACTTTCCATGAATTGAGAGCACTAATTTACTTACGTGTAATTAGGGCCATGTTTTGGACCATATTTAACACAAACTAATTTTTATCTCGAAAACCGATAGAGATAGGTATAGGGTAATATTAACAAAAAAGTATTGTAATAAAAGAGCGATTCTAAAAATTTATTAATATATGGGGTGTTCCATTTAAAAAAATAAAGTTGCTAGGACTTTTTGATAGAAGCGGCAACGTCGCAATGCTGAAAATATTTTAGATGGACAGAGCATAGCTAATTACCCACGTTGCCAAATTTTCAAAAAAATCCCGCGTTCCGTTCTCCATAAACGTCTAACCTACCATCGACCGTGAATCACCCTGTATATATATATATATATATATATATATATATATATATATATATATATATATATATATATATATATATATATATACAGGGTGTTATGAAATTCACTGCATATATTGAAACTGGTAAATCCTGATATGAATTCAGATTGAATAAAAATAGTCATAAATGGCGCTTCACTATAAAACAAGGTTGATATCGGCCCTGAAAATTTTTTCTTAAGTAACAGCTCACCACTGGCAATAAACACATGGCCATATAAAAACAGCGGGAAACGTCAGTTACAGAAAAAAACCTTTTGTTTTGACATCTAGTCACTGTGACGTTACCAATTCTCTCTAGAATATTCCTATGTAACAGATTTGAAAAAATAATAGATTTGTTATCTTTAAAGTAAGAAATCATACTAAATCTTTTAAAACATTCAATTTCAAAACGTTAAAATACAACAACACAAAAAATTCAGAGAACACCTGTTCAAAACAAGAGTAAAATTTTGTTCAACTAGGCCGACCTGAAATTTTTGGAAGAAAAAGAATACTTATACAAAAATTTTGGTTCCAAATTAGCTTTAAACAAAAAACTCCCAACACTTAAGAATGTACTTTTTTTTATTTGCCTATTTTAAATCATATTTAACAGAAGATTTGGCATTTATTAACAGGTTTATTTACCTTTATCGTCCTTAATTCGGTGGTTTTATGGCAAAAGGTGCTATGTCGATATTTTGGCCAAATCACGTTTTTTGTATTACATATTATAGGTATGGCAATAAGATCTATGTTCTCTAAAAATCATATGGCCCGATTTGCCTTAAATATAATTCTATTTTAAATTGGCAAGATGAGCTAAGTTTGTTTCTATTACATATTTTTATGGCAGAATGCTTCTTTTTGCTCGCCTGTAAAATTTTACTTTTCTCACATATCACCTTTTGCCATAAAACCACCGAATTTTTAAGCGAAATTCGTCACAACTAAATTAATAATAAACTGTACCTTCATACCATATACCATCTTCCAGTAAATAGCCAACACTATAAACACATACCACATTAATAATTTCAAAATGTTAACATAGTACTGCCTATAACACAAATTTAATAAAACTCTCTAGAGAAAAGCTGTTTAAACCAAAATAAATACCCCAACTTCAACTAAATTTAAAATGCACCTCACTAAGCGACGAAACGATATTTTGTTAATATTAAACGGCTTTAACTTTTGTTAATATTTAACGGCATTAACTTTTTCTTTCACAAATTAAGAAATAAATGGCAAAAATAAAAATAATGTAAACCGTATTATAGACAGCTGACGATGACGCATGAGCTCGGTTCAGCCAATCGGAATCACTCTAGCGGGCGGAATGGGGTCAACAACCCTTGAGCGTGGCTTCGGCAAGCAAGCTTCGCAAACGTGGGATATTCCAGGGACGGCTCTAACCTAGTTGGAAGTAAATCCATTTGAAAATAAAATACAAATATATTTATTTACCCGCATTGTGTTATTTGAAAATGCGATATACGAAAATACTTCGGTTACAGTGAGATACCATACAGAGTGTCTGAAAAGTCTTGGCAAGGGCAAATATCTTTACTATTAATAAAGATAGAGACACTAAATTTTAGTTGTATCTTATTGGTTAATAAATCTACTTTTTTATGTAATTTGACCTTTACCACCCCCTTGGGGGTTACGCTAGGGAGTTGACGTCAAAAATTTTAAATGAAACGCTATGCCGTGTGGTACCTCATTTTAAAGGTCTTTTCGAGAATGGCAGATGTTACTTCTTGGCAGAGTTCCAAAATGGACTTTATTACTGGCAAGAAGTTCATGGTGGTCATTCTAAACAACTTTTAACGTAATAAGTAAGGCAGGCACTGCTGGTCCGTTACCAGACGCGTCGATACCGAAAATAAGTACATACGTATTACGGTATTTGACAGAAATAATTTAATTCATGGTCGTTGCCGTAATTGTGTGAAATAAAAACAAATGGTTGATTGCGAGTTCGACTCGCGCATAGAGGAGTAGTTATCTACACGCTATTCTGCGACACTTCGATGGCATGTACCATCCGCAGTCTGAAAGCCACGTGTTTCTTCGGCGAAGAAGTGCGGAAAAAATCTCCGAAAAGTTTGAAAATTCCGCAAGAAGTGCTGAAATTGTCTGAAGGATTGGTTTCTGGTGCCGAAGAAGTGGTCGACAATGACGCAATTGACCGGAGGCTGTTGGCCAGAAGGGCCTTAGATTGAAAAATCAGCGAAAATCCCCGAAAATCGTTGAAAATAGGTGAAGAAGTGCTGAAAGTGGTCGAAGAGTCGGTTTCTGGTGCCGAAGAAGTGATTGTCAATGACGTAATTGACCGGAGGCTGTTGACCAGAAGGGCCTTATGTTGAAAAATCACCGAAAATCCCCGAAAATCGTCGAAAATCGGTGAAGAAGTGCTGAAATTGGCCGAAGAGTCGGTTTTTCAGGTTTCTTATGTGCCGAAGAAGTGATTGTCGACAATGACGTAATTGACCAGAGGCTGCAGTTGGCCAGAAGGGCCTTAGTGTGTGTTTCGGTGTGTTTTGATTGGTTGAATTCATAGTCACGTGATGTAGCGATCGTCGTCGTCGTCGTCATCGTCGTCGTCGTCGTCGTCGAAGAAGTACTTGTTTTCAATGACGCAATTGACCAGAGGTTGCTGTCTGCCTGTTTACCTGTATTTTTCTTCTTGAGAGTTTACCTGAGTTCTTGTATATGTATGATATTATTGTCAATGACACAGTTTACCAGAGGCTGCTGCCGTCGGCCAAAAGGGCCTTAATGAGATGTTGTTTGTTTTTTTTTTGCGCTTTTGTTTACCTGTAATTTTGTCTTGGGTTTACCTGAGTTGGTGTCCGGTACCGAAGAATGGTATGTAAATAAAAATGCGAAATATATTGAAAACATAAGTCATCAAAACGAAACAAAAAAAAAGCTGCAGTATAGTAAAATTAAGTAATTTTAATAAAATAGAAATTAAAACATAAGTCAAAAATCGAAGCATGTTATCTTTCGGCAAAAGGTCAAAATGCGGTCAATATTTCTCTTATCACTAGAAATTACTAACAACAAAACGAATCAATTTTGGAAGTCTAGTGAATATATTTTATTTAAGAAATAATAAGCTACAATTTTTAAAATATTTTTATTTTTATTATAAGTCAAATACTAAGATTCAGGTGTGAATGTTGTTTCTTCGTAACACTTTAATAAGTGACATCGGTATTTATTCACCATTTTTTTTACAGTGTGATTTTCTAGTGGGCACCTAGGTAGATGCAAAATGGTTAAAAGAAGAAAAAATAAACACATTTCTATATTTCTTTGAACATATTGATGGAAAATTATTTTTACTTGTAAGAGAATCCAAATTAGAAAAGTGTTTTTACAGCTAAACCATATATTGTCTCTATAGTGCCTCAAAAAAAATTTTAGTGAATAGATCAAAACAAAACTAAAACGATTCTGCGCCTATTAAATATATTTTATTTAATAATAAGCTGCAATTTATACTGCATTCGTTAGTAAAATAAAACACAATTTACGTTTTTCAACATTTATTTACATTAAACGTGGACTGATACAAATGATAACATCATTAAATCTTAAAAAGAACTAATCTCCAGTTGATCCACACCCATGTCCCCCTCGTGCAGTTACTGGTAGCTGATTCACTTCTTCCAAAACAGGATAGAAAATTTTTTCGCAAATAAGTTGAGCTATTCTGTCCCCAACCTGAATAATTGCATCTTCTTCAGAATGATTGAATAGAACAACCATCACGAGGCCTTTGTAATCGTAATCAATTACACCTGCTAAATAAGAAAAAGTAAAAGTTAACTAATATCTACAATAATCTGAATTATATTAGTTTATACCTCCAACATTAAGAAATTTTTTTACAGCCAATCCAGATCTAGGAGCAATTCTTCCATAGCATCCTTCAGGTAGTTCTATTTGTAAGCCAGTATTTATTATTGACTTCCCCCTTGCAGGAACAATAACATCAGATATACTTCGTAAGTCATATCCTGCTGCTTTAAAAGATCCTTTAGTTGGAGGAAATGCACCAGGGATTGCGTTTACATACTTTAAAACAGGTGCTTGGAAGCAAAGAAGTTAAATAAGTTAATTAAGATAAAGAAAATTATATAAAATGGATTAACTGTTACCGTAATTTTGCGGTAGATATCCCCAAGGTAATGTATCGGTATAAATGAAGTTTACAATTCGCTTATCGTCATTAGAACTGAGTGCTAATTTTTTTTGTGTCATTGTATAAACTACATGTTTTTTTGCTTCGGATAAGTGTTTCATCGGTAAAAAGATTTGCGTTATTAAACAGACAGTTGTAGTAGTCGTCGAAAGAAATTTGTTTTAATGATGCGTTTGTTATACCCTTATCTTTTTTGGTTGTTTCTTGATTAATAACTTTAAATGTGTACATTTTAGACCTAAGTCCAACAAATTCAGTCATAATTTTCCCATTGTTCTCATCCTTCATTAACCCCAACACTTTTTTATTTTTTAATGGAATATTGTAAATATTATCAGAAGGATAGTCAGAAGTGTCAAATTTATGAATATCCTCCTTAATATTCTGATATATGTCACTAACAAAAAAGTGGTAAATAAGCGAATCCGTATCACTATATAATAATTTAGCTTTTTCATGAAATTTCGGCTGAATATAATTGTAATGAAAATCGTATAAGATAGTTTTGGAAATTTCCAAAATGCTCAACCCAACATATATCGGTTTATTAAATTTAATATTAAGTCTTTTCATTTCAATTATAATCATACTGTCATCAAAAACAGTATAACTATGAAAATTGGGTTTAGAAATATAA
The DNA here is from genome assembly GCA_963971165.1 of Philopedon plagiatum. NCBI lineage: Eukaryota > Metazoa > Arthropoda > Insecta > Coleoptera > Curculionidae > Philopedon > Philopedon plagiatum. The sequence goes on from OZ020190.1 coordinate 82,543,421, forward strand.
TTTTTTGCACCATATCGTCCATGCCATTTGGTAACTAGTTTAACATCCTTATATTTCCTCACATTTTCCATGGTTTTCCCGAAAATGGCATTATTCATTAATTTATAAAAGTTTTTTTCAAAATCATTTCGACTTTTCTGTCGTAATATAGTATTTAAATCTATATATTTTTTTAACCAAGCTTCTTGTTTAAATTTTAAAATTTTATGGATTTTTGTTAACTTAAGCCCCAAATTTAAAGCCTGTTTTAGATTTCTATAATGAAGAACATAATTTGTTTTATTGAAAAGTGTTGTTAACAATTTAGGTTGCTTAGATGTAGTTAAAGGAGGTTTCATGTGTTCGGGACATAGGGGCAAATCCTTATGAATGTTATGTAGTGAAGTGGGATAGTCTAGGTCAACTTCAAGCATGTAACCATAGTCAGCATTGTCAGGTGTATTGAGTATATTCTCCGCGTAGTAATTAAGATTGTCAATCCAACAAAAATCACCGACAGGTAAATATTCACACGTAGCTGTACCATACAAATTATTTACATCAAAGTACATAAGAAATGAAGACGGTATATTTGAATCATAATCATTTCCCATATATATATTATTAGCTTTTCCATATCGGTTACTACATTGCGAAATTCCGCCTCTAACCCCCTTTTCAATAAACATAATTTTGTCAATGTCATCTAACAATTCTAAGGTAGCACCAGATATCTTGAGACAACTGGAATATGCCAAACCTGCGATTGTATAGTACTTTAAACATTCCAGGTTGTATGTTTTTAAACAAACTTTTCGAAAATTTTCAAAAATGTCACTTAAAAGTAAAACATCTGTTTTTAAATATAGTTCAGCATATTGCTGAAGAGTTTCAATTTTAAACGTGTGCCAAACAGTAACGGCATGATCATAATCTGAGTCTAAAATATTCATTCTAGTAAGTTTATTAAAAAATAATTCTTTAGGCGCTAACTGAGTTTCCCTTAACTTATCCCAATTATCAAGATAATCATAGGGAAAAATACCCTTTTTTGATAAAAGCTTAAATTCTTCATTATTTTTACAATAATTGTGTGTAATAATTTTTTCTGAATCATCTAAATATGAATTTAATTTATCTAAGCTACTTGGCATAAAACGAAACGAATCTAAAAATCGAAACTGTATATTGATATGAAGAAATTGTTTTGTAAAAGATATATATTTTTCTTTATTTACGGGCAGTAAATTAATGGGACCAGGTACTTCCGTTGCAAGCGCTTTAATTATAAAATGACTGTCGTATCCGGATAAATTATGAAAGATAATGGGCACAACGGCATCATCTTGACAATTTAAATTACAGGAAGAATGGCTGCTTCCCCTGAAGCTACCATCGAAATGATTGTGATCTTTAACTTTAATCTCATTGTCTTTAAAGGGCTTTAAACAAATATGACATGTATTTGATGATATAAAATCGAGTTTTTGCTTTTCAGTTAAAGGTTTCATTGGAACTGGATTGGAAAATATATTAGATATGGTGGTCGCCAACTGATTTAAATTTTTAATAAACCAACTTATGCAATCTTTACCGGTATATAAATTAAATTTTGATTGTGAGTTGTCATAAGAACATACTAAATTGTATGCAATACTAAATGGAATATGTTTTTGAATTTTAGTTATAATTCCAGTAATATTTTTGTCCTCATATTTTTCCAATATAAAGGGTGTTCCAATAAGAGGTTTCGAATGTTGGTAATGAATAAAATAAAAGTTTTATAACATACTTGAAATTTATTTATAGCAGTGCGTAGCCGAACAGTGTACAATTATACGTGGAATACAATATCTGCCAAATGACCACCACGACTTCTCCGGCAGCACACAATTCTTTTGTTGAAATTTTCCATTACTTCTAAACACATTTCTGGAGTAATGTCACGAATTATTCGTGTAATTTCTTGTTTCAATTGTTGAATGGTTAGGGGATTGTTTTCGTAAGCTTTGCTTTTCACATAGCCCCACAAAAAATAATCCAGCGGCGTCAAGTCACATGATCTTGGTGGCCAATTTACGTCCCCATTCCTTGAGATAGTCCTCCCTCTAAACCGTGTACGCAATAAATTCAATGTTTCTTGTGCTGTATGGCATGTCGCACCATCTTGTTGGAACCACATATTGTCTACATCCATGTCCATTATCTCATCCCACAAAAAAACATCAATCATCGTTTGGTATCGCTCTCCGTTTACTGTAACAGCTTGTTCGTCTTCATTTTCAAAAAAATACGGGCCAATGATACCCCCAGCCCAAAAACCGCACCAAACTGTCACACGTTGAGCATGCATTGGCTTTTCGTGAATCTGCCTAGGATTTTCATTACCCCAGATGCGAGAATTTTGCTTATTTACGTAACCGTTCAAGTGGAAATGAGTCTCGTCACTGAAAATGATTTTATTGCAAAAATGATTGTCCTCTGCCTTCCTCTGTAGGATCCAATTGCTAAAAGCACGGCGTTGTCCATGATCGGCTGGCTTTAGCTCTTGTGTAAGTTGAATCTTGTAAGGATGTAGACCTAAATCTTTTTTCAAAATTCGCCATGTTGAAGTTCTGCCGATGCCCAAATGTTGTGAACGTCTTTCAACAGACATTTGTGGATTATCAGCCACACTTTCCCGAACAGCCTGAATATTCTCAACCGAACGAGCTGGACGTTCCCGTACTTTTGTTTTGATATCTTGAACAGATCCGGTAGTTTCAAATTTATGCACTATTTTGCGAATGGTTACTTCTGAGGGACGATTGCGTACACCAAAGTAATCACGAATTCGCCGATATGTGGCTCTCACAGAAGACCCATTTTGAAAATATGTTTTAATAATGTAAACACGTTGTTCGACTGTATAGCGCTCCATTGTTAAAATTGTACTGAATTCCCCAATGCAATAAAACCCGAGTAACAAAAAAAAAGTTTGAGATAAGAAGAGTAGCAAATAAAAACATTCGAAACCTCTTATTGGAATACCCTTTACATTCCAAATCTGCATAAATGACAAAGGGAGTTTTCTCCTGGTTTTTATACTGAGAAAATGTTAAAAATTTATCCGCATCTGTAGGTAAAGTAATTTTTGATGTATTAAGTTCTTTACAGGTAAACATATGTTTATTTAAAGTTTCACGTGAATAAAAATGATTAAGACATCTATCACAGTAAAAATTCTGATGTGTGAAATCATTATTACTTTGTCTACAGAGCAAACGTGATAGGTCTTTAATTAATGCAAAATGAAAAACTTGATGAAAATTGTTTACATGTTCATTTAAATTCATTTCACTTTCACTATTATAATCATCATCATCGTCGTCAAAATCATGCAGTTGTGTAGGAATCATTAATAAATTAATAGTTGTTAAAAATTTAAATTTGGATAAACAAACTGGTACGATTTCTCTTTTTTCAAAAGTAAACACATTGATTGAAAGACTGTTCATGTTTTCAAATTTAGAGATATCTTTTAATTTCATTGGAAAGTCAATTCCATCGTATTTAAGTTTTTCGCTAAAATGAGGGTAGGAAGTTGTTCTATTGGGATGACGTTGATCTGAACAGGGATAAAGAGCTGCTATAATAGACCAGAGAAAACAATATCCGTCATGTCATGATTCCTAATATTAAGGACTCCTTTAGTGTTCCGAATAGATTTAGGTATATCAACGAAAGTGGATATACCTACATTTATTGGAGAATAATTGCAAAAATTAACCTTCAATTGCAGAATTTCATAGAGCGCCCAGCCTGAATCTTTTTCTGCAAATTCCTCTAGCTTTGATAAAATATTGTTTTTAATGTAATTATCATAAAATTCTTTTAAATTTGTATTGTGATCAATTATTCTATTTTTAGTTTGAAAATGTTTAATGTCCGTTTCTGCATTTTCAGGCTTTACAAAATTTGCTAAAAAAATAACATTTACTTTTAACAATGAGTGTTTAAGCTGTTTTTTAACTTGACATGAAAATGATTTAAATGCTTTAGTGAAAAAGATAACAGGATCCTTAATACCTAAATTAATTATAGCACCAGTTCTAATGCGATTTTTAAAACATGATTCCAAATCCTGCCAAATTAAATTTTGGTTTTTAGACTTGTTTAAATTTTTCCGATATCTAAAGGACACTCTACAATTTTCTAAAAGAGCTAAAGTAGATTCCAGTTTAAAAAATTTTGCTTTTTTATTATTACTATTTGATACGTTACGTTTAATAAATTTTTTTAAACTTAAAATATTTTTATTTAAAAATTTAATCCACTTACAATAATCTTCTCTAGTTTTAATTAAATTACCAACTTGTTGTACTTTCAGCAACATTTGTTCAGCTAAGGTAGTAATTTCAGCACCAGTACTCATTTTGCTTTTAAGTCTTGCAAAATAAAATTCATTTGTGTGTGTGTGTGTGTGTTCAGTTTAAGATTTAATGATGTTATGAAAATTATTCTAAAAATATGGTACTTCAACAATTCGCAATCTTTGAAAAAGAAAATAGGGATATATCACAATTCTAATTTATTCATAGTACTATTTTGTATGGTAGACAAATTTAATTAATATGATTATTTACTGCAGCACTCTAATATTCTTATCCCTTGCAAATATAATTTTTATAACTAGGTATGATTTTTATGACTAGAGACATGTACATACCGGTTATCACCGGTGACGTTACCTGTTTTTATTTGTTAAATAATATAAGTTTGCAATAAAGTAAAAAAAGAATTGAAGTTGTTAATTGTCAAAAAATGGTAATAAAATATAGTTGTCAAAATTGCATAATCTTTTAAAAAAAGGTCAAAAACAGTAAAATATAATCCCTGGCAGCCGTCAGGCGTCGTTACATGGTCCTTCGAGCCGGATCTGCCATCTTATAGACTGGAAAGTTTTGTCATGTAACGACGCCTGACCGCTGCCAGGGATTATAATTTACTATTTTTGACCTTTTTTTAAAAGATTATGCAATTTTGACAACTATTTTTTATTACTATTTTTTTGACCATCAACAACTTCAATTCTTTTTTTAATTTATGGCAAACTTATATTATTTAATAAATAAAAACAGGTAACGTCACCGGTGATAACCGGTATGTACATTCTCGCCCCTTGTACAACGAAGTTTACAATTTCACGTCGAGGACGCATAACTTCACCACAGGTCTTCGGAATGTACCAGTCTTCGTCTTCACTTCTACCGCACGGACTTGCTCATCTGCACCGGGGTATGTCTTCGTAACCAAACCCTTTGGCCAGCTATTTCTTGGTTTAATCGGAGTCGACAATCATCACTATATCGCCAACTTTTACCGTTCTGTTATCATTGTAGAACCATTTTGTTCTTCTAGTAAGAGAAGGGAGGTACTCTCGTATCCCTCGCTTCCAGCACATGTCAGCAAAATACTGTGCTCGACGCCAGTGCTTTCTTGAAATCAAATCATAGTCAGAAAATTTGCCCCATATTTGATTACCACTGGAACTTCCTAACAGAAAGTGATTTGGGGTTAATGCTTCCTCATCTTTTTGGTCCAGAGAAACATGTACAAGTGGTCTGCCATTTACCATATTTTCTACCTCTACTAATACAGTAGTCAATACCTCTTCTTTAGGCGATTGTTCTTTTAAAATAGCTTTAAGCGATACTTTGACAGACTTGATTAATCGCTCCCAACAGCCTCCCATATGCGGACTCATTGGTGGATTGAACTGCCACTGGATTCCCTGAGTAGTCAAATGTGAAGTGATTTTTTCATTATCTAGTTCCTTTATGGACTTTTGTATTCCTTTATCGGCCGATTTAAAATTTGTGCCATTATCTGACACCATCTTCTGCGGGCATCCTCTTCTGCTAATAAATCTTCTTTACGACCCCTAAGCATTCCAAGATTAGAACTTCGAGCAGCTCTTTTGGGAAGTCGTATGGGTAGAACCATTATAGAAAACCATTCAATACAGTTCAGTAAAACATACTACTGGACAGATTCCCAGACAGTGATTGGATGGCTTAAAATAGATGCCAGGAAATTTAAACCTTTTGTTGCCCACAGAATTGGAGAAATTGAAGAGTTTACAAATGTTTTAGACTGGAATTGGATTTCGACAACAGAAAATGTAGCAGATGAAGGAACAAGGCCTAATTTGGAATGGGATTGGTTGGAAGATAGCAGATGGTTAACGGGACCAGAGTTTCTAAAAGAACCTAAATCAAAATGGAAGATGTACAACAACATAAACCAAAAAACTGAAATTGATAAATCAGAACTGAAAGCTGAATATGTAGGAGTGGTTATCAACTGTTTTTCTCAAGTACTGCCAGATATAACTCGATTTTCTAAGTGGTTAAGACTGGTTAGAAGTACAGCATGGTTTTTAAGAAGCATAAAAATTTGGACAAATAAAATAACGGAAAACAAATTAACTAATGAATTACTTCCTTCAGAAATTTGGGAAGCAGAAAAAAGATGGATAAAGCAAGTTCAAGGAGAAGATTTTTCTCAAGAAATCTATAATTTAAAAAAGGCCTTTGTTAGATAAGGAAAGCAAATTGTACAAATTAAGCTCTCTTTTGGATGAAGAAAATATTCTACGAGTAAATGGACGAACAAAAGCATCCAAGGATCAAGACAAAAATGCAAAATTTCCAATTATTCTAAATCCTAAAAATCGCTTCACGGAGCTACTTATTGACCACTACCACATACAAGCCAGCCATAATGGTCAAGAATATGTAACAAATGAACTACGACAGAAATATTGGATTTTGAATTTGCGAAACGCAGTAAGAAGTAGTTGGAACCGGTGCCAGATTTGCAAGAACTTAAGAAGTCAGCCCAGTGTACCTCAGATGTCTCCACTGCCATCTTATAGACTGGAAAGTTTTGTCAGACCCTTTACCTTTACTGGTGTTGATTTTTTCGGCCCGCTGCAGGTGACCATCGGAAGAAGACACGAAAAACGATATGGAGTTTTGTTTACTTGTCTCTCGATTAGAGCAATACATTTGGAAGTGTCAAGCTCATTAAATACAGACTCGACTTTACTAGCCATAAGAAGATTTATTAGCAGAAGAGGATGCCCGCAGAAGATGGTATCAGATAATGGCACAAATTTTAAATCGGCCGATAAAGAAATACAAAAGTCCATAAAGGAAATAGATAATGAAAAAATCACTTCGCATTTGACCACTCAGGGAATCCAGTGGCAGTTCAATCCACCAATGAGTCCGCATATGGGAGGCTGTTGGGAGAGATTAATCAAGTCTGTCAAAGTATCGCTTAAAGCTATTTTAAAAGAACAATCGCCTAAAGAAGAGGTATTGACTACTGTATTAGTAGAGGTAGAAAATATGGTAAATGGCAGACCACTTGTACATGTTTCTCTGGACCAAAAAGATGAGGAAGCATTAACCCCAAATCACTTTCTGTTAGGAAGTTCCAGTGGTAATCAAATATGGGGCAAATTTTCTGACTATGATTTGATTTCAAGAAAGCACTGGCGTCGAGCACAGTATTTTGCTGACATGTGCTGGAAGCGATGGATACGAGAGTACCTCCCTTCTCTTACTAGAAGAACAAAATGGTTCTACAATGATAACAGAACGGTAAAAGTTGGCGATATAGTGGTGATTGTCGACTCCGATTTACCAAGAAATAGCTGGCCAAAGGGTTTGGTTACGAAGACATACCCCGGTGCAGATGAGCAAGTCCGTGCGGTAGAAGTGAAGACGAAGACTGGTACATTCCGAAGACCTGTGGTGAAGTTATGCGTCCTCGACGTGAAATTGTAAACTTCGTTGTACAAGGGGCGAGAATGTACATACCGGTTATCACCGGTGACGTTACCTGTTTTTATTTGTTAAATAATATAAGTTTGCCATAAAGTAAAAAAAGAATTGAAGTTGTTAATTGTCAAAAAATAGTAATAAAATATAGTTGTCAAAATTGCATAATCTTTTAAAAAAAGGTCAAAAACAGTAAAATATAATCCCTGGCAGCGGTCAGGCGTCGTTACAAGACATTTTTAAAATTTTATCTAATTTTCTATTTACATAACCCTCCACCTTTCGAATTTTTTGCAGACTCCAAGTCGCCTATGTTGAAATTTTGCAAAATTCATTGGTTCACGAAATTTTTCCACTGGGGGGATGCTGGGTAAATTAAGCTGTAAATTTATACATTGACTTTTATGTATTTGTTTAGAATAAAATTGATTCCCTTGTTAGTTTTACACCATTTACCTCTCCTAAAATTCATCTGACTTTTTTTCGTGATTTCTACTATAAAGCCTGCAATAAAATGATTGCTACTTGAATTCAGAACAAGCTCATTCTTCTTATACTACAGGCATACATACAACATGGCAGGTGTACAATCCACAATTATTGTTAAGTCTCTGGATCAAATGAATTTTCCATTAAACATGGCTCTGGTGGTGATGAAGGAACGCTTTAGGTAAGATATATCCTTTGTTTCTATTATTATCATTATTATTATTATTTGCTTACCTTTGCGTTTATTCACTTACTTTTGCGGAATTTTGATTACATTTACTTTAGTTTATTTCGATTACTTTGTATTTTGATTTACTTACCTTTATTTTGATTTACTTACCTTACCGTGATTGGCCTTTGATTGGCTTTAATTTACTTTGATACCTTTGGTATTTTATCTATTATTTGGATTTGTCTTAGGTCTAGGTCTTGGCAGGACTATATAGTAGTCTGCCGCCGTTTCAGTATATACTGGCTTTGCGCCTAGATCCTTACTGATATATTTTGTCTATTCACCAGTTTAGACAACATAAAACTATCCCGATTGCGACTTTACCTTATTTTGGCTTTATATCGATTTAGACATTTGTCCCTATCTCGTTTTACAGGCTGCACGGTGTTGGGTGCTACCGGATGTCGCTTCGACGCTCTTTGTTAGATCATGGATCCTTCGGAGAGCAGACCGACTGGAAGGGCTGTTCAGGGGGGCGGAAGTCTGACCCCTGGGGTAACAGTTTGCCCATCGAACTTGTTCGGCGGGCCAGGGGAGGACCAAGCTACTTTGTTCGGCCTGAGCTCAAGTCGGCCTATTAGGTTGCGACAGGCCGGTGGCAGTGCCACCGCTCAGAACACCCCGATTAATTTTTTTTGTTTTGTACAGGGACCGATGTGCTTCCCATTTGGTGCATCTTTTAGCTTGGTGGGTGCTACAATCCACTCCCTTTTGTATGGTGGATCATCTGGGCTATCCCTCTTTTCTTCTTATTTTACTTATGTTGTATTATATTTATCTTTTCCTTTTTAGTTGTCCACCCTTTGGTTGGTTTGACGCATGTCGCTTGGTGATCTAATTCGGGACGATTCTACAGTGTGAGGCTAGTAAACGAGGTTCCCCACAGTATTTTTGGGTGTTACGCAATGCTAGCTCCCTTACCAACCTAGGGTTTACGTTCCACACTGAATCTTCCTGGAGGAGGTCGCTGGATGACTAGTGGCAAAGGAACCAAAGATTTCTTTGAGTATTTAGTTATTTTAAGATTGAGTTATCAGTCTTGTTAGTTAGTATTAGTTATATGGTACTACCTTGGGTTCCCACATATTGTTACTTATGTTTTTTTTATTGGCGCCAGCATAGCGCAGGTAATTTATTTTCTTTTTCCATTTTCTTGTATCTACAGAGAGCCTCTGATCCTTATCGTCGATTAATTTTCATTGGAAAATTTCCCTCCTATCGTAGGAGAGGGGGAGTTGTGACAAGTTAATTTCGGCCACTGTGTCAGGGATTGCTTTACTGACTAGTTTTATTCGCGAATGCCCGTTTAGGTTTTACTTAATAATTTACCTTGATTAAGAAGCTGAACTTCACTCTTACACTGGGTATGCTCGCTTTGCCCTGTGTTCCAGGTTACTCCCTGTCCATCCTGTTTGCCTTCTTTCTTGCCCAGATCAGCTTGACATCAGCTTGTCCATCTTTCGTAGCGGGTAGTTTGGTTTAACATCTTTCTCTTTTGTTGGGCCCTGAATTTTGACTTTTTTTGCCTTGCTTAAAGTTCTCCCTGTATATAGACACTCGCCCTTAGTCTATTTATGCTAACATGTCTAAATAATAAATTTGGAAGACCTACCTACCTATTGGAAATGCGCTGTTTACTTTCTCTTGAGACATTGTAACGCCCTTAATTTGTTTGGCTATTGATCACATGGCCTTTACTGTCTTGAATTCTTGGATTTGGCATTTTCTATTATTTAGATTCGTTTTCCAAACATTTTCTTTGCTCAAACATTAATTTTTAGAACTTCTGTTTTGATTCTTGTAGATTTTGTGGGGTTAGATGGACTAACGCTGTCATTGACAAGGCCTTCCGGTGTTGCCAAACCGGAGGGTTCAAAATTTGTCCTAGAGCAACTTGTCATTTTCGCGTGGCCAGCGCGGTTATTCGATGCTCGGTCGTTAAGGCCACAGGTTGTAGCGGAAGATTTGTAGTAGGGTTGACCGCGCAAGGACGGAAATTCACGGGCCCCATTTTGTTAGGTGTCGGTAGTGGGGTAGCAAGGTGATTCTTTTCTTCTGGACACGAGACGCCACTTAGATACTGACATTCGACGAAGTTGCCTTGCAGTGTGGTACTTAAAAGCTTCAGTTTGGAGGCTAAATTTTTTTTGGATTAAAGTTCGATACTGCGGTTTAAATTCTTTTGCTGAATTTTTACTTGCAAGACGCAGGATTTTTGTGACGACTTCGTTCGATAACATCATATCAGGTGAGCTAGTTTTTATATAGTTGTTTTTCTGCGATGCTGCATCGTGATGCCACGTGCATGGTAAATTGGCAAGTCTAAGGGATTCTCTCTTTTATTTTTATCAGCCACTAACATCGGCCTGAAGTTTAGAACCCGCTGGTAGCTGCCCTTTCGGTGTTGCTGTCTGTGGAATTTGGAATTTCGAGCCCTCTTAGAAAAAAACAAAGAGGTAAGGAGTGACCTTGAATATTTTTGTTTAGGCCCATGCCTTTTTCTTAGATATATATTTGACTATTTTACGCCTATACATTATAATTAGAATTTTAGCGAGCAATATCAAATCACCTCATCATTAGGGACTTTTTGCCATCCGCAAATGCGGCCACGCAAAAGCTAAACTGAAGAGGTTTGCGTGGTATTTCCAAAACAGCTTTTGCAATTGTACGCTAAACATTGTACAGGGATTTTACGCAAGCCACTAAAAGGAAAATTGTACCAGAAATTTGTGTATTTGTAGCACGCAAACTATGGGTGTGTACAATTTTGGTTTACGTAAATTAGCAAGTTAGGATGATTCTACAAAAAACAGAATTACACAATTAAATTAATGAGAGTTACCGTGTGTGTTATAAGACCTGAAAGACAGTGGTAAAGTGATAAAAGGGTGGATCTGTTATCGTAGGAATGTAAACACCTTTTAACAAAGAGATGTCAACAGTTGTGCCATAATTTTGCCAATCATGGGTGCCAGGTGAAAATATGGGGTGTGGGAGGGGGGGGGGGAGGCAAAAGCAAGCGTTCTTGTAAATATACACTTATTTTAAAACTCCTGTTCATTTACACGAATTAGAAAATGGCAGTAGCCAGCGGGGATGGTCGCCTCAGTGGCGTAGGCAGCATAATGCGGCGGGGGTGGGGCAACCAAAAGGGTGGGGGGGCAGTCGCGCCCCCTGGCCCCCATCTGGCAACGCCACTGATCTGCCTCTACCTGGCGACACCCATAACAAACCTTAAGTGACTATATATGACAGGTCGATCGCTCTGTCATGCCGGTCATAAAGGGTATAAACATCGAGTTGTGATAAAAAGAAATCGTGATTTTTAAAATAAAAAGATGCCCACTAAAGTACGCGATTGGCACGATTTGAATTATGATATTTTAACATATTATATTCGACATTGTCAAGCGAAATGTTTATACGCCCTATAATGGTTTCAATTTTTTTCGCTGGGGGTTAGATCAGTTGTTGAAGTTCGCGAATATGGACAATAAAAATGACAGGGATATTCTTTTTTCTACGAATGTCAATAAAAACCTTTATTGTATGTTCAATAGTAATTTCAGAACATAGTGCATTGTTTTTTACCATTTTTTTTTACACATTTTCATTGTGCTTCAATCACCATGGTGATTCAACTACAAAATTCCCAATGTGCACGGGTATATTTTTACCTAGGTGGCGTTGACCGGCGCCGCGTCAACACGCCATAGTAATCGCATAGCAACGCAGACAATGCAAATAAAAAGTAAATGACAATTATTATTTTGACATCTTAAAAAGAAAAATATTACTAATCCCATTTTATGTAACAGTAACATTCGTAGAAAAAGTATACTGTAAAACTCGCATGGAATGACCATTTCCTACTCGTATGATTTGCAGCACTCGCCTGCGGCTCGTGAAGCAAACGTCATACTCGTAGGAAATGCATGTCATTCCATGCTCGTTGTACAATATACTATTTTAGTCGAGGCAATTTTTTTCTATCTGCAGTCTTAAAAACGAATGTCTAAGAATCATCTGAATGTTAAAAGTTGTGAAGAAGAGATCGCTTAATCGTACAGCTTAAAATCGTAGTGTGGATTTTAATGTCGTTTGAAGCAACCCTGCCTGCCCGTGTTTAATAGAATCCTGAAACCGACGTTGCCGTACTCCAAATTTTTCCTGTGTCAATGACCTACAACCTACACTCTTTGAGTCGTTTAGTTGTATTGCCGCGATCAAAAATCAAAAAGAAAGTCGTACTTAAGAGTCCAAATGCAGCTTAGGGACTTTTTGAAGGTCTTGCTGATTGCTGGCAACCCCATTTAATTTGACAGCAATGTTTTGTACATGAGAAAGTTACAGTGGAGGGCCAGTTAAAGTAAATTTAAGAAAGCTAACATGCAAGCAAACTCCTAAGAAAATCAGATGTAGATACGTCTTTTTTGTACGCGCCTATACGTGTCATAAAACGAACTGGTTAATTGAAGCGTCAGCTACAGGCAGTGGTGTATTTAGGTAAAGTGCCGCCCCGAGCTATTTAAATCTGGCTGCCCCCTCCGTCAGCATTTCTTCACATTTTACATCACAATGAAGACATATTTGCTGCCCCTACAATTCTGCCGCCCTGGGCTATAGCCCAATCAGCCCATACGGAAATATGCCCCTGGTAATAGTAATGAAATGAATGATAGAGTTCATTTTACGATAAAACTCAGCGTTGCGACATTTCACAATCACAGATGACATCAACAGCTGATATTGTTTCCTTAGTAAAGTCCCTAGATCAGTATAGTTGGTTGGTAGTGGGCATCAAGCTGACATGACAGGTTGTGTCGTTTAATTTTCTTTTGATTTTGGAATTTTGTGTTTGTGATGTTAGTGTTTCCGTGGGTGTTGTTTTGATAGTGCGTGTTTTAATCATTTTACTTTTCGACTTTATAGATTTAGAAGACTACATTTTATTGGTGTTTATTAGTTAAGTTATACAGGAGTACAAGTCCAGTCCTGTCTTTTACCCAACCTCTAAACGTACAATAGACCAGTCTTCAACAGGGTGCCATAGATGACAAGTGACTTGGCCACCATATTGCGAGATCTAAGAAAAAGTTTACTATACCTATTAGTTACAACTATGGCTGTGTTTAGCTGATCATCAGCGGTCGCAGCAGCTGGTTGGATTTGGCAGCGACCACATGATTACTTATATCAAATGTGAAAACATGTAATGTAACATGCCATCTGTCAAATTTGATCAACTGCTGAGACCGCTGAAAATCGGCTGAACGCAGCCAATGATAAATTAATTCTTGCAAGAGGACGTGACAACATAGCAGTTTGTGAGTGGTTTAAACCATTTTTCTATCGATCGACGGCGAGCGAAAGCCGAACAGCCGAATTCACCCGAAGGCAAATGTCAATTTCTTGAATCAGCTGATGTGATGATATATTATAATATATTAATTTGTGATTTGTTCTTGTCTTTAAATATTGTATTTTTTATAGTGACGAAATATTTTCATGCCTTATATATTAAGAAAGGAAAAATCTGGGACTATTTCTCTGTTTAGTTACGAATAAGAAATCAAACGCATTAGCTACAGGTTTGGTCACTTTTATCATTATATAAATAGGTACCTATATAACCATACTGGTATAAGGTAAAGGTTCTTAACACACAATGAAGGATGTTCTTGAGTCACTTGTTTTAATGTGTGAAGAAAATAATGAAGTAAATGAAAATGGAATACCTACTCCTTAACCTTATCCAAACATACGAGACCATTGAAAGCTTGTCTAAAGATGAATGTAGGAGCAATTTTAGATTTCTCAAAGAAGACGTACTTCAGCTTTTAAGAAAACTTAGAATACCAGAACAAATTAGAACGTCTACATGGTCAGGTAATTTCAGTGTTAAAAAAGTGTGAAGTTCGCCCCCCATGACATTTTTTAACAATAGTCGTGGTTCAAAACTCATAAGTTATGTCTGTGAAGTTGCAAAAACAAAAGTTTGGCCACAGTGCTTAATAGTTCTAAAGGAGTTCTACAGTTCTTTGTGATTTTCGAGGCCGGAACTCTTACCAAAAAATTGTAATACCTACATGTTTTCTGCTTTTTGGGAAGGAAAAAATTACACAATAAAATGTCATTAAGTATCTTTATGCAGAACTGTAGAACTATTGCAGAACTAACGGGAACTCATGAGTTGTAAACCAGAGCTCTCGTTAAAAAATATTTCATGGGGTGCCAACCTCACACTTTTTTAACTATTAAATATTTAAGTTGTAAACAAAAAAATACCATTCTAATTCTACAGAACTGTAGAACTATTGAAGCACTAACGGGAACTCATGAGTTTTAAACCATAACTCTTCTTAAAAAAAATTTCTGGTTAGAACTTAAAGTATTGACAGTTAAAAAAGTGTGAAGTTGGCCCCCCATGACTTATTGTTTAACAACAGTCTTGGTTCAAAACTCATAAGTTCCTGTTAGTAAAAAGTAAAATGTGTTCTACAACTCTTCATAGGAAACTAGGAACTCCATGAATTTTTAATGAATTTTGCTCGGAATTTTGCATTTGGGGGACCAAATTCACAGACATGTACTTATGTATAGTATAATTGTTATTGTAAAACTGTCTTTTGGTCCTTGCATTATCTTTGGTTTTTTTTTCAGTCTGTAGGGGTGCAAAATTTAATATTTTTAAGTACAATACTGTACATACTGCAATGCTTTATTACATCTGTGATATGTGTAGGTATAATGAGTTGAGATATACTGTTTTGAGCTCTCAATGTTTGTAGGTATGGGAAGGCTATGTAAACTGTTAAAAAGACTGAATTATCCAAACAGACTAGGGGATGTAGAGCCATTTTTTGGAGTGTCAAATCTATATATTTCAGCCATAACAAATGAAGTTATGCAGATTATCGTTAGTAATTTTGGAAAGAAACACGAATTTGCAAAACCTGCAGTAATGTAAGGCATGTAAACAATAATATTACAAGAATAATTAACAGTGGGGGCTGGTGAAAGTTTAAAGTTCTATATCTCTGTGTTTTGTTTGTTTTATCTTCGGACAGCCCACGAAGGTCTTTAACCTAAGTACTCTAGGTACCGTGGGTGTACTGGGGGGTATCCGTCGCACACATCCAGAGCTAGAAATATCCGTATGGATTTCACCAGCCCTTTAGCAGATGTCTGGGGTGATGCCGCCTCGGACGAGGAATAATCCTCTACCACCTTCCATTGCTCCATGCCAAGTTAAGGATTTTTGATAATGAGCCAACTAGGAATGTTTTGGTAACGAAACAAAATAGGTGTTTTGTAATTTGCGAAAAAAAGTAGAATTTTTGCTTTGACTCTCCTGGAAAAGAAATGAGCATGCTTAGGTATTTTATTTTATATTTTTTCTAAAGAAACTTTACATCACTTTGTTAAAAAATTGTAAATTTTAAGAGAAAAAATGTGTTTGCTTGGGTTTGCTTGGTGTTAGTAGAAAGGTAGTCATTTAACTTTTTTTTAAAATTATATTTGAGGTTTTACAAAATTCAAGTGTCTATAACTTTTTACTAACACATTTTTTTCTCTTCTTTCTTTTTCAAATCTAAAAATTTTCGACAAAATGATGTAAAATTTATTTAGAAAAAATATAAAATAAAATAACTAAGCATGTTTGGGGGTAACAGCAAAAATTCAACTTTTTTTTGCAAATTAATAGGTAGAAATATTTTTTTTTCTTTACCAAAACATTCCGAGTAGGCTCACTATTAAAAGCATGAACTTGGCATGGGTCCTGTAAGTAGCAACAGAGATATACAGGGTTTGAACTATAGGCCTGTCTCTTTAAAAAATAAAGTTATCCTGCGCTAAACATTGTACAGGGAAATTACGCAATCCACTAAAAGGAAAATTGTACCAGAATTTTGTGTATTTGTAGCACGCAAACTATGGGTGTGTACAATTTTGGTTTACGTAAATTAGCAAGTTAGGATGATTCTACAAAAAACAGAATTACACAGTTAAATTAATGAGAGTTACCGTGCTTGTTATAAGACCTGAAAGACAGTGGTAAAGTGATAAAAGCGTGGATCTGTTATCGTAGGAATGTAAACACCTTTTAACAAAGAGATGTCAACAGTTGTGCCATAATTTTGCCAATCATGGGTGCCAGGTGAAAATATGGGGTGTGGGAGGGGGGGGGGAGGCAAAAGCAAGCGTTCTTGTAAATATACACTTATTTTAAAACTCCTGTTCATTTACACGAATTAGAAAATGGCAGTAGCCAGCGGGGATGGTCGCCTCAGTGGCGTAGGCAGCATAATGCGGCGGGGGTGGGGCAACCAAAAGGGTGGGGGGACAGTCGCGCCCCCTGGCCCTCATCTGGCGATGCCACTGATCTGCCTCTACCTGGCGACACCCATAACAAACCTTAAGTGACTATATATGACAGGTCGATCGCTCTGTCATGACGGTCATAAAGGGTAAAAATATCGAGTTGTGATAAAAAGAAATCGTGATTTTTAAAATAAAAAGATGCCCACTAAAGTACGCGATTGGCACGATTTGAATTATGATATTTTAACATATTATATTCGACATTGTCAAGCGAAATGTTTATACGCCCTATTATGGTTTCAATTTTTTTCGCTGGGGGTTAGATCAGTTGTTGAAGTTCGCGAATATGGACAATAAAAATGACAGGGATATTCTTTTTTCTACGAATGTCAATAAAAACCTTTATTGTATGTTCAATAGTAATTTCAGAACATAGTGCATTGTTTTTTTACCATTTTTTTTTACACATTTTCATTGTGCTTCAATCACCATGGTGATTCAACTACAAAATTCCCAATGTGCACGGGTATATTTTTACCTAGGTGGCGTTGACCGGCACCGCGTCAACACGCCATAGTAATCGCATAGCAACGCAAACAATGCAAATAAAAAGTAAATGACAATTATTATTTTGACATCTTAAAAAGAAAAATATTACTAATCCCATTTTATGTAACAGTAACATTCGTAGAAAAAGTATAGTGTAAAACTCGCATGGAATGACCATTTCCTACTCGTATGATTTGCAGCACTCGCCTGCGGCTCGTGAAGCAAACGTCATACTCGTAGGAAATGCATGTCATTCCATGCTCGTTGTACAATATACTATTTTAGGCGAGGCAATTTTTTTCTATCTGCAGTCTTAAAAACGAATGTCTAAGAATCATCTGAATGTTAAAAGTTGTGAAGAAGAGATCGCTTAATCGTACAGCTTAAAATCGTAGTGTGGATTTTAATGTCGTTTGAAGCAACCCTGCCAGCCCGTGTTTAATAGAATCCTGAAACCGACGTTGCCGTACTCCAAATTTTTCCTGTGCCAATGACCTACACCCTACACTCTTTGAGTCGTTTAGTTGTATTGCCGCGATCAAAAATCAAAAAGAAAGTCGTACTTAAGAGTCCAAATGCAGCTTAGGGACTTTTTGAAGGTCTTGCTGATTGCTGGCAACCCCATTTAATTTGACAGCAATGTTTTGTACATGAGAAGATTACAGTGGAGGGCCAGTTAAAGTAAATTTAAGAAAGCTAACATGCAAGCAATCTCCTAAGAAAATTAGATGTAGATACGACTTCTTTGTACGCGCCTATACGTGTCATAAAACGAACTGGTTATTTGAAGCGTCAGCTACAGGCAGTGGTGTATTTAGGTAAAGTGCCGCCCGAGCTATTTAAATCTGGCTGCCCCCTCCGTCAGCATTTCTTCACATTTTACATCACAATGAAGACATATTTGCTGCCCCTACAATTCTGCCGCCCTGGGCTATAGCCCAATCAGCCCATACGGAAATATGCCCCTGGTAATAGTAATGAAATGAATGATAGAGTTCATTTTATGATAAAACTCAGCGTTGCGACATTTCACAATCACAGATGACATCAACAGCTGATATTGGTTCCTTAGTATAGTCCCTAGATCAGTATAGTTGGTTGGTAGTGGGCATCAAGCTGACATGACAGGTTGTGTCGTTTTATTTTCTTTTGATTTTGGAATTTTGTGTTTGTGATGTTAGTGTTTCCGTGGGTGTTGTTTTGATAGTGCGTGTTTTAATCATTTTACTTTTCGACTTTATAGATTTAGAAGACTACATTTTATTGGTGTTTATTAGTTAAGTTATACGGGAGTACAAGTCCAGTCCTGTCTTTTACCCAACCTCTAAACGTACAATAGACCAGACTTCAACAGGGTGCCATAGATGACAAGTGACTTGGCCACCATATTGCGAGATCTAAGAAAAAGTTTACTATACCTATTAGTTACAACTATGGCTGTGTTTAGCTGATCATCAGCGGTCGCAGCAGCTGGTTGGATTTGGCAGCGACCACATGATTACTTATATCAAATGTGAAAACAAGTAATGTAACATGCCATCTGTCAAATTTGATCAACTGCTGAGACCGCTGAAAATCGGCTGAACGCAGCCAATGATAAATTAATTCTTGCAAGAGGACGTGACAACATAGCAGTTTGTGAGTGGTTTAAACCATTTTTCTATCGATCGACGGCGAGCGAAAGCCGAACAGCCGAATTCACCCGAAGGCAAATGTCAATTTCTTGAATCAGCTGATGTGATGATATATTATAATATATTAATTTGTGATTTGTTCTTGTCTTTAAATATTGTATTTTTTATAGTGACGAAATATTTTCATGCCTTATATATTAAGAAAGGAAAAATCTGGGACTATTTCTCTGTTTAGTTACGAATAAGAAATCAAACGCATTAGCTATAGGTTTGGTCACTTTTATCATTATATAAATAGGTACCTATATAACCATACTGGTATAAGTTAAAGGTTCTTAACACACAATGAAGGATGTTCTTGAGTCACTTGTTTTAATGTGTGAAGAAAATAATGAAGTAAATGAAAATGGAATACCTACTCCTTAACCTTATCCAAACATACGAGACCATTGAAAGCTTGTCTAAACATGAATGTAGGAGCAATTTTAGATTTCTCAAAGAAGACGTACTTCAGCTTTTAAGAAAACTTAGAATACCAGAACAAATTAGAACGTCTACATGGTCAGGTAATTTCAGTGTTAAAAAAGTGTGAAGTTCGCCCCCCATGACATTTTTTAACAATAGTCGTGGTTCAAAACTCATAAGTTATGTCTGTGAAGTTGCAAAAACAAAAGTTTGGCCACAGTGCTTAATAGTTCTAAAGGAGTTCTACAGTTCTTTGTGATTTTCGAGGCCGGAACTCTTACCCAAAAAATTGTAATACCTACATGTTTTCTGCTTTTTGGGAAGGAAAAAATTACACAATAAAATGTCATTAAGTATCTTTATGCAGAACTGTAGAACTATTGCAGAACTAACGGGATCTCATGAGTTGTAAACCAGAGCTCTCGTTAAAAAATATTTCATGGGGTGCCAACCTCACACTTTTTGAACTATCAAATATTTAAGTTGTAAACAAAAAAATACCATTCTAATTCTACAGAACTGTAGAACTATTGCAGCACTAACGGGAACTCATGAGTTTTAAACCATAACTCTTCTTAAAAAAAATTTCTGGTTAGAACTTAAAGTATTGACAGTTAAAAAAGTGTGAAGTTGGCCCCCCATGACTTATTGTTTAACAGTAGTCTTGGTTCAAAACTCATAAGTTCCTGTTAGTAAAAAGTAAAATGTGTTCTACAACTCTTCATAGGAAACTAGGAACTCCATGAATTTTTAATGAATTTTGCTCGGTATTTTGCATTTGGGGGTTCAAATTCACAGACATGTACTTATGTATAGTATAATTGTGATTGTAAAACTGTCTTTTGGTCCTTGCATTATCTTTGGTTTTTTTTTTCAGTCTGTAGGGGTGCAAAATTTAATATTTTTAAGTACAATACTGTACATACTGCAATGCTTTATTACATCTGTGATATGTGTAGGTATAATGAGTTGAGATATACTGTTTTGAGCTCTCAATGTTTGTAGGTATGGGAAGGCTATGTAAACTGTTAAAAAGACTGAATTATTCAAACAGACTAGGGGATGTAGAGCCATTTTTTGGAGTGTCAAATCTACATATTTCAGCCATAACAAATGAAGTTATGCAGATTATCGTTAGTAATTTTGGAAAGAAACACGAATTTGCAAAACCTGCAGTAATGTAAGGCATGTAAACAATAATATTACAAGAATAATTAACAGTGGGGTCTGGTGAAAGTTTAAAGTTCTATATCTCTGTGTTTTGTTTGTTTTATCTTCGGACAGCCCACGAAGGTCTTTAACCTAAGTACTCTAGGTACCGTGGGTGTACTGGGGGTATCCGTCGCACACATCCAGAGCTGGAAACATCCGTATGGATTTCACCAGCCCTTTAGCAGATGTCTGGGGTGGTGCCGCCTCGGACGAGGAATAATCCTCTACCACCTTCCATTGCTCCATGCCAAGTTAAGGATTTTTGATAATTAGCCAACTAGGAATGTTTTGGTAACGAAACAAAATAGGTGTTTTGTAATTTGCGAAAAAAAGTAGAATTTTTGCTTTGACTCTCCTGGAAAAGAAATGAGCACGCTTAGGTATTTTATTTTATATTTTTTCTAAACAAACTTTACATCACTTTGTTAAAAAATTGTAAATTTTAAGAGAAAAAATGTGTTTGCTTGGGTTTGCTTGGTCTTAGTAGAAAGTTAGTCATTTAACTTTTTTTTAAAATTATATTTGAGGTTTTACAAAATTCAAGTGACTATAACTTTTTACTAACACATTTTTTTCTCTTCTTTCTTTTTCAAATCTAAAAATTTTCGACAAAATGATGTAAAATTTATTTAGAAAAAATATAAAATAAAATAACTAAGCATGTTTGGGGGTAAAAGCAAAAATTCAACTTTTTTTTGCAAATTAGGTAGAAATATTTTTTTTTCTTTACCAAAACATTCCTAGTAGGCTCACTATTAAAAGCATGAACTTGGCATGGGTCCTGTAAGTAGCAACAGAGATATACAGGGTTTGAACTATAGGCCTGTCTCTTTAAAAAATAAAGTTATCCTGCAGGTTTTAAAAAAATAACCCTGTACAACTTTAAAATTTCACCAGCCGCCACTGATTTATTAGTATGGAAGTAATTTCAAACAAGTTCAAAAAATTCTTCTCTCTCTTGACACCAAAAAGTCCTCCGGTCTGGATGGCATACCACCAGCAATTGTCCTAAAAAACTGCGCTCCAGAACTTGCACCCATCTTAACTCGTCTTTTCCAGATCTCTCATGACAAGGGTATCTTCCCAGATAGCTGGAACACTGCTCGAGTGCAGCCTGTCCCGAAGAAAGGATCCAAGTCCCTTCCATCCAATTATAGACCTATCTCTTTTGTCTGTGTTGTCAGCAAAGTTATGGAGAACGCGATAAACTTGCAAATTCGAAAATATCTAGGAAAACACAAAATCATCAATGACAGCTGATCTCCTTGACTTTGTCACACATAACTGGTACAATTAAGTCTCTCGAATTGCATGGCGAATCTCAGATTGTTCCTGTGGATATTTCCAAGACCTTTGACCAAGTATGACATGCCGCACTCCTTGACGAACTACCTTCTTACCAGTCTTCCTACCAAACTATATACCTGGATTGGTAGCTTCCTCTCTAATCGACGCATATCTGTTGTGGTTGACGGTCACTCATCTGACTTCCATACTATCAATGCTGACGTCCCTCAAGGTTCAGTCCTGGCATCAGCCCTATTTCTTCTTCACATTAATGACCTGCTCTCTTCAACTACCAATCCCATTCACAGTTACGCTACAACATTCATTTTTCCAGATAACTCTGGAATTAAGAGCTGGATAGTAGGTGCAGATCTATACGCCTATCACTTTCCCAAGATCTTCAATTAATCTTAGACTGGAGTGCCAAGAACCTTGTTCAACGCCTCCAAAACCCAGTCTTGATCCCTGTCACGCAAAAAATCTGGCAATACTTACCCCATCCACATGAATGGCCAAGCACTACAAAACAATGAAACATCCGATCTTGTTGGCATCGCTTTCGAACATGATCTCAGCTGGCACAAACACATTACTTCAGTAGTCACATCGGCAGGTAAAAAGCTTGGTTTTCTCTTTCAAGCCAGAAAACACTTCTACCCTTCCAACTTATACACTCTATGTTTCCCAAATAAGACCTAACCTAGAGTACTGCTCCCACATATGGGGAGCGGCATCACCTTCGACACTTAACTTTCTTGATTCTATCCAAAAGAGAGCCATTCGACTTATGAATGACCCAGCCCTCACGAGAAAACTCCCTTCTCTCGGTCATCGATGCGCTGTTGGGGATTTATCCCCTTTCTACCGCTACTTCCACGGATTTTGCTCTGACTGAACTAGCCGGTAGTATTCCCCCTTGACTTTTCCTAACAGACTAACAAGAGGTGCGTTACATATGCATCCCTTTACTGTCTACGTACAAAAGCTTAGAACAGAACTTCTCTCGCTCATTCATACCTAGGGTCTCCAGATTATGGAACACATTGCCTGCAGATGTTTTCCCTTTCGGTCCCCACCTCCAATCCTTTAAATTCCGTATCAATACATTTCTCTTCAGACGCCCACGGTACGTTAGTACTTAGGCTTGAAGTGTACGTAGGATGTCGTAGATAAAAAAAATGTTTGTGTGGCTGATGGTTTAAAGTTAGTCTGGAGATGAGGGAATTAAAAAAAAATCAATTGGCTTTAGCCATCTGTTAGTA
This sequence comes from Philopedon plagiatum, assembly GCA_963971165.1. NCBI lineage: Eukaryota > Metazoa > Arthropoda > Insecta > Coleoptera > Curculionidae > Philopedon > Philopedon plagiatum. Next base: position 82,566,690 of record OZ020190.1, read on the forward strand.
ATAGATAATTGCTATATAGTTATATGTAATATCAACATATGGTAAATGGGCAGAGAAGCGAGGGCAGTGGCGGCTGGTGAAATTTTAAAGTTTTATATCTCTGTTGTTACCTAGGGGGCCCATGTCACGTTCAGGTTTCTTATTAGTGAGCCTACCAGGAATGTTTTGGTAAAGGAAAAAAATATTTTGTAATTTGCCAAAAAAAGTCAAATTTTTGCTTTGACTCTCCTGGAAAAAAAATTAACATGATTAGTTATTTCATTTATTACTTTTTCTAAAGAAATTGTACATCATTTTGTCGACAATTTTTAAATTTCAAGAGAAAAATGTATTATAAGAGTTATAGTCATTTAATTTTTTTTTACGTTAAATTTTAGGTTTAACTAAATTTCTTTCCACTAACATATTTTTTTCTCTTCAAATTTAAAAATTTTCGACAACATGATGAAAAATTTGTTTAGAAAAAATAATAAATAAAATACTTAAACGTGTTCATTGTTTCCTAGGGGTGCTCCGCAAAAATTCAACTGTTTTTCGCAAAGGACAAAATATTATTTTTTCTTCACCAAAACATTCCTAGTAAGCTCACAAGTACAAAACCTGAACTTGGCATGAGTCCCGTAAGTAGCAACCGAGATCTACAACTTTAAAATTTCACCAGCCGCCAGCGTACGAAAAGCAGCCCAGAAAGGCACGAAAAAATTGCTACATGCAGATGTAAAACACATAATATATAAATATATCCTAGTGCAATTTAGAGTTAATTATTGCATAAGTTCATGTGAAGAATATTCCCATGTTTATTTTTATTCTTACTTCTTTCAGATAATATGTAGAGATCGTTTACAAGAATATCTTTAGCTTAAGGAGTAATTTTATGAGCATTATTTACAGTGGCGCACCCAGGACTTTATCTTGGGGGAGGGGGTTAATAGTGCAATTCTGTGGATTTTTTCAATTACTAGTGCAATTTTTTAATTTTTGTGTGTCTAGGATGTTGGTCTGCCCCCCCCCCCCCCCCTGGGTACGCCACTGCTTCTTTAACATATTATACAGAGTGTCCGAAAAGTCTTAGTATGGGCAAATATATTTGTTATTAGTAAAGATAGAACACCAAATGAAAGGTGCATCGTATTGGTTAATAAATCAATTTTTTTTATGTAATTGAACTTTTTCAACCCCCTTGAGGGGTGACGCTAGGGCGTTGAGGTCAAAAATTTTAAAAGTAACCCTATGCCGCGTGGCACCTCATTTTAAAGGTCTTCAAAATAAAACATTTTACCGCAAATCCGAGGTCCGTATCTTACTTCTTTTTACATGGTAAGCCTTTAAAAATTAGAAATCGTGAAAAAGAAAATTAAAATTGAAATATGTGTGTTTATTTGTCTTATAACTTTAAAAGTTGTCCAAAAAGACCACCATGAAGTTCTTAACAGTAATAACGTCGATTTTGGAAGTAACTTCTCACATTTTCGAGAATCGCAGGTGTTACTTCATCCAAAATCGACTACATTACTGCCAAGAAGTTCATGGTGGTCATTTTAAACAGCTTTTAAAGTAATAAGAAAAATAAATATGTTCACATTCGCTACGGAGGTTTAGGATTTAGTACTGGTTTAAAATATTCTAGTTGATCACTTCGGTTTTGACAGGTTTTTGTCCTGCCATTGTTAATAAGTCGTCATTAAAACTGTGCAAACTATTCTGATATTTCAGCGATTTGCTTCGTTGCCAAATAATATGCCTCTTGAAACGCGTCGCTACAATGAATTTAGTTCTATTATTGTCGAAAGCCGAGAAGACCAACGAGAAGCGACAATATCCGCAAATCCTTTGTTCTTTCTTGTTCACGAATATTTACGAATATTTAACGATAATCAGGTCCGGTACACTGAGGAAAATGCTGCGACCGCGTAAAAATTGCTTGTACACTGAGAAACTAAATTATATTTTATACGAAATTGTAAGAAATTAATCTGATTTAAAGTTTAATGTATATTCCTTGCACACTTTGATCTAAATGTTATTATACAGGGTGCTGATATAGTCTGAAATAATGAAAATATCTGGATAACGATTCACTTTCGGATAAAATGCTCAAACCTCTAAATTGTATCGTTTTTTTCTGGCGCTCTTTTAGTAAATGGGTCTTTTCATATTGATTTCACAAATATTAGACTGTGTATAATTTTTTGTCTCGGATTTTAAACATTTTTACGTTTAGGGCATATAGAAGATATTTTGCGCCTGTCTGTCAGTCGGTCTATCTGTAGACAAATCCTTGGAACGCGCTCAGCTCAAGAACTGTTGGATCGATTTTAATAAAATTTGGTAGAAAGATTAGTACTGCCGAGTAGATGGTCCTGTTTTAAAATTAATAATTTTTTCTTTCCAATTGAATTCTAAACTTATAAAAATTTTAAAGAAACCGAATAAATTAAAGTACTACCTAAAATAGGTACTACCTGGGTCTAAATCGGAATGAAATCATAAGCAGGTACCAGTATAACTTATTTTTATACCTAAAAAACCATAATTTGTAATAAACAAGAAGGAAGAAGGCACTATAATAATAAAAATATGCATGGGGAGAAAATTTCAATAATATTTAATAATAGAATAAACCCCTTATTTTTTTTGTTTACACCTTTCTGAATATTTCAGCTACTTTTTTATAACAATTTAAATTATAGTCAGCTATAGCAAAGCCTAAGATTTTACAAAATATTAAATATAATGATTTTTTCATCCCTACTGAATCCCAAACCTATACACATTGTAAATTGAAATTGAAATTAAATATTTAATGCAATTGCCTAAAATAGGTACTACCGGGGTCTAAATAAAATACAATTGTACCTTATTTTTATACCTAAACAACCATAATCTGTAGTGAAGAAAAGAAGACAGTATAATAATAAAAATATCCGTTAGGAAACATCCCAATAATATTTAACAATAGAAAATAACAAACTTAAGGAAATAAGCTATAATAAACAATTACTTAGGGATAATTAAATGCATATTGTGTTTACTAGAGACTAGAGACACAAGAATACTTAACTAAGTAAGCTAGCGATCCATCAGTAAAGGGACCAGATCTTGTGGCTGCCAAAGAACATCTCTTTAATTTTTAGTAATGTTTCAAATTTTTAATTTCAACTATAATACACTTTAATGCGGGACGGACTCCGGCCAACCAGGACAGTTTTGGGACGTTGTAAATGCGGGAAGGCTTGTCTGAAAACTGACCGTCCCGCAAAATCTGGAACGAATGGTCACGATACCCATCACCCAAACTTGCAATTTTTTAATTTAATATGATTAGATTTTTAAAACAAGTTTGGGTAAAATGATGTTTAAAAAAATTAGAACGATATGGATTTTAAAGTAAGTTGTCTGAAAGTCTAATTAATTAACCCTAAGTTTGCATTTTTCTGTGAGGCATGATTCGTTGTATGTCCAAAACGCTAGAAGATTTTAAATTTTAAAAAAGACATTGGACCTACATCCTATAGGTACCAAAAATTAGTTAAAATAAAATTTAAAACAATCTTGTAAACAGCTACGCTTTACCCTGGGGTGCTAAGTCTAAACCCACCTTTTTCGGTCCCATAAAATGGAAATGTATTTTATCAATATGTTCCTTTTTTTTGTCATTATCAATGGACATAAATCTGGTGTCAGTGTTGTTTAGATGGTATAATGAGTGTTAAAAATTCTACTACTTAAGCATTCTAGAGAAGGAAAAATTGTTCCTGCTTTGGACTAGAAAAAGTGAGTTTGTCCTTTTAAATGCTAAAATGTTAGAAAAAATAACATTGGGTCTGGTAATTTTAATTTAAAATCTGTTTTTGGCCCTAGAAATAATTCTGTTTTATACAAAAAACGCAAACTTAGGATATGAAGCTATGCCTATATTTTAACAATTACTTAAGAGCGACTATTTCAGAAAGCTTATTTAACTATAAAATATATTCCTCACAGGATTTTTTACAATATTTTTTGTGTCAGACAGTTGTACCCGAGATAAGATTTTACCAAAAAGTGTCTTTTTGGGGGAAAGTAATTTGGTACATGTTATAATAAAAAAAATGCAAATTTGGTTAATGGAAATATAGTAAACATTTACCTTACTTCTTTAGAAAAGCTTCTGCAACTACAAAAGACATAGATATAGCACAATTTTCTTAACTATGTTTGTCCCAGATAATTGTAGTGAAAATTAACTTTCTGGGGGCTAAAATAATCCCATTTACCAAGAAAGTTACAAACTTGGATCATGGGGCTATGGTAAACAATTACTGTAAGTACTGCTTTTATATATTTTAAGAAAAAGAATAAGAAATTTAACATTTCAAAATACGTAAACACTATTTATATTGAAAAGGTGTATATGTACTTACGGTTCAAGATCCTTGGGGAATGTAAACATACTTATTTTTTGTCCTCCTTGGGTACTGCATCCGCGAAAGGCACAACAATTTCCAGGCATATTTTTGCACGACACAAGATAGAAAACTAAACAGCTAAAAACTTTAATAACACAGACAACAGCACTGTCAACATAAGTTAGACATCGACTCCCGGACTACCCGATCCGGTCGAAGCTTTGCCAGTAATCAGGTTTTACCCCCACTACTTTTTTTTTGGCGGGAAGCCGATTGTCGCTTCTCGTTGATCGGTTCGGGTCGAAAGTACATACTAAAATTGTCCTTTTCTTCTTCTTCTTTGTACATTTGCGAAAAATCTCAAAAATAAATTCATAGTATAAAACTTAGTTGTCTTATTCTTGCCAGTTTAAAACTTGATTGTCAAATTAGACTGGACTAGCGTTGGAGAATGTGGCCGTTAAATTTTTTTTCGCTATTTTTCATTTTTATAGGCTTGCCATTTAAAAGCGAATTAGGATGCGGACATCGGGTTTGTATTAAAATGTTTATTTTTTAAACACTTTTAAAATGAGGTACAACATGGCATTTAAAGTTTTGACAGCAACTCCCCAGCATCACCCCCTAAGGGCGTTGAAACAGTTAATTACATAAAAAAGTACATTTCCTAACCAATAAGATACACCTAAACTTTGGTGTCTCTATCTTTACTAATAGCAAAGCTATTTGCCCATACTATACTTTGCGAACACCCTGTATTGTTCCTTGGTTTGATTAAATTATTGTTATGTGAAAAATATGTTTTTTTATGACATGTATGTTTGTTTGTTTTAATTCTATTTTTTAATACTTTAGTCTACTTCTATAAAAAGAAATTGTAAAGGGTGGTGACAATTTTTTTGGTGCTATTCCCTCCAGAAAAAAAAATTGTACGCCCTTGGTGTTGGTACTCAATTCTAATTTTATTCTTACTAAAATAACAAATTAAGAATCACCTGTATAACTATTTAGGGTCCGGAGCATTTTATTCAGTGACAGGATAACTGTGTGTGTTTGAGTTTGTGTTGTATTATAGGCTTTATTTTGTCTTCAGCTGCGAGGTGCGAGCTGTTGTTTTGTTTAGATATTATTACACTAAATTTTTTTAATCTTTGTATTGTATGTGGCCACGTGCTGAATAGGGTGTAGGGCTTAAGCACCCCTGAATTGACTGCCTAACTACGCCAATGCCAATTAGGTTCATATATTTTAGGTTTGCTGATGCCAGAAAGGCCAAACCACGTGTAACAGCAATTCTAAGGTTTTTAAATTTTTAATATATAGAGTGAGGCCGAGACTTATTATCTTTTTCACAAATTTTTTGCTTACTTAAAAAGTTTACATAAAACTTGTACTGTAATATATTTTTGTCTACCAGTAAAGACTACAAGTGTAATAGCTTTCAAGTCCAGTGACGCACGCAGGAGGGGGGCAGCAACCCCCCCCCCAACCAACATCACAGGCACACAAAAATTGAAAAAGTGCATTTATAATTCAGACCCCCCCCCCCCCCCCACAGACAAAATCCTTGGTGCGCCCATGTTGAAGTCATGTATTTTTATACTTAGTACATACCTACAGTGTGTCTGAAAATGTCTGCAAATGGAAAACTTACTACTAATTTATTGAAAACAAGTTCCTCGTAATAGTTTCACTTTCTTTTAGTGCAAAACCTAAGGATAAGGAACTGTATCTTGGGTTTAAAAATTAGTGTAAGGTTAGCCTCATGGCGTATTAAAAACAAAATGTTTCCCAACATTTCTAAACAAAACGTTACCTTATGTCAGTTAAAACTTGCATTGAATTATTACACTGAAAGTAATAAGCCTTTTTCTCCTATTTTTGTTTCGAGGTTGCATAAGTACGAGTATTTTAGTTAATAAAAAAAATTAGATATGGTGAAATCTCTTCTTGTTTTTGGAGGCTGCGACTCTACATTTAGATATATTTACCTTTAAGAATTTACATTGTCCACTATACAAGTAAAGTCGGTCTCTCTTGGGGCCATTTTGGATTATTAACTTTTTTTCTTACAACTGAAATCCATTTATAGAGGATGTTTTCAGATACGATTTAGGTATTGAATAAGTCAAAAAGTACTATAACTCAGGGCCTATTTTAACTGACTTAGGCGCTCGACTCGCGCAAATTTTTGCGCCCCCTATTGGCCAGAAACTTTTCGAGTGAAAATGGGTATAGAGGTAATAGGAGAGTGAGAAACTAAAGACGCAGCATAGGTGTAGTTAGGCTATCAAATTGATGGGTGGTTAAGCCCTAGACCCTATTCAGCATATGGCTAAAAAAATTAGTTAATTAAAACTGCTTCATGTAAATTATGAGGATGGTAATTAAGAGTTTTGTGGGTGCTAAGCACCCCCCCCCCAACTACAAAAAATGTATGTGATTAGAATTTAATGAAAGTTTTGAAAAATGATGGAAAGAAATAAAATAAAATATATATGTATTTATAAATATATTTAAAAAATAAAATATTTACAAAGAAAACAAAAGGTATTTTTTATTAATATTTTTGCGGAAGTAAACACCTGCTGTTTGCTTGGACTGATAGACTACAAATAATATAGGTACTTTTTGCAATTCCACCCAATTTTCTTTTTCTTAACGCAGTGACGCAATACTCCTTTTCACATAGAGGGTGTTAATAAAGAATGTGGCATAAACATGGGTCCTAAACGACTTTGTTTTTAATACACAGGGTGTTGAATTTTTTTAAAAGGTTTTTCTTAAATAACTAGGAGACGCAAATTAGTATCAAGTTGAAACTTGGTGACAATTTTTAATGCGTAAAGAGGAGTATTTTAAGAAAAAAACAGTTTTTCTTATTTTGCCAGTAGCATGCACAGGGATAACGTCCAAGGTTTAATAAAAAAAAATAATGAAGTACCTCAATTTTTTTTAAATCTGATATAGGATTGATGATTTAGCAAATACAACTACACAAAAATCATCTTATGTTTTTGCTCAAAGTGGCCATTTTCGATAAAAACGAAAAAATGTAAAGTTATGAATAACATTATTTATTACTGTAATTTGTTGAAAACAACAAAACAATCAGAGAGCCATGGAAACAAAAACACTTCTTTAAACAAATTTGAGAAGTAGCAAGATTCCTCTTTATGTATTAAAAATTGTCAGTAAGTGTTCACTTCAAACTAATTTGTGTCTTCTGGTTATTAGGGAAAATTAAAAAAAAATAACACCCTGTGAGTAGTGTAGCTGAGGCGCTCCGAAGACAGTCCATCCACTTCTCCGGAAATGCCATCGACTTCTTCATGTCTTCAGCAATGACCTTGGAAGAAGTCTTCATGTCTTCGGCAATGACCTTGAAAGAACTGATCACCAATGACGTCATCGACCAGAGGATGTGCCACCCCAAACGAGGTCAAAAGGGCCTTAATATGTTTTCGCTGGCAATAACCTTGAAAGAAGTCTTTAAGGGGTGGTTTTGGGGTGTTGAGGTTATCACCTGAAGAAGCTAATTTAGCTTACCCTGTTGTCATATTGGCTTATTAAAACCAAAAAAAAACAAAAAGGTGAAGATCGAATGACCCTGGAAGAAGTTAGATGAGCCACCCCTCAACTTTTTTTGGCCGAAGAGATTTGATGACTCATCACAGAATTCGGAGAATTGTTTTTGTTGCGTAAGATTTGTAATAATTTCTAATTCTGAGAACTCTGTGTGAGTCATCATTATCATTATGTGACTTTTAGAATTTTGTATGTTACGTAATATTTATATTATATGTGTTCTTTTATCTACTGCTGTTTTTTTATATTTTACAGTTGTTTTCCGACTAAAATTTTTTTGGCTATCGTAGAAATTTATTTGTTCAGTGTTACTTAAAACTTGGTAGGAAGAAGATCTTTTTTTCCTACCAGTTATTTATAAATAAAAAAAATGGAAATTCAAAAAATAGAGAATCAAAAAATGTGTTTTGTTCGCGGATGTCGTGAACCGGCTATTAAGTGGGTGACTTATGAAAAAAGTGGACGAAGAATGGTTTGCGATTTACATAGTTTTTGTTATAAGTGTAAATGTGGTCAAAGAAATGCCGATCAATTGTATCAATACAATGAAAATTGGTATTGTTTGGTCTGTCGCGTTTTCCGATGCGAGATAATTGGATTTTAGGAGTAATACATTAATAAGATTAAAAAATATTTGTAAAATAGTTCAGTGTTATTTAAAACTTTAAAGTGAGAAGATATTTTTTTATAAATAAAATGGAAATTCAAAAAATAGAGAATCAAAAAATGTGTTTTGTTCGCGGATGTCGTGAACCGGCTATTAAGTGGGTGACTTATGAAAAAAGTGGACGAAGAATGGTTTGCGATTTACATAGTTTTTGTTATAAGTGTAGATGTAATCGAAGACATGCCAATCCATTGTATCAACACAATGAAAATTGGTATTATTGGGTCTGTGATCCATTGAAGCCCAGAGGTTCTTACATAAGTGGATCCTCCCCTCCTTTTGATGATTAAAAATTTTAAGTTATAATTAGATTACCAGGATTTTTACAAGTATAAAAGGACTAGATTAAGTACTAATATGTTAGTTATTAGATATTTTTGTTTTTGTAAAGAACTAGTACAACCGAAATAATTGAAGTTTTTATATTTTGTGTCATTATTACGAAACAACTATGGCTTTCACAAATATATGGGATGAAATATCAGCTTTTCCAAATCTTCCTGAAAGTTTTATGATTTATTTTCAAGATCACCTTAATTTTGATATTATATCAAAGAAGCAAAAATTAACTCCTGATTTTATGCGAACATTTCTTACCAAATTAAATTGGGATTATTTGTCACAATATCAAGAATTACCCGACTATTTTATTCATGAATTTAGATCAATGGTCAATTGGGATAGTATTTCTACATATCAAACCTTAACTGAATCATTTATTCGATTTCATAAAAACGAAGTGAATTGGAACTATATAGTGAAATATCAGAAAGTAAGCAGCGAATTTATTAATGAAATGAGACCATGGATTGAAAAATTTGATAAGTCTTTTTTAAATTAATGTAATATGTGTATTTAGATTTAATAAGAAGGATTACATATACGTTCATTTAATTGATGTTTGTGAAAAATAGTTATGAATCAGAGTGAGCAAATAATTGACCGCACCTTTTTATGTAAAAGATGTTATTGTAGTGTTAGAAGAATAATAAATAGTTATTATGTAAATCAAAGTAGAATAATTTTTAAATATTGCGATTCATGCTTAATTAATTATGTATTTGGTGTAAACAGTATAAGATCTATGATTATGGAAATAAATAAAACAAAAAATTAAATTTATAAAATGTGTTTTATTTTTAGTAATATTTACAAAAAAAAATTAGAACAAGAAACTACTTAATATTATATTTATCTATCCAACTATTAAATTTATTATCAAATCCTAGCCATTTTACAAAAACTTTATTTCCTTTACGTTTTAACACTTTTTCCACTAAGTAAATATCGGAATATTTAACTTTTTGTAGTTGAAGGTCGTAAAATCCACCTTTGATATCTTGTTGATTTTCATCTTGCAGTAAATAGGTAACTGGATTTGTTAGTTGCACTTTTCTTATTGTAAAAATTTCCGTCGACCAATTTGGTTTGTATTTTTTGTCAAATACACCTCGTAATTTCGAAATACGTACATGATCACCAACTTTATATTTCGGTTGGGATGTTAATTTAATCCTATTATAAACTGTTTTCAGTAGAAGTTCTTCATGTTTTGGCGTAACCTCGGACGGTTTTAATTTTATCGTTGTGTTTTTTGTTATTATAAATAGTTACAATTTTTTTTAACAAGTCCAGCCATCTATACGATCCTTGCATATGAAACTCTTTCCACATCATTCCTTTAAGGGTTCGATTTACACGTTCTACAATGGAGGCTTTTTTTTCACTATAGACAACGTAGTGAATTACATTATACTTTTTCATTAAATTTTGACATTCTTTACCGGTAAATTCACCACCAGAATCTGTACAAAGATGAATGGGTTTTTGAATTTTAAATACTTTTTCCAAAGCCTGAGCCACTTCTTTAGCAGTTTTTGTTTTTAATGGATATGCCCATACGTATTTTGAGAAACAATTAATCACCACTAAAATATATTTATAACCACTATTTTCCTTTTCATATTCCCTCATGTCAATAAGATCGGCTTGCATTAAATCCAAGAAGGATTTTATAATTACTTTTCGACGTTTAAAATTTATCCTGGCCGGTCTATGTAGTTCTTCGACAATTTGTCGTTTAACTTCAGACATAATAATTATTCTATGATATCGGCTTCTTGTAGTTCTTCAATTATGGAATTTATTTCGTTTGAATGACTCGTATTACCCGCTGTTTCGGAAGCAATTAACAATCTTAACCGTTCCACAAGTTCATTTGGATCATTCCAGTGAATGTAATCGATTGGATTGTTGGAAACTTTCATGAGCACTCCATCACCTTCTTTCTCCTCCTCGGTTTCCGAGTCGGTATCTAATTCCGGTCTGTTTAGTAGTGGTTCAATTAGTTTTTTATATTTAGCATTTTTACTACTTATTAATTCATTAGCAGGATTAAAATGTTTTTTTAGGGCGTTCGATTTTAACAAAATTTGTCTATAATTTTTTACATCTTCATCCGTATATACAGTGGGAACATTTTGATTAAACAACAAACCATAAAGTCCAGTGGTACCCTTATATTTTTTTCCAGCTATTACTAAATCAGATCCATCAAAGTTAATTCGTTTACTACCTATAGAAAATTTTTCAATATCTCTGTCAAATTTAACTCGTAATTTTCCATCGGAATTTGCACTGTTGGGATCATTAATAAATTTTTTAATATACTTTAAAGGTAATGCATCATACTGTTCATAATAATCGCTAAATGATTTTTCTCTAATACTTTTATTAAGTTTCTCTTGATATTCTTGTTGCTTTCGAGCATCTATTTCCTGTAGATTATCGTCTTGTTTCTTGAAAATAAGTTTTCGAAGATTGTAAGCATTGCTGACTGTGCTAAATTTTAATTTCCTTTTTGCACGTGGTGCAGTTTGAGGAGTAACAAGATTTTTAATTCCTCTAGGTGTTTGTTTGAATTCCTGTGGAGTTGATGTTATTAATGGAGTGGGTTCTGATGATACGGATCTTTTATCTTCATTATCAAGATCTTCATAATTTTCACTAAGCTCATTATCATTGATATGTTCATCGTTACTTAGAAATTCCTCTTTGGCTTCTTTCTTATCGAAAGATTTAAAAGGTGATGATGTCGATACATTTTTTGCTATTTTACTTTTAGGTTTTAATTTTTTCTCAATAATTTGAAGATGTTTTGTTATGGGTTGAAATATATTTTCATGCATTCCTTGATCATATTTTAATAATTTTAATTTGTTTTTAATATCCTTTCGTTTTAAAATGATTTTCTTTTTTAACAAACTATTTATGTTACGACGAACATTTTTTTTCTCTTTGTTCTTTTTTTATTATGTGGTGCTGCTGTAACCATTTTTTCTTTTTGTTTTTTCTCTTCGTTATTGTGTCCTTTGACGAACATACACAACAATCAATGTTTAAAAGTATAATTAACAAGTTGGAACATTTTAAATGTATATATAACTATCGAAACCGCATCGATATCGGCCATTATTAATATTACTATCTTTAAAAATCGATAAAAATCCAAATGGTTTTTTCCAACAGTACGAACATATTAATTTAAATTTCTCAAAAGTCATATCCGTACCGACATGATCTGAATAGACATGACGTACATTTAAATCATCCTGTTTAAATAATAGAATTACATTAGCATTGTCTCTTATTAAATGTTTTGGAATTTTCGTATATGTCTGACAGAGATAGAAACAGTCGATATTATTGTGTCTTCCCATACTAAAATATTCTCTTATAACATCTTGTTTATCACATGCTACATCGTCAAATATAAATATGGAATGTGGTTTTGCTTGAGTCGGCTGCATAATTTCATTGCGGTCCTTAAATGCGTAATAGTTTATGCCTTTAATTGGTTTTAATAATTCTTGTAAATAAATATATTTTGACTGATATAGAGACTTGGAATATATGTAAATATTTTCAAATTTTAATCCATTTGGGTATTCAATTAAGCTTATCATAGTGTTTGTTTTCCCACAATTTGAAGGACCCGCTATTATGCAACGAACTGTGGAAGGTAACAGTTTACTGTGTTTAAAGTTTTCAGTTAATTCCGTATTATTTAAATCATGATTATTAACTGGTAAAGTGGTTTTTTGTTTTACAATTTTCTTCATTTCAGTAACAGTTCGAAATTATTACATTTTCTTTATTTCAGTAACAGTTCAAAATGATTAATGCCTATAAAACGAGTACTCTTTCAATATATACGTTTAGTTTGATTTTTGATTTACAATGAGATACTACTCAAGTCGTCGTAAAGAGGTCAAGGGAGGAGCCGGTCTTGTTAATTCCTTGATCAATAAACTTCCTTTTGAATTACATTTACCGGGTTATAATTTTTGTGGCCCGGGAACTAAGTTGAAAAAACGACTAGAACGCGGTGATGTGGGAATTAATCCATTGGATGATGCATGCAAACAACACGATATCGAATATTCAAAAAACCAGGATTTACCCAGTCGTCATGAGGCCGATCAAATTTTACTAAAAAATGCTTTAGATCGATTACGTGCACCGGATGCTTCGTGGGCTGAAAAATTAGCCGCTTTAGGAGTCTCAACTGCAATGCATACCAAACTTAAACTTGGAATGGGAAGTAATGGTGGTGGTGGTGGTGGTGGGGATTCTAGAGACTTAAAATTAATAAATAAATTCAACAAAATTCATAAAAAGTATCAGTTTTTAAAGAACAAAAATGTCAAACAAGGTGTAATTATAATGCAACGCAGTATTGAAGTTATGCGTAATTATTTAGACAAAATGACCTCACTTATAGAAAATATTAATAAGATGCAAAATACATTATCTAATACAGATCAACCAAATAAAAAAACAATAAAAGAGAAATCTAGGAAAAATCCTCCAAAAAAAGACAAAACAAACGATAAAAAGGAATCTATTGAAAATTTTCATGAAAAAAAAATTAGAGAAAAAATAAGCGCTGCTGCTAAAAAACAATTAGAAATGGAAATGCAACAAAATTTAATGGATTATGAATCTGCTGCTGCTACTAGTTCCGATATACGAAGAAAACCACTTAAACGAAAAATGAATACTAATGAAGATAAAAATAGATATGACGAGGAACATAACCTTGTAAATAATAAAAGGATTAGAACAGAAGATGATAATATTATTACATCTTCGCACAAACGAAAATTAAGTGATACTAATTTAGATGCATCTGATGAAAATATTACGTTCTTAAAAAAATTAAAAAATGAATAAAAATATATAAATACAAATATGTGTTGATAATTATTTTAGTTTATAGTGATCATCTTAAAAGATAGGACCTACTTAATAATAAAAAAAAAAGGTAAAAAGAATTAATAGTAATCTGAGATCGAAAAAAAAAATGAAAGTGAAGAAGAGGAAGAAGATGATGATAAAAAAACAACGAAAAAGTAAATTAAATAATAAAACTAAAAAACGTTTTGGAAAAAATAAATTAACCTCTTTTCATTCTATGATAAAAAACATTAAAAAAAAATTTTAATAGAAAAACCTAAAGACATTGGTGCAGCTTTCAAAATAGCAAAAAAAAATACGAAAAATCATAAAAACAAAATTAAATTACCGAGAGTGATTCAGATTCCTAAATCCGGTGGAATATTACCGTTGATACCGATTTTTGCCGGTTTAAGTGCCTTAGGGGCCTTAAGTGGGGGCGCCGCGGGTATAGCGAAAGCAATAAACGACGCTCGAGCGGCAAAACAACAATTGGAAGAAAATAAACGTCACAATCGCACCATGGAAACTCGAACTATGGGAAAAGGTCTCTATTTAAAACCATATAAAACTGGATTAGACCAACAGCAAAAGACAAGACGATAACAACAACAACCATAATGTCTCTAACGAATAATAAGAAGAAATCAACAAAAAAAGGAAAAAACACAATTACCATAGCATCGTTAGTTCTACCTGAACGTGCTCTCTCGAATTTCGATCTAGAAAAATATGTAAAAAAATTGAAAATACCCCATTTTCGAGGAGTTTTTATGAAGAACATTCTTCCGCAAAAGATCCGTAAATATGAGACAGGAATTATTAATTTAGACAATTCTACCGGACCCGGCACACATTGGACAGCTTACAAGAAATATGAAAATAATATTTATTATTTTGATAGTTTTGGAAATTTACAACCGCCATTGGAAATTCAAATTTATTTTAACTCGAGGGGTATTTGTAACATTTTTTATAACCATACATCTTATCAATCATATAATTCTGTAATCTGCGGTCATTTATGTTTAGAATTTTTATATTATTACCAACCTGTTTTGTAATTAAATAAATACCTAAGTCTTATATTATTTTCTTTATTTTATTGTGAGTCTTTATCCAAGTAAGGTTCAACAGAAAAAAAGAAAAAAACAATAATATGTCCTATACATTCACCTTATCAGGCAGAGAATCAAGTCTGACATCGAAAATATATCCACCTATAATTTTGGGTGAAAATGAAGAATACACTTTAGGATTAATAAACTTTGAAAGTTACAATTCTATTCCTAATGTAGACAAATCGAATAATATATTCTATTTTGGTAATAATCAACAAGTAGAATTGCCAGAAGGCTCTTATGAAATTGACGATATATCAAATTATTTAAATACATATTTTAAACATCAGCTTCAAAACAAAAAGGACACTTCTATAGTAATAATAAAAAACCTGGAACAGGAAGAAATCGACAGTAATTATGTACAATATGACATTGAACCACAGCTAAATCCAAAAGTGAAACTTATATTACGTGCCAATCATAATACGTTAAAATGTGAAATTATTTGCAATCAAAGAATAGATTTTACAAGGAAAAATTCAATTGGAAGCCTATTGGGATTTTCTAATAAAGTACTTGAACCCAATATTTTGCATATATCGGAACATCCGGTCGATATATTCAAGGTTAATTGTATAAAAATACAATGTAATATAGTGTCAAATTCATATAGTAATGGACAACCAGATCACATGATTTATATGTTCTATCCTAATTCATCGCCCGGCTTTAAAATAAACGAAACACCCTCCAATGTAATTTATTTACCAATAAATACGCACTATATTGATGAAATAATGCTCAAAATAACCAATCAAGATGGTCAGTTAGTTAATTTTCGAGAAGAACTCGTCACGATAAGATTACATTTAAAAAAAAATTCATTTTAGAAAAAAGAACTAAAAAAAAATCCAAATAATGGTTTTTTTATATAATCCTAATTCCTTTGATTTACCTGACATTAATCTGTCATATCGTTATTGTCACTATAAAAACCCTAAGAGGGGTAAAAAATTGTTCAGTGCAAAAAAGCAACTTAAAGAACTATCATCAACAAATAAAAAGTTTTTAACGTATTTAGGATTTAAATGAAAGGGAACAAAAAAATCACAATCAAAAAATTTGTAAATTAAAAAAGTTATTAGTTTAATTGTGTGCGTAATAAAGGGGAAAAAAATGAGTTATAATATATTAAAAGTAAATGAAAATGTTATACAGGACGACTCAATCATTAGTTATCAATATCATACACATCAACCTTATACATCGACAACTTTTAATAATAATGATGAAATAAGAATCCCTATACAGACCCAGGACCTGTATACTTTACCCAGTCAAAGTTTTTTATATATCGAAGGTCAGCTTCTCAAAAGTGACGACTCATATAGTAACAATATCCAATTCATAAACAATGGAATTATGCATCTTTTCGATGAAATTCGTTACGAGCTAGGAGGAGTGATTATCGATCGAGTCCGAAATCCCGGCATAACAACAACATTGAAGGGATACGTGTCATTTACACAAACTGAAAGTGATACAATATTGAAAAATGCCGGATGGGATCCTGACGAAGTGCCATCATTGTTGGATTCAAAGGGTAATTTTAATGTTTGCATCCCCTTAAAAATGATATTGGGTTTTGCCGAAGATTTCAATAAAATCATAATGAATCTACGTCAAGAGTTAGTATTAGTACGAGGCAATAGCGATTTTAATAGTATGAAACAAATTAGTGACCTTAAGGAGCTGTACAAAGTGAAGCTTATTAAAGTGTTATGGAAAATGCCACATGTAACAGTTAATGACAATCAAAAATTACGATTATTCAAACAATTTGAAAGCAATCATGAATTACCTATTGCCTTTCGAAGCTGGGAATTACACGAGTATCCACAATTACAGGAGACCACCAATCATTCGTGGGCAGTCAAATCGAGTAGCCAATTAGAAAAACCTCGTTTTTTGATCATTGGCTTTCAAACAAATAGAAAAAATAAACTAGACCACGATATGAGCACTTTTGATCATTGTAACCTAACAAATTTGAAAGTATATTTAAACTCCGAAGTGTTTCCATACGACAATTTAAATTTAAATTTTGACAGTAATAAATATGCCATCCTGTATGAAATGTATGTACAATTTCAAAAATCGTACTATTACAAACAGTCCACGGATCCCTGTTATGCTCCTATTAATTTTAAAAACAAATCACCTCTGACAGTTGTGGATTGCTCGCGACAAAGTGAAGACGTTTTAAAAGGAGGAGCAGTGGATATTCGAATAGAATTTGAGACCGATAAAAAAATAAAAAAATCCACTACTGTCTATTGTTTAATCTTACACGATCGATTAGTCAAATACAATCCACTAACAAGTACAGTAAAAATTGTCTGAAAAAAAAAATGTTTATTATAGATGTACAAGGTTTTCAATATAAAAATAGTGATTTTATTTGTAAAGAAATCTCTATAATTAATATTAGAAATGGAAAAGTTTTTCATCAACACATTAACTTACCATATCCACTAAACTGGCTTAACAACACCCTATTTAATCATATAGAATGGACCACAAATAATATAACTGGACTGTCGTGGAACGATTATAACTCTCAAAAATATTTATCTTATGAAAATATATCTTTAACTATTAAAAATATTGTACAAGATAATCTGCTTTTTGTAAAAGGTTTAGAGAAGAAAGTATGGTTAAATAAATTAATTCCTAATGAAGTTATTGATTTGTTAGAATTAGGTTGTCCAAATTTTACAAAATTAAAATCTTTAAATTGTAAAAATTATAGATGTAATAGGCATTGTTACGGCCTTAACTTAGGATGTGCTAGAGAAAATGTATTTTTATTAAGAAATTGGTATAGAAAAAATAAGTAAATTTTATATTGTTTTTTTTTATATTTTTAAATATATTTTTTAAATATTAATGTTTTTTTATATACCTATCTATCAATCATTCTTTTTAAAATAAAACACAATTTTTTTTTAATTTTTTATTAATCAATAAATCCAATACATTGTATTTTTTCCCTTAATTTCATTTTACATGTTGGTAAAATGAAATTAAGGGAAATATCAGTGAATATATTAGTAAGTGTTGTAAGTATATATTAACAAGTTAAAATTTTATTACTAAAAACAGTAATAATTAATATATATTTTTTTATTATGAAAAAAATTTTTGAGACTGTAGAAAGTCATCATCATCATCATCCTCGATTTGGACAGTAGTATCGAGAGCAGCAGCAGCATCATCATTAGTACTAGAAGACGGTCCTGGTAATTGTTTTAGGTCGGCAGAGGGAATTTTTTCCTTTTCGATGATGATTGATCTTCAAGAATTTCAATGTCATCTTCCAAGTTGAAAGTAAATTTTTTAACAGCCCTTTCAAAGAGTAGAATTTGTTCATCGTTCTCTAGTCTGGCTCTGAAGTACTGCACCGGAAGATTTCCAAATTTACGTATTAAAGTGCTTTGCCTCGGTGAATACGATAAATAGATAAAGATTTTATCTCCCTTTAAACTTATTTCTTTAACACCATATCTAAAAAAGAAAAACGAAAAATATTAAAAAAGTAAGTATTTTTTTATTATTAAACTATCAAACTAAGATTAAAAAAATTAACAAATCACAAAACTTGAAAACAAATAATTATAAACAGTTTTAGAAAAAAGAACTAAAAAAAAATTCAAATAATGGTTTTTTTATATAATCCTAATTCCTTTGATTTACCTGACATTAATCTGTCATATCGTTATTGTCACTATAAAAACCCTAAGAGGGGTAAAAAATTGTTCAGTGCAAAAAAGCAACTTAAAGAACTATCATCAACAAATAAAAAGTTTTTAACGTATTTAGGATTTAAATTAAAGGGAACAAAAAAAACACAATCAAAAAATTTGTAAATTAAAAAAGTTATTAGTTTAATTGTGTGCGTAATAAAGGGGAAAAAAATGAGTTATAATATATTAAAAGTAAATGAAAATGTTATACAGGACGACTCAATCATTAGTTATCAATATCATACACATCAACCGTATACATCGACAACTTTTAATAATAATGATGAAATAAGAATCCCTATACAGACCCAGGATCTGTATACTTTACCCAGTCAAAGTTTTTTATATATCGAAGGTCAGCTTCTTAAAAGTGACGACTCATATAGTAACAATATCCAATTCATAAACAATGGAATTATGCATCTTTTCGATGAAATTCGTTACGAGCTAGGAGGAGTGATTATCGATCGAGTCCGAAATCCCGGCATAACAACAACATTGAAGGGATACGTGTCATTTACACAAACTGAAAGTGATACAATATTGAAAAATGCCGGATGGGATCCTGACGAAGTGCCATCATTGTTGGATTCAAAGGGTAATTTTAATGTTTGCATCCCCTTAAAAATGATATTGGGTTTTGCCGAAGATTTCAATAAAATCATAATGAATCTACGTCAAGAGTTAGTATTAGTACGAGGCAATAGCGATTTTAATAGTATGAAACAAATTAGTGACCTTAAGGAGCTGTACAAAGTGAAGCTTATTAAAGTTTTATGGAAAATGCCACATGTAACAGTTAATGACAATCAAAAATTACGATTATTCAAACAATTTGAAAGCAATCATGAATTACCTATTGCCTTTCGAAGCTGGGAATTACACGAGTATCCACAATTACAGGAGACCACCAATCATTCGTGGGCAGTCAAATCGAGTAGCCAATTAGAAAAACCTCGTTTTTTGATCATTGGCTTTCAAACAAATAGAAAAAATAAACTAGACCACGATATGAGCACTTTTGATCATTGTAACCTAACAAATTTGAAAGTATATTTAAACTCCGAAGTGTTTCCATACGACAATTTAAATTTAAATTTTGACAGTAATAAATATGCCATCCTGTATGAAATGTATGTACAATTTCAAAAATCGTACTATTACAAACAGTCCACGGATCCCTCTTATGCTCCTATTAATTTTAAAAACAAATCACCTCTGACAGTTGTGGATTGCTCGCGACAAAGTGAAGACGTTTTAAAAGGAGGAGCAGTGGATATTCGAATAGAATTTGAGACCGATAAAAAAATAAAAAAATCCACTACTGTCTATTGTTTAATCTTACACGATCGATTAGTCAAATACAATCCACTAACAAGTACAGTAAAAATTGTCTGAAAAAAAAATGTTTATTATAGATGTACAAGGTTTTCAATATAAAAATAGTGATTTTATTTGTAAAGAAATCTCTATAATTAATATTAGAAATGGAAAAGTTTTTCATCAACACATTAACTTACCATATCCACTAAACTGGCTTAACAACACCCTATTTAATCATATAGAATGTACCACAAATAATATAACTGGACTGTCGTGGAACGATTATAACTCTCAAAAATATTTATCTTATGAAAATATATCTTTAACTATTAAAAATATTGTACAAGATAATCTGCTTTTTGTAAAAGGTTTAGAGAAGAAAGTATGGTTAAATAAATTAATTCCTAATGAAGTTATTGATTTGTTAGAATTAGGTTGTCCAAATTTTACAAAATTAAAATCTTTAAATTGTAAAAATTATAGATGTAATAGGCATTGTTACGGCCTTAACTTAGGATGTGCTAGAGAAAATGTATTTTTATTAAGAAATTGGTATAGAAAAAATAAGTAAATTTTATATTGTTTTTTTTTATATTTTTAGATATATTTTTTAAATATTAATGTTTTTTTATATACCTATCTATCAATCATTCTTTTTAAAATAAAACTCAATTTTTTTTTAATTTTTTATTAATCAATAAATCCAATACATTGTATTTTTTCCCTTAATTTCATTTTACATGTTGGTAAAATGAAATTAAGGGAAATATCAGTTAATATATTAGTAAGTGTTGTAAGTATATATTAACAAGTTAAAATTTTATTACTAAAAACAGTAATAATTAATATATATTTTTTTATTATGAAAAAAATTTTTGAGACTGTAGAAAGTCATCATCATCATCATCCTCGATTTGGACAGTAGTATCGAGAGCAGCAGCAGCATCATCATTAGTACTAGAAGACGGTCCTGGTAATTGTTTTAGGTCGGCAGAGGGAATTTTTTTCCTTTTCGATGATGATTGATCTTCAAGAATTTCAATGTCATCTTCCAAGTTGAAAGTAAATTTTTTAACAGCCCTTTCAAAGAGTAGAATTTGTTCATCGTTCTCTAGTCTGGCTCTGAAGTACTGCACCGGAAGATTTCCAAATTTACGTATTAAAGTGCTTTGCCTCGGTGAATACGATAAATAGATAAAGATTTTATCTCCCTTTAAACTTATTTCTTTAACACCATATCTAAAAAAGAAAAACGAAAAATATTAAAAAAGTAAGTATTTTTTTATTATTAAACTATCAAACTAAGATTAAAAAAATTAACAAATCACAAAACTTGAAAACAAATAATTATAAACAGTATTTCTTATGAAACTATTAAAATTCTAAAATTTAAAATTCGAAGAAAAAAAAATAATAAACCAATCTCGAAACTTTAAATAACAGAAGAAAATAATTAAAATAAGATCAAAAATTATATTTTTTTTATTTAACTATTTGAATTCAAAATCTAAAATTTAGAAAAAGAAAATAAATCTTAAAACTTTAAAAAACATAAGAAAATAATTATTTTTTTTATCATTAAAATTTCAAAATTTAGTTTTTTTTGAGGGAACTCTATTACATTTTATAAGATATTTTAATAAAAAAATACTTACTGAAAAATTTGCTTCATTACTACCATGGCCATATTTAGAGGAAAATTCAATCTGTCTTTAATCAAAACAATGATGGTTGAAGGTACGGTGGACATTTTTTCTTCTTCTTCTTTAACTTGTTAACAGTAATGTGTTAGTAAAATATACATATTTTCTTCTTATATACTAGTGGAGATACATCATTTACATTAATTAGTAGTGGACTGTTGAGTCAATAATTTACTTGTTTTGTGTGTATGCCAAACTTGGTTGATTTCATTCAGCCTTGATACTCGTATTAGTAGACAAAACTGTTTATTTTCTGTTGTTTTGTAGCACCATGAACATTGGTAGTTTCCTGGTAAATGTTGATGTAATAATAAACATTGAGCCGGGCGTAGAAAAAATATGATTTTATTTAAAATCGCATTGAAATGATCATCTTCATGAAAGCATGTCTGACAAATAATAAATGCAAATTGTTTCATTGAATTGTCCTGAAGAAACTTATGATTCAACAAATAAAAGGTATTACATTGAATCGTGTCACTTGGTATGTATAATTCATGAAAATTCATTGTTAAAAAGTTCGTTTTTTTAACCATTTCTGAAAATGCTGACTGTCCATTTGGTATTCCAAATAGAAAATTGGAAATAGATTCGACATTAGGATCATTTAAAATTATATCAATAGTGTTTAACATACAATGACTCCAATGATCGTCTGAATTACCTTCATTTTCTTCGTCTTCTTTTTCTTCGTCTTCTTTTTCTTCTTTTTGCATTGGTTGATCTACTTCTTTGTTTTCTTCTTGTATTGGTTCTTGTTCTTCAGATATGGTCACATTCCCAGAAGTTTGCTTTTCAACAAATGCAACGGATTTTGGAAAAGAACTTGTTCCTGCAGAATCAATAACTTCTAAGCCGGTACTGCATTCTTTTTCAACTTTGAAATCGATATAGTTTATACGTAAATTTGGTTGCTTTACAATTACAATAGTATTATATTTAAATTTTTTAGTTTCACTGTCAATATTTACTTCGCACTCGTCGTGTTCTGATAAAAAAACGCGTTTTATTAAACCTTTTGAAGACATTTTCTTTACCGTCAATTATTACTTATAACACTTACTAAAATATTAAATAAAACCACAGTCTCTCCTACTTTTATATTAAAATCCCACTTACCTACCTAACTATGCATTGTCATTGAAATAATTGCATAGTCATATTACTTAACAGAAAATAATTCTTGATACAAAACAAGTATATCCTATTAGGAAAAATACCATTTAATTGCGACTCAACTTGTTGACATTAATATGTATGAGTAAAGTGCAGCTATTTAGATATTCAAATAATTTTAAAAAATTGTTAAAATAATATACGTAAATCGTGTATGCAATTAGAAAATAACCTTCGGAAAAGTCCACTGATTGAATAATCCAATACGCAGTAATAAAATAATATGCATGGATAAACACATATGCATAAATTAGCACATTCAAGTAGTACTATTTACATATCTCGAATATTTACAGTCGTTTCAATTATTTCCAGCTGTAATGCTCTACGTGTTTCATTTTAAATCTTTGTCATAATTGTATACAATTAAGTAAATTTTGCATATAATTACGTATAATCTATTTGTTAATATGTTTACTAAGAAGGAAAATACGTAACAAAATGTTGTTGAAATAAAATGCATAAATAACTGCATCCTTGTAACTATTTGTTTATGTGAATGCATAATTAAATAAATTTACATACCCACCTACCTTATTTAAATATTTATAATAATTTTATGCAATTAAATAAATTTTGCAAATAATTGCATAAACAACTGCACCCTGGTAACTATTTGTTTATGTGAATGCATAATTAAATAAATTTACATACCCACCTACCTTATTTAAATATTTATCATAATTGTATGCAATTAAATAAATTTTGCAAGTAATTGCATAAACAACTACACCTTTGTAACTATTTGTTTATGTGAATGCATAATTAAATAAATTTGCATACATACCTACCTTATTTAAATATTTCGCTAATTTTATATAAACAAAATAAAATCCAAAAACTACTGGGTTTTCTTTCATCCTTTTTAGTTACATTAATAGTACATAATTTATTCTGCTTGATGGGATAGAAATAAAATATATAATTGCATGATTTGCCGAAAAGATAATCAGTTACGTGACAATTTCAGAGCATACATATATATAATAATGAGTAATCAAACAAAGGTCAGTTCACAAACATTAGATCATCTAGTGAGTTCCGTTCTTAGTAAGCTTGAACATGTAAAACGCTTAATTAAAACAAAAGATGAATATTTATTTTTTATAAAATATTTGAATAAAACAATTAAAATAATTAACATTTGTTGTAAAAATAAACTTAAATGTATTGGAAATTTAGCGAAAATTGAATCAAGTTTAGCAATATTAAAACACTATAAGGAAAATTTTAAAAATAAAAAACGACAGTCCTATAGTAATTCTATTAACCTTAGAAATATTACTAAACATTTAGTATGGCAAAATGTTGAGTCGTATTTTCAGGGACGGATTAGGACCGGTATTATTACAAATTTAAATATAAAAGACCCCAAAATTTTTCTAAATAAAGCATATAAAAGTTTTTTAATTAAAATAAGAAAGGAAGTAAAAAAATCCATGTTAAAAGTTAACGTTATTTTTTCGGCATTATTTGTTAAGCCTCAAAACCTACAAACTGACATAAAACATTTTTCTACAAAAAATGAAATAATTGATGAAAACACAAATTTAAAACATTGGTTTACAGACAATGTAAAAAATAAAATTTTAACAAAACTTGAGGAATTTCAAGAGAAAGATTCCGGATATGCGCTGTATGAAATTTTGCATTTAAAAGTAAATATTAATAATTTTACACCTATAACTTCCGGTACTTCCACTTACATTAATTTACCCGAATGTTATAAAAAGTCTCAAGGAATCATTAATATAAAAAATAATGACCAATACTGTTTCTTATGGTGTATAGTTTGTGCTTTGTATCCAGCTCCTAAAAATAAACATCCAAACCGTATCACATCTTACCCTCATTTTAAGGACGTATTAAAATATGAAAATATTAAATTTCCTATTCGTCTAAAAGACATATCAAAATTTGAAAAATTAAACAAATTATCTATAAACGTTTTTACTACTGGCGAAGATAACAATTTGATTCCCTTATGCTTAAGCCAACAAAATTTTTCTCCACGAATAAATTTGCTACTTTTGTCAGCTGTTACTACTAATACGACGACGACTACAGACTTACCCGTAAATAATAATATCAATATTCAAGAAATAAAAGAAAATAATACTATTTATCATTTTGCTTTAATAAAAAATTTATCACGAGTATTAAATCAACAAATGGGAAATATACGCCACAAAAAATGGTTTTGTGAACGATGTCTAAATCATTTTATGACTGAAGAGCGACGTGATAAACATTTTGATATTTGTAGAACTATAAATAATATAAAAATAAATTTACCCACTGAAGATAATAAAATATTAAAATTCAAAAATTTTAAATTTAAAGAAAATGTCCCTTTTTCTATTTATGCCGATATGGAAAGTATCTTAGTGAAAATGGATTCCGAAACTCTTAATACCACTAAAATGAAAGTATTTCAAAAACACGAAGCTTTTAGTATTGCGTATTATTTAAAATGTTCTTACGATGATTCTTTATCCTATTTTCGACTATATACGGGAAGCGATTGCATTAATTGGTTTGTTAATGAACTTCAGAATATCGCGTACCAAATTCAAAAGATTTTTAAAAATATAGTTCCAATGACACCTTTAACTGATAAACAAATCGATGACTGTATATCGGCCAAATGTTGTCACATTTGTAATAAGCCCTTTTTACAGGGTCAACAAAAAGTGAGAGACCATTGTCACTATACCGGCAAATTTCGCGGAATTGGGCACTCATTCTGTAATCTTAACTATAAAACTGATCACATGATTCCTGTCTTATTTCATAATCTATCCGGCTACGATAGCCACTTCATAATTAAAGCCCTTAGCGTTAATATCAAAGGAAAAGTCACTCTATTACCCATCAACAAAGAACGATATATTTCTTTTACAAAATACATAGAAAATACCAACGTAAGTTTTCGATTTTTAGATTCGTTTAGATTTATGCCATCTAGTATAGATGCATTGTCTTCCTATTTACCTGATAACGAAAAAAATATAACCAAAAAATTCTATAAAAATGAAAAGGAATTTCAATTACTAACACGTAAAGGTATCTTTCCCTATGAATATTTAGATAGTTGGGAACGATTAAAAGAGACAACTTTACCGGAAAAGGAATCGTTTTATAGTTCAATTAAAAACGAACATATTTCACAGAATAATTACAATCATGCTTTGACCGTTTGGAATACTTTTAATATTAAAAATCTTCAAGAATATACGGAACTCTATCTTAAAACTGATGTACTACTTTTAGCAGACATATTTGAAAATTTTAGAAAAACTTGTATTGTTACATATAAAATTGACCCCTTATGGACGTATACAAGTCCCGGTTTAGCATATCAGATTGTTCTGTCACAAGGAGTAGAATTAGAATTATTAACAGATATCGATATGGTGCTGTTTATTGAACGAGGTATTAGAGGAGGAGTATCTCAATGTTCCAATCGTTATGCTAAAGCTAATAATAAATATATGGGTGCCCTATATGACTCCAAAATACCGACATCCTATTGTATGTATTTCGATGTGAATAATTTGTATGGCACTGCTATGAGTTTACCATTACCGGAAAGAGACTTTCAATGGCAAGATTCTAAAAATTTCACAGAAAATACCATTCTAAGTATACCTGATGATGGTCCTATTGGATACTTTTTTGAAGTCGATCTACATTATCCTCCAGAACTTTTTAATTTGCATAAGGATTTACCCCTTTGTCCGGAACATTTATGTCCTCCCAAGTCAAAATCGAAAATTCCTAAATTATTAACCACTTTATACGATAAAACAAATTATATTATTCATTATCGAAATTTAAAACAAGCGCTTAAATTCGGTCTCCAAATTACTAAAATTCATCAAGTTTTAAAATTTACACAGCGTATTGGTTAAAAAAGTACATAGATTTAAATATCAGGTTGAGAAAAGAAAGCAAAAATGATTTTGAAATTTTTTTTTAAACTACTTATTAATGCATTCTTTGGAAAGACCATTGAAAACCTACGTAAACATAAGGATATTAAATTGGTAACAAAATGGTCAGGTAGATACGGAGCCAGTTATTACATATCAATGCCCAATTTTCACAGTTGTACATCGTTTGGTGATGATATGTTTCTTATAGAAATGTCACGTCTCCAAATAACAATGAACAAACCAATCTATGCAGGCTTTAGTATTTTAGACCTATCGAAAACATTTCTCTATGACTTTCATTATAATTACATTAAAAAGGAATTTGACTCGAAAGCCAAACTTTTATATACAGACACTGATTCACTTATATATCAATTTATGTTGATTACATTTACGCACACATAAAAGAAAATATTCATAGGTATGATACGTCGGACTTTCCCGAAAATAACATCTATAATATTCCTTTAAAGAATAAGAAAGTTTTGGGACTTATGAAAGATGAAAATAACGGCTTAATTATGACGGAATTTATTGGTCTTCGGTCAAAAATGTATGCTCTTAAAGTATTAAAAAGTGATTCTGAATTTATTATTGATATAGATAAGCTAAAAAAACAAGGATTAGACGATTATGAAATTAATATTTTTATTCAAAATTATGGTATTACTAAAAAAGCAAAAGGCATAACCAAATCGGCGCTTAAAACTATTACATTCCATGACTATTATCAATGTCTGTTTAATTTCATTAGCACTGATATAAATCAAAGCCTAATTAAATCAAAATTTCATACTGTATATTCTGTTAATCAGAAAAAAGTTGCATTAAATCCCTACGATGACAAAAGAATAATTAATTCTAAATATACAAACACATTACCTTGGGGTTTTATTGATGACTTTAATAAACATGAATCATACGATCAACTATTTGACGATTAAAAAAATATTTATTCATCTTTTGTAAAATAATTAAGTGTTGCCCGCTCATACCTTTAAGAACGCTCACAATGGAACTCATTATTTTTCATAAAAAAATGTTAAAGGTAAATTCTTCAAAAATGAAAAAAAAATTTAAAATATACATAATATATGATTTTTTTCTTGTTAAAGGTCAAATATACAAAGCAATGTCCGGAAGCCCGGGAACCCCAAAAACATACCCCAAAATCAGCAGGATTCGACTTATTTAGCAGTGAAAATCTTGTTATTGCACCGGCATCTAGAAAATTGATTGACACTGGTATTCAGATCGAGCTACCAGAAAACTACTACGCAGAAATTCGTTCAAGATCTGGACTCAGCTACCACCATGGATTAGAAGTTGGAGCAGGTATCATTGATGAAGACTATAGAGGCACAATCAAAGTTTTAATATACAATCATTCAATGCTTCAATATTCAATTCAAGAAGGTGACAAAATTGCTCAAATTATTGTAAAAAAATCAGAAAATGTTACTTTTAACGAAGTACAATATGTTACCACCACTGTAAGGGGAAGTCAGGGTTTTGGTTCCTCTGGATATAAATAAAAAAATTAATAAAAAAATAATTTTTTCATATATATTTTGTTTTATTACTCCTAAAATTCTACAATAACAAAAAAAAATTATAGTCGTAAAACGACGGTGAGATATAAAAAAGAAGTCAACAAAAGAACAAATATAATATCAATTCCTAACAAATCAACTTTGTTATTTATAAATATTACGTAACACACAAAATTCTACAAGTCACATAATGATAATGATGACTCACACAGAGTTCTCGGAATTAGAAATTATTATAAATCTTACGCAACAAAAACAATTCTCCGAATTCTGTGATGAGTCATCAAATCTCTTCGGCCCAAAAAAAAAACAAAAAACAAAAAAGTTGAGGAGTGGCTCATCTAACCTCTTCCAGGGTCATTCCATCTTCACCTTTTTGTTTTTTTTTGTTTTAATAAGCCAATATGACAACAGGGTAAGCTAAATTAGCTTCTTCAGGTGATAACCTCAACACCCCAAGACCACCCCTTAAAGAGCTCTTTCAAGGTTATTGCCAGCGAAAACATATTAAGGCCCTTTTGACCTCGTTTGGGTGGCACATCCTCTGGTCGATGACGTCATTGGTGATCAGTTCTTTCAAGGTCATTGCCGAAGACATGAAGACTTCTTTCAAGGTCATTGCTGAAGACATGAAGAAGTCGATGGCATTTCCGGAGAAGTGGATGGACTGTCTTCGGAGCGCCTCAGCTACACTACTCCTGTGTATTAAAAACGAAGTCTTGTATCACCTATGTTTATATGAACATTTAGTCTTTAAACTGACTAAGGTCTAATTCCCCAAATTTTGGCCACATACCTTATTAACACCCTGTATATAAAACTGTCCATTGTTTGGGTTTAATATATAACACTATAAATAAAGCACTAGTGCACTAGTATACATAAGCACTTGTGAATCATTGATTTTGATATGTTCATAACCGAAACATTAGTTAAATTCTTCAATCTGTTTGTTACTTCCAGTTCTGGTTTTAACAAATAAATTTCACCTTCCAACGATGTTCCAGATGTTCTCGAACAAGAATGTAACTACTGGTACTTCTCGATGTACTTAGGGTTTCATGGTGGGTTTTAGCACTAGGTTTTGGAGGCCCTGCTTCCTCAACAGTATCGGTTGATTTATTTTCACACTAAATATTTTACCACTATCTGTTGTTTAGAGACTTCGTTTACTACAAAAAATAGAAATGTTTAGAGTATTGATAATATACAACTCTAATCACAATGTAAGAAGGTAATATAATATTCATTTATATTATAAACGTTTTATTGAGAAGCATCTTTAAAATTACATACAGTTTTGTTAAAGATGCGAAGATAAACTTCCTTTTAGCGTTACATTCATATATAAGTAGTTGGTCCTTTTTTCTTCTCAGTGTTTACTAAATGACAACTGACTGCAAACCAGTGACTATTATGATGGTTTCCTAACTTGCCTCCTAAAAAGTAAAGTTTATGAGTTATAACATTCACTATTTACGTTGTAAATATGAATACCTCATCAGAGTAATAGACCTTTTCCTTTCGGATGATTCTGCAGGAAATACAAAGAACTTCCATTTATGTTCATCACTGTAGTGTTGACAATCGGCTGCAAGGCGCATAACCATGGTGGGAATGTCTTTAAGCTAGAAAAATCATAAAATAACACATAAATGCAATCCAAAACAATAACATAACGTCACAAAACTGTAATCACTTTAAAATAAGAGTTAAAACGTTACCTTTGAAGATTATGATGGAAAATCCTTTAAATACCCACACTTTATCGAAAAATAAATCTCATAACTCTTATTCAAGAAGAATACAATAATAAACTTAAATAAATCAAAAATCGAAATGGGCTTTTGACAATTGACATAACCTATGGATTTTTTCGAAAGGAACTTTAAGCTCCGCCCATTCATGGGTCGTTAACCCCAAACATGGGTGACTATTTCCCTGAAACTTTCACTTTTCCTAGTTTGCAGTTGGCGATGTTGCCACTGTGAATATTTTAAACTGGAATATGATGAATTTATTGTTCAAGAAAGTGCCTTCACAAGTTTGATGTGCTAAGTGATATACGCGTATAGGTATACGGCCGTTTTCCTTTTTTGTTTTTATTTACACTTATTGTTACAGCATAATATTCGTGCTTGCCATTTCTGTCAATGCAGTACACCCGATGGGAAAGAAAACTATGGCAAGATCAATATATCAACAGCCAGGGGCGGGGCGTGCCTCAAAAAACGGGGGGGGGAAGATACCGGGTATTCCAGGGCGGGAGGGGAGGGGAGGTATTTTACCATTTCTCTCACAAAAGTTAGGGGTGAAGGTAAAAACCGGGGGGGGGAGTAAGCCCCCCTCCCGACGCGCCGCGGCTGTCAACAGCTAAAGTGATATCTTGTCGAAAAGTTATAAAAAAGGAACTCCCCTTTTAAGGAGACCTCGTCAACAACATTTTTTTTATTGTGCACTAGTTACGACACAAAACTGAAAATTGTTCATTATAAAATTTTCCGTAACTAGGTTCTTGTTACGCCAAGGAAACTTTTTATTCTTGCTGGTAAATAGCATATTTTTTCCCATTTAGTCACGATTAGGATACAATGGAGCAACAGCAAAGGCATACACGCAACTACCATGAAGTTTTTGGGGGGCTTCAACTTCACCCTATATTATAGTCCAGACTTAAATATATACATCTCTATACCCTTTTGGGGGTAATAAAACGATTGGGGACGTTTAGACCCCCAGCCCCCAACCTAGAGACAAAGGTGATTTTGTCAAAAATGTATACCTAGTACAAAATTTTATTTAATCCCTTTTTATAAGCAAAGCTTAAGTTTATTTTAAACATGTTAAAACTCCAGGTTTAGACACTTATAGAGAGGTTTAACAATTTGTGCGCCCCTACGCCCTATGTTTTAGGCGCCCCCCTCCACATACCATTCATATCAAACTCAGCATTCATCTTGGTGTAGGGGCGCCTGTCCTTTTCGGGGCCCCTACGCACGCGCCTAGAGTGCCTAATGGATAAACCGGCGCTGGGTATAGAAATTCGGTTCATCACCACTAATATTTATCAGATACATTTCTTGTTACCTGTTTGTCATTTTCATCAAGCAGAACTTTTTTTATTTTCTTTTGAGTAGTAATACTAGTAACATATCTATAATTAGACAGAATTATTTCCGTGTGTCAGCATGTTTCTTGCATATTCCATACGGAAATAAAACCATACAAAGTATCAACATATTTAAACATATTAATTTTGCAAATTATTATTCTTTTCGCTGCTTAAAGACACAATACAAGATATCGGAATAACGCGTGGAATTAAAGTAAACGCTCCCATAAATCTCGTATAATTGCGTGTTTCACTGAAACAAAACCCGTTAAGATGTGGCAACATAGCTCATACCTTCCCTTAACTTCATATATCCATCTTTTGCTACACTATAGCTGTTTCTTTCTCACACATGTTCAGCGCCCTGAAAAACCAAGACCCCCTAAAATTTTGCGGCTTGTAAACCGTTTTCAGGCGATTTAGCGCTTTGCGTGAGGTGCAAAAAGTCCCTAATATTAATATTACTTTACCTAATTTGCCTTCTTTTAAAAGCTTTTATATTTTATTTCTAGTTGTTTGCCGTTAAGCTAATACAATCTATAAGTTATGTCGAGAATCTTTTAATGTACAGTAGTACAAACAAGTATTTTTATCAACTTTATTTTATCGTGAATCATGTGTAGTGGGCTATCTGATCCTAATTTTAAATCGTAATTTGTTAATAGAGGAGCTTGGGGTACAGAAATGCAGGCTGTGCGATAAGAGTATTCTAAATATACTAATTTGCTATTATTAAGGGTCGCCAGCCTGTCCAGAAAGCTTTTAATGTAATTTATATTCGGGATAAGTGCCGCCAAATCATTTATTTTTTTTATAAGTTAAAAGATGTATGAGCTTGAAGTTCGGGTTTATATTTATGAAGTTGGGAAGTTTAAATTTATTGTTACTTTTGCTATAACGATTGGTCAAAGAATAGTTTTATATTTTCAGAGGGGTTAATTAACCTATTATTTTATTTGCAATTTGTCATTTGACTATTATTGGACTCATTAGGCTCATACACATTTTACACCTTTCTTATTATACCATACTGCTTGGAACGTAATTTAGCTACATAGTTGCTTCATAATTAGTTAAATTCGTTTGGGGGAACCTAAAGTAGTTAAGTAGTTGCTTTGATGGTAGCTATATATTTGCTTTTAATTGGAGCTTTGTGTACATAAGCGGTGTATTTTGTTTAATTATTTCTATTTAAACGGTTTCTCCATATATGCCTTAGTTTTCTTATGTTAGCTTACATTGACTCGGGTTTACTGAATTAGTGCTGAGCGCTTAGCTTTTAAGTCAAGCTACAGTAGGCGTTTAAAGTGTCAACTATTGTCTTCTGTTGGCTTCGCTTAAGCTTTTCTTTTACTTTGAATATTACTTGAACATTTAAATTTTAAGTCAAGGTGTCAATTTTTAGTTATTTTTACTGTCTTCGCTTAAGCCTTTTTCTTTGTTTATACTCGTAATCTTGCGTAAACTTATGATTTAATTATCAATTATTTTTCCTTTGTTGTACTTTTATTATTTTTATTGTCAATGTAAGATGGCATAATACAGCATTAAACCTGGTCAGTTAATGAACATTTATTTCTTTGTAAATATTAACTTTTATCGTTAAAGTGCCAATGAACTGTACCATTGTATTTAGTTATCAATGTCCTTGAGTAATGATTTCTTTTGTTTATTAAAGTAACTTTTTAATAGTATCCTAAGTTTGTTTAAATCTTGTAGTCTGGTTTATTTCTTTCATTGGTAACTTTTTTTAACTCAAAGTAACTTCATATTTTGGTTTTTGTAACTCAACTTAAATTTTGCGATCGATTTCAAGCCACTGGCTTTCTCATTTATTATTAGCCTTTTATTTAATATTCTTAAATTTTGCGGATTAGTTCCAGTAAATTATTTCTCCAAATATTAACCTTTTTTTATTAACGTAACTTTTTAATCATATTTTAAGCTCGTTTAAATTTTGCAATTAATTACTTTCTCTTTTATTAGTGGTTTCTTTTATATTAAAGTAGCTTCTTATTTTCAAATATTTTTCTACTTATCTAAATTTTTCGATTCTGTTCAAGCCAATGGCTTTCTCTTTTAATATTAAATTAATTAATTAATAAAGAATTAATTAAATTTCGGCGCTTTAGTTCCAGTAAATTGTTTCTTTCCAAATTTTACCTTTTTTTATTAACGTAACTTCTGATATATTTTTTTTTATTAACGTAACGTATACCTTTTTTTTATTAATTATAGTTGAATTACTGTAACTACTAGGAATTGTTTTTCCTAGGGATTTTCCGGTGGGCGTTAAGAAGATCCCCTATTTTTTTTTTGGGCGGGCGCTAAGGAGCCTTCCTATCTTTTTTTTTTGGTGGGAGCAAAGAAGCCTCCCTACTGCCGTCAGTAGGGGCTAAGGAGCCAGCCTACTTTTTTGTGTTTCTGAGGATAAACTTCCTCAGGAAATTATCAATTTGTGTATAATTTATTTATTTTGCGGATGCAAAATCGCCCAACCTTTTGTTTTATTTGTGTCAACAATTGTAAATTTCAATTGTAAATTTTTGTTTAAGTACAAATAGACGTATATAGGGTAAAGTTTATAACGTTGTTTTATTCAGCTCACTGCGCTCTGTTTTGATTTTCAATTATGAATAGCAGGTTTGTTGTGTGAGAAGCAGGTTCCTAAACCACCTAGGCGACTTCCAGTTTGTGTCGGTGTAAAAAACTGGTGGCGTCCAATCGAACCTTTCCGGCTAACTGAGCTGAGGGCTAATTTGCACGCGCTCTACTACGACCTGCTTCCCTCAGAACACCCTGTTGTTTCTGTGTCTTTCTCTAGAGTACCTTTCGGAGCTATTTTAATTTTCTTTTTAAGTTTTAAGCGGTAAGTATTTGGTAAATGATACTCATCATAGTATCTTTGACGGTTTTTTTTAATCAAACACTTTTTCTTGAACAAAGTGCGTCGCAGCCTATACCAAGGCTAAACATTCCTTTTCGTTGACGTGGTACTTTCGATGTGTATCGTTAAACTTGGCACTCAAAAACAATATTATATTATTCTTTTGTCCATCATTTTCCTGGTATAAAACTGCAGGCATTCCTATCTGGGATGCGTCTGTTACAAACTCCTAAGAAACTCTGCAGTTGTTTCCTAGTCCTTGGTTCAGAAAAATCGTTAATTTGTTTTACGTGTTTCTCCTGTGGCCGCATCTGTTTTCTGCCAATCTCGTAGCCCAAGTAGTCCAAGTTCTGCTTGAATAGCTGGCATTTTTAGCACTAACCTTAAGGTTGTGAATGCGCAACATTTCAAGGACTAAACGTAAATGCTTCAGGTGGCTTTGCTCATCTGGAGAATACACAATTATGTCGCCCAGGTAGACTTGTACGAAGTCTTGTATCTGTTCTGCCAACACCTCCGATGTCACTAATTTTTGAAAAGTTGATGGAGCGTTTTCAGCCATGGCATGACACTGAATTGATACGATGCTCCGTCAGGCGTAGAAAAAGCTGTATACTTCGTGCTTGACTTCTCCATGGGTATCTGCCAATACCCACTCTTCAGGTCCAAGACGGAAAAGTACTT
This sequence comes from Philopedon plagiatum, assembly GCA_963971165.1. Classification (NCBI taxonomy): domain Eukaryota; kingdom Metazoa; phylum Arthropoda; class Insecta; order Coleoptera; family Curculionidae; genus Philopedon; species Philopedon plagiatum. The sequence continues at coordinate 82,601,820 of OZ020190.1, forward strand.
AGACTGCGCTAACGTCTTCAGCTTGTCTTGTATCCTTGGCAGAGTCGAACTTTCGTCGTCACTTATGAGATTCAGCTCACGGTAGTCCAAGCAGAATCGTGGATCGTTGCCTGGCCGCGCGACTAGAATGGGGGGGGGGGGAGTAAGCTGACTGTGATGGTTCAATCACCCCCGCTTGTAACATTTCCTGTACTTGTTGGTAAAAGATTTTATTCTTAGTCGGGCTCATCGGATAACTTTTCCTGTTAACAATCGTGTTGTTGGCTGTATTAGCCCGACTTCGAATACATCTTGGAACTCATGTAAGAGATTTCCTAATTTCTTAGATTCGATTTTTTCTATTTTCGGAATTTCCACCTTGACCGGCGCTTGCCGCCACAACATCTTCCAATAAATTTTCTGCCGTTTCCAATTTCGACAGTAATCAATTACCACCCTTTCCTGTCTCAAGAAAGTATTTCCCAAGATTACTTTTGTAGCAAGTCCTCTTACCACCCTAAAATGCCGAAAACATGTGGCAAGACCAATGCCGCCACATTTACAAATGTAATTATCGACCCGTTTCTCTAATGGTACAAAAATCAGGAAAATGTCGATTATTTCTTGAAAAGTGCAATATATATGATCATAACAATATGTGTTCAAAGTGATTTTTCCTATTTCACACATACAAAAATGCATATATATAAAAGACAGATAAGTAGTTTTAAATAACGTAGTGGCTATATGTCCGCCGGCGGTAGGTTACAGTTAGGCTTAGAATTCCGCCGCAAGGCGGACTCGTGCAAATAATAAGAACTTATCCGCCGTAAAAATTATAGTGCGGCCGAACGCAATGGTTGATAATTCATTTTCCGCCTTTCGACGGATTTTACTGCATAGTAGCTAAGATCCGCCGACAAAATTTCGGCAAGCTTTATAATTTATATATCTATATAAATAACACTCCAAATTTACAAGTTGTTTTTCCCACAAATTTTTACATCAGCGTTAAAAGGTGAGGTGAGGAGTAGTGAAATACGTTCTCGGACAGGTTTGTTCAGTTTTAGGTTTCAGCAGTATTTTTTCAAAATTTTTTATCTATCTTTGTTGAGTTTTTACTGCGACTGCACGATTCGTGTTGGTATAATATTTTATCAACACCGCATCCAACTGACATTTTATTAAATAAGATACTGATGAAACCGAAAACTGAGCAAACCTGTCCGAGAACGTTATTACTACCTGACAAGGAAGTAGACCTTCTGTATTATTACTACCTCACAGTAAAAAACTCAACAACGATAGGTAAAACATTTTGAAAAAATACTGCTGAAACCTAAAATTGAGCAAACCTGTCCGAGAACGTATTTCACAACTCCTCACCTCACCTTTTAACGCTGATCTAAAAATTTGTGGGAAAAACAACTTGTAAATTTCTGCCGTCATAATGAAGAGGGCAGTAAGTATATATGGAAACCCTAAGAAACTTACTGCCCTCTTCGTTATGACGGCAGATTTGGAGTGTTATTTATATAATATAAATTATAAAGCTTGCCAAAATTTTGTCGGCGGATCTTAGCTATTATGCAGTAAAATCCGTTGAAAGGCGGAAAATGAATTATAATCCATTGCGTTCCGCCGCACTATAATTTTTACGGCGGATAAGTTCTTATTATTTGCATGATTCCGCCTTCCGGCGGAATTCTAAGCCTAACTGTAACCTTCCGCCGGCGGACATATAGCCACAGCGTTTAAATAAAGATGATTAGGTTTTTTTATCACTTTGAAAGTTTAGTTAAGCTAATAATACATATCTTTCATACCTTTATCCATTATTACCGGAAAAAGAGTGCAAAAATATTATAATTAGGTAATTTCATTAATTTCATTAGAATCAGAAACTCATCGTGACATCTTGTGCCAAATAGCAGAAACTTAACATTTAGTCTTTTTGGACCTACCCCTAAAGGAAACTCAGAGGTATAACGAGAGCTATGATTGATCACAGGGTAAAAAGGGTAGTTCCTACGGGGATGAATTAAGAAATAGATGGTACCCGTAGTTTACCTCTAAGATAATGTGGATATTCAAAATCAGTTCATAGTCTGCGTTCGTTCTAACTATTATTCTTTTAGTGTTCTAACTGTTGATCAGTTTCTCTAATAAAAATTGTGCTCTTAGTTATTTTCTTCCAAATTTCATATAATCTTTCTAAAGTGTAATGAATATTTTTGGGTAAGACAATTTATTAATTTGTGTTGGTCCGTTCAATCTGAGTGGGGGATTTTCAATCTTTATAATTCGTGGGGGTTATCAAAGAAGCCTAGATTTTTCTTTAAAGTTTCACTTTTCTTTTGACTTATTTTATCTAATTAGCACTGATAAAATTTATTGTTTCATATTCATTGAAGTAAACGCCTGTCTATATCTCTTCTCCTGTTTTAATTTAATCAAAATTAATTATTTTATTGTTCACCAGTTTTAAGTTTACCTTTGTAAAGTAAATTTCTATTTTTATTTTTGTTAATAGAGTTGAAGTGTTTTGAGACACAAGTGTTTTATTTGCTAAACAAGAGAGGCTATAATTCATAGCAAGCATTATCTAGGAGCTAAGATTCATTAAAGGTGAAACTGATATCTCGGGATAACTCGCGGGTCGCGAATCATTGGTCGCGCATTCCAGTTCCTGACGAGTACTGCCAGAGTTTGTTGACTAGTCTACACTTCATTATTTGATCAAGTTTGGTTTGGTAATAGTTTTATATTTACTAACACCCTTTATTAACTTGATTCTTTGCCTTCGAGACTACGAGAATCTTCAAGAGTGCCTTGCCTTCATAATTGCGATTAATATAGGTGGTTTGAAATACCATCTTTTATGTTACAGACAGGATTAATTAATTCACGCTACCATATTCTTCATCTAGGTCCTGATTTGTGACATAATAAAAAAATTGTGGCAGTGGTGGGATACTGAAATAGTTTACTAAAAACAAAATAGTGTAAAGCTAGGGATATACTGAAGTAATTTACTTTAATGAAAAATGGTATGTAACATAAGTGGATATCAATTTAAGTAATTTACTAATTAAAATAAAATTGCATACATCGTAAGGGAAAACTAAATTGCTCTCATATAAATTGTGGAGTAACACAAGGAAATAAGAAGAAAGTATATTTTTTAAGATAGAATTTTTGTGTTCCTGTCTTCTAGAAACCGGTTGTAGGCTTCTTAAATATATAGATAAGTAAACTATTTCAAGTATTAAAAATAACTTATTGCGGTACTTCGTATTTACGTATTATAATTCTTAGTTTTTCGAAAATTATAAAATTGCGGAAGAAGTCACTATTACCTTTGGTTTTTGTGACATTTTATGATATTTAAAGGCGTAATAAGAACAATCAGTCTCAATTTAATTTTTTTGTCATTGACATTTTATTTATATTTTATTTTATTATTTCTTGTTTATTGTCCTTTTTTAACAACTCCCGAGTCAAGTGTTGAAAATACCAAGATATTTTCTTTTTTTTACAGAAATAATACCAAAAAGTTGTGTGTTTCCAATTGATTCATAAATTTAGCTTAAATTTTCTAAACTAGAACAAAAGTTCAAGATATCATTCATAAAAAATATATTAGACAAAACAGAAAATTAAAGTCCAATTAAAGTCAACTAAAAAGTATACTCAGGACAAGTTTTCAGACCATATGTTTTTTAACCGATTTGTTAACCTTTCTAGTACTAGATTTTCGGAAGTAGAACAAAACTTATTAGAAAAAGGCTTTAAGTATAACATAAGTCATAATTTCGACATCAAAGAGGCAGAAATGTTAGGTGTAGAAGCAGAAATAGCTTTAGAAAATCTTCCTCAAAATACAACTTCTAAACACCAATGTGCTGAAATTATTAAAAAAGAATTCTTAAAAAACGAACCCTGCCCTAGCACAGACCATAAAACCGCAATAGATATTCGAGATAAATCCCAATTAAATCAAATTGTTTTCACTAAAGCGGATAAGGGAAACACTGTAGTTGCAATAGACAGATCTCAATATATAAACGAAACCATGGAATTTATTAAGAAAGGTAATTACGCCTCTTTAAGTACAGACCCCACAGTAAAATTTAAAAAAGAATTAAAGTCTGAACTAGAGCATGCAGGTAGTGTTATATCACAAAATGATATTTTTACATTTTTAGTTATGAATCCTCAACCCCCCCAACTTTATTCATTAATAAAATTACACAAAGACGGCTACCCCATTAGACCTGTAGTTTCCTATGTCACAGCTCCAGCTTATAAAGTTTCAACCTTCCTCATAAATATTATTAAAACCTATTGCAATTTTCAGCCAAAATATAGCATAAAAAACTCAACTGAAGTGATCGACAGAATTAAAAACATAGATCTCCCACCAAATTCTAAATTTGTGTCATTTGACGTTCAGAATTTATTTCCTAGTATTCCACCTGAAGACACGGTAAAGTTGGAGGATACCATGTTAATGAAGCAAAATATAAACCGCATCATAAGAACGGACATTATTAACCTCCTATAAACTTGTTTAAAACAAAACTATTTTTCTTTTAACAATGAATTTTATAACAGCAATGAAGGTCATATAATGGGCTGCCCATTAAGTCCACTTTTAGCACAAATATTTATGAATAACATAGAAACAATAATACACAATAACAAGGCAACAAATAAGATGTTGTACTGGTACAGATACGTAGATGATATATTTACCTGTTTTACAGGTACAAACAGGCAATTAGATACATTTTTAGAATATTTAAATTCATTACATAAAAACATAAAATTTACAATAGAAATTGAATCCAACAACTCTTTAAATTTTTTAGATCTAACAACTACGAACATTTCAAATAAACACAGTTTTTCAATTTACCATAAACCGTCGCATACAGATATAACAATTCACAAAAATTCCACACATCCAATACAACATAAGTTAGCACCGTATCATAGTATGGTACATAGGTTAACAAGTGTCCCTTTATCTCCGGAAAATTTCAGGAACGAATTAAATTTAATTAAACAAGTTGCAATAAATAACGGTTATTGCCCGTCAATTTTATTGATAGACTTTTGTCAAAAAAACTTAAAAATAAAGCTATTGCTGCAGTCTACCCTAAGGGAAAAGAAAAACCCAATACTTTTAAAACAATTAGTTATTTCGGGAAACCAGCAGAAAAAATTAAAAAATTTATCTGTCAAAAAAACATAAAAGTAGCATTTAAAACAAATAATTCACTAGGAAAATTTCTGAAAAATTCAAAAAGTAAAACCAATAAGAATAATAAATCAGGTGTATATCAGTTAACATGTGGATCATGTCCGAAAAGATACATAGGCCAAACAGGCAGATCATTCTTAACACGTATAACGGAACCTAAAAAAAGTTTTATTAATAATAAAAATAATTCTACATATTCAAACCATCTTTTACAGAATCGACATACTTTTGATAACAATTTTAAAATACTACATGTAGAAAATAAAGGTAAAAAAATGAATTTGCTTGAAAGTCTTGAGATAAATCGGTTGAAAAATTCCGACATTTTACTTAATGATCAATTAGAATTAAATAACTCACCCTTATTAAACTTATTTACCCAACAGAAATAAAGCCCAGTGTGAATTCCCCATAGTAAACTGGTATAATAATAAAACCTAAATTAAAACCTCATTATCTACCTAGATTTTTGTACCTATGTTATGACACCTTTGTGAACTTCTAGTTCAAGATTTAGTCTGTAACAAACATCCGATGAAGCTATAGTGTTATCGAAACGCGTCATGTTATAAATTATTTAATAAAAGTGGAAATTTGACTAAAATTGTCTATTATTATGTGTATGGACGTTTTTATTTTTTTACTCATGCGTAATTTGCTGTTTTGGGGATACTAATAATCATTTCTCCAGAGAAGTTTAGGTTTCTACTATCCAGTATAGGGCAGTACAGAAGCGTGTGGATTTCATGCCAGAAGATGTTGGAGTAGTGAAACTAATCATTTTTTATTTCAGTTAGGAGTTTGGAGTACTTGGTTCCGGTATAACTGTTGTCACTAGGAATGTAAGTTTTCTTGGTTCAAAGAGTATTGGTTGGGAATTTTAATTTTGTTTGGTTGAGTAAACCAGCTTTTACAAGTAATAACTTTCTTCCAGGTACATTACTTGTATTTTTATACAGGGTGTTATTAAATTCACTGCATATATTGGAATGGGTGACTCGTGGGATAGTCTACAGACATATCCAACACTTTTTTATTCTTAAATCGAACATTTTGAAAATTTTCAAAAATGCCCTAAAACCCGTCGATAATCTCCGCACCTGGCTGAGCGTACACACGGCGGCGGCGTTTGACGGAAAATTGCGCGTGAAAAATTAAAAACAATTGAATTTGTTGACACGTTGCCAGACATATAAATCTTTAAGGAGAATTTATTTTGTTTTTAAGCGTAATTTAAAAAAGCGTAAGGTAAAGAAAATGTAAACCTTTTCCTAGGAAAACACAAAAAAAATAGTAAAAAGGCCACTGCGAAATCAATCCTTTTGCCAGTAGCCTTACTTTAACTAATGTTTGCCTAAGGCCGGGTTTAGCCAACTACATAAGTAAAATTTTAATTCATAAACTTAGTTCAGCAGATAAGCATAAAGTTAAAAATATGTATTTGAATTACTCGGTTTATAAAAGTGCGTAATTCCTAAGACCACTTTAGTTGGTAATAACCGGCCTTGAAAGTTCCCAACTTTTAACTTTTTATGAATTATGCATTATGTTTAAAGAAAACCGCTTACAGCGCAGGTACAAAATCGGCTGTTAAATGCCAATTATAATATGGTAAACAGAAACTTTCTGTCTGTCTTTAGATTTCTAACAAAAAAATATCATTCATTTTTAATAAAACACATAACAGGTAGGCACTTACTGTAGAGTCATAATTAATCTTTGTTCTGTTCATATTATGTGAAACTTCTTGCAAGATATTTTAATATGTGAAAAAATCAAGTGATGCAAATGTAAAAACATATCCTTAATGGGAGTGGCAAAAGTTCCTTCAGTATTTCTTTTTCTGTTCATTCGTTCGAAAACCAAAACTTCTGTTCTGATGCGAGTACGTCGTTTATCGACGCAAACTGATAATGTTACAAACATAAAAGATAAGCCGATTGCCGTAGCAGCTCTTTTGTCTAATATTCGTTTTACTTTCATATTCCAAATTTTAAAAATCAGAAACAAATAAAACAAAACCGCGCAGAAATAAAACTGAGGTTAGGTCTAACTGGCGTCCGCTTCAAATTTTTGGTATTTTTTAGGCAATAAATACTATGGTCGGAAAATAACCAACCGCAATCATGTGGTTTGTTTCCGCAGCAGTTTCAAATCAATCAGAGCCAATGGGATTGCCCGGTTTCGATCAGGAAACTGTTTTCCTTGAAGATGATTGGCTTTGGCCAATTTCAAACTGCTGCAGAAACAAACCTATGATGGTTGGCACATCACTTGTTTTTTATTATAATTTGTGGTGGTATTCCCATGATATGTCATTAATGTCACTAATGACAGCAGTTGGTTACTTTCAGCGTGTTTCCGCGAGATCCCGTTGACCAACCGTGAACGGCCGAGAACTACAAGGTCATGTGAGATCTGCATTAAGTGACATACACGCGACACGCTGTTCAAGAGCCTAATTTTAGCGATTCAAAACCAAAGCCATGTGCTCTCTTTGTGGTACTATCTTTATTTGTTTACATTTAATTACGATGGAAAATTAAATGTAAACAAATAAAGATAGTACCACAAAAATCAAAACCATATTGTTATCCTTATTTGTACAATGCAGTCAAATGTAAATAAATAAAGACAATAATGGTAAACCCTCGGGTTTGGCTTTGATGTTTGATGGTTTTGAATCGCCAAAAAACGTCTAAGGTAGATCAACGGGGTCTTGCGGAAACACGCTGTTTCTAACGACATAACAACTTATGTCATCAGGTTTGTTCCCACAGCAAATCTCGTACAACTTTCCAACAGTTCGCAAGTCGACTCTCACTGCGTATGTTTTGAATTTCTAATCAGTTTCAAACTTTTGCTGGAACGCAGGACTACAAAAAGGTGACTTCTCGCTCTGGCCTAAAAATATGTAAAGAAGACGAACTTGGACATGACATAACCTTAAAAATAAGTGCCAAGAACATAATAATGGATGAAACAGGTAAAAAGTTTAAAATATGCTTGTATCCTTTTATTTAAACGATGGCCTACGGGTTGATTAAAACCCTTTGTTGACAATGAGATGTTAAAAGCATATAAAAAAGTAAGTTATTTGCCAATTAGTTGAAAGGACACGATAAATATTTAAAAATTAATTTAACCAAAAACAGTACACATGACAATTTTTTTTATTTAAGGTAGACTAGAGTTCCTAGTTTTACACTAGAACTAGAACTCGCCACACTGGAATATCTATAAAAGAAAGTTACTTTTGGATTTGTACAAAAAATTCAATCCAAAAGTTGGAACGTTTGAAGTAAAAAATTTTAAGAGACTGGGAAATTTTAGCCAACGAGTTAAATGCAATCTTAAAAAGTAACTTAACGACTAGTCATTGTGAAAATAGATGGAGAGTTTTAGAAAGAGCCTACAAAAACATATTGACAACCAAAATAAAACTGGCATGGGCATGGGAAAAATATTTTTGAATATACAGAAGAAATGGATGACATGTTTAATTGGAAAGAAATGTTAAACCTGTGATACTTTTATCGCTCCAGACAATAATACAAATGCCTGATGATGAAGAACATGAACAGAAAGAAGATTTAATTAAGGCCGTTTAATCTTGAGCATCACCGAACCTTATATGGACAAAGAGCTCCCATTAATCGTGCAATGATGCACGCAAATGAGGTCCGGATTGATGTTTTTGCAACATCCTTGGAGAGACTGAGGTCGACACTGTGATATCACTGTGTAATTGTTGTGTAATTCCTTTAAGCCGTGAGTAGGTATACTTGGCCGGTGCAGATTGCACCCCCCACCACTCTTTTGATTGGTCGACCCCCCACCCAAGCAAACCCAAGCCCCGCCTCCAGTGGGGGGTCGACCAATCAAAAAAGTGGTGGGGGGTGCAATCTGCACCGGCCAATGCCCTCTAACCCCGCCCCAAGCACAGGATTGGTCGACCTACCACCTAAGCCCCGCCTCCAAGCCCCGCGGAGGCGGGGCTTAGGTGGTAGGTCGACCAATCAAAAAGTGGTGGGAGTGTCAATCTTCACCGGGCAGCCCCACTCCAAACTATGCATAGGAGGGGTGTGAGAGAAGGGGTTGTAGTCTAAGAGCATTCGCGTATTAGTCGCATCTTTAGTACCACTGCAGCACTGTCACAAGATACTAATAATATTTAGTGTTATGGATCTGTGCGGTATTTGCAACTCTGAAATTAGTATATTCTTTCATAAAGCTATAAACTTAGCTAGACCGCATTTATTAGAAGAATACGCAGAGTTGCAACATCAATACTTTGAAGATCGTACGAGTTTTAAATATTGGAAAGATTATTACGCATACTATTTTAATAATTATCATGTGAATTTTCAAAAGTGTATTAATGGAATTATGATGTGTGACACATTTACCGAACGATCTGTGTGCATTAATGTTGTTGTAGAGCAGCTACATCGTTTGGGATATGGAGAACTATTTCCAGTAACACTTGTTCAAAAATTCTTGAGAAAAGAAAAGACAATTGAAGAAGTAAATGACGACCTAACTTGTGTAATAGTTAACAAGTATTTTAATAAATGGTAATGACTTGTAAAAAACAGTGCTAAATATGTGTAATTATTGTGTCAGTAAAGCTGGTGATATAATATACAATTTCAGTTTTCATCGAAAATTAAAAAAGATTATTAATATAGCTAAATATGTATCGTTAAGAACAATTTCTCATAACATAGTTCATGAAGAATTGTATGCAGTATGCAGAACTCAATTTCGAAAGGTATATGAGAATTCAGTAATGGAAGGTAGATTACACACAACCGCTCAGAGTAGTGGTCTTGATGTATTATGTGCTGCAACAGGGATTAGCAATTTTAATCATATCGCTAAACCAATTTACATTGAAATGTTAGTGATTATTCCATAAATTTGGTTAATGATGATCAGCGTTATTTTACCCCCTCCCTCAACTGTGAAAAGGTGGGGGGAAAAGATATATAATATATTGATTGAAAGGAAGCTTCACATTTCATTTATATCCTAAACTTCTAAAGAGTCTTTAGCTTAAATAAAATGGATAATTATATTTACGATGAAATACTTGAAAAGCTAGAAATATCGGATTTGTTGAAGCTTTATGAATGCTCTGCAACTAATTTATTAGTAGTTGACTATCTTAATAGAAGACTTATTTATTGGAAGCGTATATCCAAATTTGAATGGTTGTCTGAAAAATTTATGGAAGAATTTCAAGACAAAGTTATGTGGGAGAGAATTTCTCACAGTCAAAATCTATCTGAAGAGTTCATAAGAAAATTTCAAGATAAAGTTAACTGGAAATGGATATCTGCATATCAGAAACTAAGTGAAGACTTTATAGAAGAATTCCAAGACAAAGTTAATTGGAAGCGGATTTCCCGTTCCCAAAATCTGTCTGAAGATTTTATAAGGAAGTTTCAAGATAAAGTAAATTGGAAATGGATCTCTCTTTGTCAAAATAAATATCAAGGTTTGTCTGAAAAGTTTATAGAAGAATTTCAAAACAGAGTTGACTGGGAATGGCTTTCTCCTTGCCAAAATCTATCTGAAGACTTCATAAGAACATTTCAAAATAGGGTTAATTGGAAATGGATCTCTGCTAATCAAAACCTTACTGAAAAGTTTATAGAAGAATTTCAAGATAGAGTTGACTGGAAACGAATATCACGTTGTCAAGATCTATCTGAAGACTTTAGAAGGAAATTTCAAGATAAGATTAACTTGAAACAGATTTCTGGACGTCAAAACATGTTTGAATTTTCTATAAGCTTCTAAGAGGGAAAGAATTATTTATTAATTTGTTTATTGTTTATATCAATATTGTAAAACTATGTTTTCATTTAAGTGAAAAAATATCTGGTTAATAAAACACCTTAATACAATTTATTATGTTTTATTTATCATCCATTAAAAAATGATTATACAAATTAAAAACATTAGTTAAGGCGCAGATGCAATAGTCTTTTGCATGATAAAAGCAATGTGGCTGATCAGCTTGTATAGTTGGATGATTATCCAATTCAATAACAGGTTTGTGACTATATTTGCGAATGATGTCAGCCTTCTCCTTTCCTTTTACGTACACCAAATCACTTTTGAGTGTTAAATATTTAATAATATCGGAAAATTTGTGTAGCGGTGTAAATCCTTCGTTCCATGGAATGCAGTGATGGTTTTTCATCACCCATATAGCCTGTTTATGCAAATCTGGTGGTAGTAGATCCATTTGAAATGGTCGCTTAAAAATATAATGTGTGATATGATGTCCATCATATGCTGCTAGCTCCTTTGTAATAAACTCATTATTTTCTATTTTAAATCCTTGAATATCAATAACAGTATTCATAGTTAAATCTTCAAATACTTAAACTTTCTAAACATCCTTCTGCTTAAACAATAGCTATCAATTAATTGCTTTAGTTTATTTAATTCTTTAATGTGTTTGGCTAAGAGTTTTGAATATTGCGTGTTCATAACTATCTACCGAATACTAAAAATCGTATATGAAATAAACGTATTATATAGAAATAATTGCGCATGCCTATTAAAGCTGTTTAACACTTTTGGTTAGTGGATTATAACTAAATATTTTATCATGTAACACAAGACAGTAAGCAGAAACATCATCTTGAAGGTCACTGTGTAATTCGAATTCTACTCTCATAACAATTGGACCACTTTCAATCGAATCATTTTGATGTGAACAGTCAATATAGGTGATAGGCGCATAATCTTTAAATTCCTCTGGGGAAAAAATTGGTTCGGGTGATAGGCCATAGTATGATTTTTGAAATTGTGAAAACATATCATATAATAACGAATACTTATTTTTATCAAAATCTAAAAGAAGGTCATTATATGGACCTTTCTGAATTTAAATATACTTTAATGTTTCGTAATTTAATATCAGTAAATCTGCTCATATCTGTTGTAACTTTATCTCGCAAATTTTTTTGAAAACATAGTGCTACATGACGAGGTGTATTCACCTTAGTCGAAGTTCTGACAGGCCAGTTGTGACGACTTGTTTTTGTTAATTCCAGATATTCTATTAATTCCCAACTTCTAAATGCAATTAATATGTTTGTATTTCTATCAATAAGTTTCGTAAGAGTTAATTCTTGAGGGATAGCTACTGATATGTGAGGCACATTCCAAGTTAGTTTGGAAAGTTCAATTTTGGGATTTTCATTCCCATTAGTATTTATTGTAGCATTTTTGTCCGAATTGTCTCGAATTAAAATAAGTTCTTGTTTTGAATTCAGTATTATTTTTTTATAATCTTCAAAAAAACCCATTAAAAATTTAAGTGGGATACAAACGCTAAATAACCCTGTAGCAGAATCGACCACCTTGGAAACTTCTCCCGGAAACCAGCCGGCATTTTTTAATTTGTTGCACTCGTTTTTATTATACGATAAATACCCTTTCATTGTTGAAGTTAAACCAACATCTCTAACCGAGTCTACAGTAACACCATTTAACTGATAACGTATCTCTTTAAAAAGAAAAGATATCCCGTTATTAACAAGTTTTAATGTTGTTGAAACTTTCCCATCTTCTTTAGTTAATTTACCCTCTATGTGAAGAGAGCTTTCGGAAGGAAGCGTATATTTTTCTACTTCATGAATAGGAATGATAATTTCATCGTTATTCCCCAATTTTGATGGTAAATATGGTTCGTAAGCATGAAATTCTGAATGTGTGATTGAATTGTCTATGTTAATATTTTGTGATACATTTAGGATATCCATATTATACTAAAATCTTTAAACCCAGAGATTTAAGAAACATTTTGTTTTCACGTGTTATCCGTTGTGTGTTTGGCTTTCTACTAATCTTAAATTTTAAATGTTTGTTCTTCTTATACCTTTTATCATTATTGTTTTTGAATAATTTATCACATTCTAAGACATTCCTATTATATAGTATAACCATTATAGTTGTTTTATATGTAATCTAATTGTAACAATTTCGTTTCGAAAATTAACAAGTTTTAAGTTTTGATCTATTATTTTTACAGTAATTTTATCTATTACGTTAACAGTAACAGGAAAATAAATAATATTTTGTGGACTTTCTATAATTTTAAAGCCTGGACTAACATTAGGAAAGAACTGATGAATAATATGCACAGGCTTTCCGTTCAGATAGGATCCTTCAGCGATACTGCAATCAATACATAAAGAATTGACTTTTATAATCTCTGCGGGGTTTTCTGACATTCTTGGATTTCCATCACCAGGAATAGTACCCTCTTGAAACCCTAAAAGTGTACCTATTGTTCCCTCCTTGAAAATAATATCTGTAGTGGATTTAATCAATGACTTTAGTGTGTTGTTATTTGCATAAAGGTGAAATGAAATACCTTTCTTTTCAAACTGGTTTTGTAAATATTTATTAATATCATCTATTTCATAACTTCTTGGTGGAATTTGTAAAAACTCATTATTTTTTCCAAAATAAACTTTATTATTTGTTTCATCTATATTTGGTATGGCATTAAAAGTTTCAAAATTTGTCAGTCCGACAACATATGAGGAGTTAGAATCTAAGTAGATTGGAGGATGAAATACTGACTGTAATACAGCGGAATCACCAGAAAGAGCAATAGTAAACGACATGATGGTTTCGAGTGGAATAAAATATAAACATAATTACACATTATTATAAATAAATTGTAAACATAATTGGCCGCATGTAAAAGTGTCAAAAGACTGATATCTATTGTAGTTGTATTTTACGTTATTATGGCTACCATCGCTAAAAAAATAAGTTATAACTTCCTTTGGTGGTCTAAGGTTACCGAAACTATCAAAGTAATTTATATGATTATTTCTTTTAATATAGGCTGTCCAATGTGTACCTTCTCCCCTATTGTCATCCAAATTAATAATACCCGTTTCACATTTTTTGATTTTGGTTGGTAAATTTGTTCTCATAAAAACTCCTCTAAAATTCGGCAGTTTTAGCAATTTTGCATATTTGATTAAATCAAAATTTGTTAAAGATTTGCGAGGTAGCAGTTTTAACAGTTTTTTGGATATGATTTTAAATATAAACAACACCCTTTCTTATAAGGTTTTAAATAAAGTCCTTTCCCTATCGATATTTTCTAAATAATCCTATTGTGTCTCTTTTCTTCTTCTAATTTTTTTTGCGCGTTTTTAGCTGAATTTACTGCTTGTGCAATACCAGCAGCGCCGCCACTCAAAGCTCCTAAAGCAGATAATCCAGCAAAAAGTGGTATTAATGGTAAAATTCCTCCAGTTTTTGGAATTGGAATGATTCTTTGCTTAGGTTCTATAACTTTTAATTTCCCCCTTTTAATGGATGACAAAGCTGCGCTAACAGCATTTTTTACATTATTAAACTTCTTACTGATGATACCTTTACGCGCTTTTTTAACAGCATTATTAAAAGTTATCTGACCGCCTTTCTTACGCTTTTGTTTTCTTTTTCTCCTCAAACCCATACCCAATTTTGTTTTAGCTTTCATTATTCCAGTCACAACCAATGAAGATAACTTTTCACCTATACTAGAATTTTTGTCTTTGAATCGTTTAAAAGCTTTATTGGCTAAAGCCTGATCTGCTTTATGTCTTTGCTCTAAATTAGAATATGTCGAATATGCTATATCGTGTTCTTTACAAGCTTCATCTAACTGATTAATACCTTTATCACCTCGAGCAAGCCTATTCTTTAATTTTGTACCAGTACCGCAAAACTTGTATGAAGGTAAATGAAGTTCTATGGGTAATTTATCTATCAAGGTGTTAACCACGCCCCTACCTTTCTTCTTAACACTCTTAGCGCGACTGCTACTTAAAGTAATATGTTTAACCATTATATATAAAATGAGTAATATTTTGTAATGTTCTTATTTAAATAGTGATGTTGAAAGGATGAAGATTAAAAAGCAAAAAAAATATCTCTTTACCAATAAAAAATTTTGAGTTTACTCAAGATACGTATAGAAAACATGGTGAATTATTTGGTGGAAGTTGTAAACGCTGTTTAATTGTAGGTCCCTCAGGCTGTGGAAAAACTAACGTAATAATTTCGCTTCTGACAGAAGTTAATGGTTTAAGATTTGAAAATGTATATGTTTATTCGAAATCACTGTACCAACCCAAATATGAATATTTAAGAACCCTTTTAACTCCGCTAAAATTCATAGGTTATTTTGAGTCATCAAATGCTGAGGACATTGTACCACCTAATGACATAAAATCAAATTCTGTTATTGTATTTGATGATATTGTTTGTTGTGACCAAACACTTATGAGAGATTATTTTTGTTTTGGACGACATAAAAATACCGATTGTTTTTATTTATGTCAGACATATTCTTCTATTCCTAAACAGTTAATAAGAGATAACGCTAATTTGCTTGTTATCTTTCAACAGGATGCCACCAACTTAAAACATATATATAACGACCATGTGAACAGTGATATGTCATTTCAAGAATTTAAAGATATGTGCGCTTTATGTTGGCAAAAGTATTATGATTTCATCGTAATTGATAAAGATTGTCCGTTAAATGATGGGCGTTATAGAAAAGGATTTGATAATTTTATTTTTCTTTAGAGTATATAACAGTTTACTAAAATTTTTGGTATTCAGTAAACATCATAACTTTCATAAAGATGGATGAAAGAGCAATTACAGAGTTAATAAAAACGAGAAAGGATGTTAAACAAAAATATAATGCTTTAAAATCAGATATTGCTGAGACTGAATTTCGTAAGGAAAAAGAATTCAAACCGATCACTCAACCTTTACGGGAATTAATTAAAACCATTAAAACGGAAGCGCACATAAAACCTGAAATTTCCTCAGTACCATTGTTTTCTACGCCACAAAAAAAGGAAATAACCAAGAGAAAATCTAATATTTACCAAAGATATCTGCCATATGATGTACCATCGTTTTTACAAAATGAAGAAGTTTTTGAGACTAGTGATGATGCATTTTTAGATGATAACGGATCTTTTGTTACGTTGAAAAAAAAGTGAGAAGGGTGGCCGGATTTGTTACCTCTCAAAAAAAGGGGGTCTGATGTTATGACCGGAAAACGCAATGGTAACTTTATCTCAGTCAATACGAGGCGAGGGAAATTTTCTGCAACTCAATTCGTATGCTTTTCTACCGGAGAAGCGTAGTCACTGACTTTTTCAAGGCTAGCTCATTGCCGGTGAGTGGGCTGGGTAAAACTACCAAATAAAAGCGCCACCTGTTTTAATATGCCCTTTATTGATAAAGGCAGTGACTGCAGATGACCGCAAAAACAGGAAGACCCTTAGGGACTCCTAAAGAAAACAACCGAATTTCATAAATATTTTCCCATTTATTAAAATATTAAAATGTATTTAATAACTCGGCCGAGGATGGGCATAAACAATGACTTAAAAAGGGGGTGACGTTCCCACTTACTAATATTTATAAAATTAATTAAACATTCTTTTCAAATGAATTAGCTCATTCTTAACGCGAGAAAGGGGAACCGCGGCTAACGCCTAGAACATCTCTACTCGATTTGATAACAATCAGCTGCTTTTGAAAGCTGAAAGATGTATAAAAAGTGCAGGTTAGATTAGTGTGAATTCACTATTAAACTGAATAATTGGAGTCACAGCAGTTTAACTTGCTAATTATTAGTTTGTATACGTGTTAAAAATCATGCCTAGAATAATGCCAAAAAGAAAAAACAGTAATTAACTAGTATGCCGTGCATAAACATAAATAGATCGGTGTGGACTGTGAAGTTTTTAGAATTATATTTTGTTTCCATGCCAAATTAATAAAGTGAAGGTATACACCGAGTGTTAGAGCCGAGTCGCAGGGTAAAACAAGGCGCAAACCCTATAAGGGTGGCATCGGCTAAGCAAAAGTGAAGGGGGCACTCGTAATGTATGGCTCAATGACTGTGAAACTGTGTCTTGATTATTGAGTTAACACACATAACTTAAGTCTATCAAACCTGTGCCCTATGGGGATCGTCTGAGGTTCGCTGTGGCTGCCTTACTCCAAGGAGTGGTGTCTGTCGGAGCCCTGCATGTCAATTCTGGGAACCTCTCGGAGCCTGCCAAGACGAAGATGATAGGACATGGACCAGGATGGAAGCTTTCCAAATGAAGTGCTCCAGGAAGTGGTTCTTCAACAACCAGGACACAATAGGAGGAGAGATAAGATGTAAAATAAAAAGGCCTATAAGGAAACCAGGTTTCAGATCTATGACATTTGCACAATCAAGGTATGTATACATTATATCAACGTAAGTTAGGAATAGACAGCTTTAATGTTTAGAAATAGTGAGGAAAACTTACCTGAGGTGTTAGGTGGCCTTTTTCAAACAGAAATGTGGGGGGGTTTTTCCCATATAACGAGAAAAAAAAACTGAAACACTACAGATTCTCTGGTGCAAAAAAAGAGGATTTTGCCACCAAATTCAAGTTAGGGACTCCCACAAAGAAATCGGCAAAATTGCCAGGACTTGCCTCAATACAACACGGCAGGAGGTTTTTGTCCAAATGACACGTTTCTTACGAAAAAGGCGGCAAGTTTCCCTGTCAAAAACCTTAGGGATTTTTGTTCTCAACCGACTGACATGACACTTGACAAATGTCCAACCAAAATAAGCAAAAAAGGTAAACAAGAAATTAATTAAGCAAATATTTATTAAACAAATATCAGGTCCCAAACAAATTCAGATAACCAACCTGTCCAAAAACAACCCCTATTTATTATATAGATTGGAGCAAGGGCTAACTAGAACTTTTATAACCTCAACTTCTAGGACCAACTTTTAGTCAGTCGGTGACTATGAACTAATGCTGTATTTTCTTATTTTTAGGTGAACCGAAGATGGCTGTAAGTACTTGGGAGATTTATGTGACTACTAGATGTTTCTGTTTGATGTATTACAGTTACTGAATTTTACCATTGATTTATATCAGAAAATAAAGATCGAAATAGGAAATTGGTACTTTTATTATTAATTAAGCAATAGCAAACCGCAGCTGGTAAGTTTTAAATTAATATTTTACAAAATTACAGGGTGGGAAAAATAAGACCGCAACACGCCTCCCCTTCCTCGGAGAAAAATTTTTTTCCTCAGAGAAAAATTTTTCTATACAGACCTTAAAACTACTAAATGTATATTTACAAAAACACAATACTATATGCCGCACCAAAAAAAAATAAGCATAGGTTAAGCAGGATTACTGCATCTGTACATAATCTTCAATATGTTCAGGCAAGAACAATCAAATATCTCTAGATGAACAATAACTGCAAATTAACTTTTAATATTATTATTTGTTTTGGGGGGTATATGTACAAGGGATATTTACAAGTAAGGCAATGTTCAGGATGAGTCATCTGGAGAATGGGCGTTGAGGTCCTTGGCATGCCATACCCCAAGGTTTCGGCCGTCGTTGTCGACCAATTCATACGACCAGGGTGACAAAACTTTTGCAATCGTGTAGGGTCCGACAAACCTAGGCGCCAGTTTGGAAGTAAAATGCTTAGAGGCATCCGAAAGCGTCTAATTTCGCTTCCAAACTTTTTGCCGCAGTTGAAATTTTTCGTCGCGTCGCCGCAAATCGTATACGCGTTTACTTTTTTCGCACGCTTGAAGCAGTCGCTTTTGAACATCGCTGAATACCTTCTCCAGCGCCAGCGACTTAGCTACGGGATCTAAAGGCTTATCATCGGCTGATGCAGAATCAGGATGAACCGGCTGGTCGTTATGAAAATGTATTTGACGACCAAACATTATGAAGTTAGGGGTCATACCGGTAGCTTCGTGCTTTGCGGATCTCATAGCTGCTCCGACTTTAGGAAGTATTTTGTCCCATTGTTTGCGGTCCTTGTCGATATAACTGGACAACATGGTTTTGAGAACACGATGTACCCGCTCTACAGGGTTTGCTTGTGGATGATAATTAGCAACATATTTGAGGGCTATCCCATAGCGCTCCATGCACTCTTTAAAAATTTTACTACGAAACTGAGTCCCGTTATCAGCAATGATCTTTTTCGGAGCACCATGGATCAAAATAAAGTGATCTTCCAACCACTTGACGATGCCTGAGGCAGTAGCCGAACGCAAAGGGAAGAAGAGGACGAACTTGCTGAATATGTCGCAAATGGACAAGATATATGCATATCCAGACGAGGATCTAGGTAAGGGTCCAACCAGGTCAATACTGGCGATCTGCCAAGGTTTAGAAACTGTTGGCTGAACGCTTAAAAGTTGACCAGCAGGGGGCTTTTGTTCAGGTTTAGTTTGCAGGCAGATTCTACAGTGACGAACATACCGAGCAATGTCACGGCGCATGTTTGGCCAATAGTACTTTTGAGCAACCCTTGAAAATGTTTTGAAGACACCAAGATCGGTCGGTGGATCGTGATGTGCCTTAATAATAGCGGACCGCTCTTCACGGGGTACTACCTTTAACCAAGCCTCGCCCGTTTCCAATGCCGGGTAGAGAAGCCTAGCGCGCTTGTCGAGGAGTCCGGAATCAAGCCACCAAAGTGGATATTTTTGAGGATATTTAGCGACTCGTCTACACATACTCAAATACCAAGCATCAGATGGTTCGGTAGGCGGATCATCAGTAGCAGGGTCATCTGACTCGTCTTGCACCAAATGAATGGCGGGCACAGAGCGCGAGAGAGCATCGGGAAGCACGTGCTCCTTACCCTTCCGATGGACGATCTCAAAGTCATACTGTTGCAACCGGAGTGACCATCTAGCAATCCTTCGAACGGGGTCTTTTATGGAATAAAGCCATTTAAGGCTATAGTGGTCAGTAATAATCGTGAATTTAGAACCCTCCAAATAAGGTCTCAGTTTTTCTACGGCGAACAGGACGGCTAAGCACTCCTTTTCGGTAGTGCTGTATTTCCTTTCCGCTTTGGTCAAGGAACGACTGAGGTAGCAAATGACGTGCTCATCGCCGTCCTGCACTTGGGATAAGACAGCGCCCAAACCATAATCACTGGCGTCGGTCTGGACTGAAAAGGGCAAGCTAAAATTCGGGCATGAGAGCACCGGAGCTTTTACCAAATTTTGCTTAATAGCCTGGAACGCTTCCTCGCACGTTGAACTCCACACGAACTTAACATTCTTACGGGTAAGAGAGGTGAGAGGTGCTATCACGGTTGAAAAATTTGGCACGAAACGCCTATACCAGGAAGCCATGCCGACAATTCTTCTCACTTCGGCCACATTTTTAGGAGTTGGTATCCGCAGAATGGCCTCCACTTTTTCTGGGTCAACTAATAGACCAGATGCGTTGACAACATAGCCGAGGTATTTTAGTTCCGACTTACAGAACTGGCATTTTTCACGGTTTAAAGTGAGTCCCGCTTTTAAAAGTCGCCTAACAATCTCCTTTAAAACGCGTACGTGATCATCGAAAGTAGGAGTACAAACAACTACATCATCTAAGTACACAAACACGTACTGCTCCAAGTCTACCCCGACGACACGATCGATAAGTCTTTGCCATACGGCCGGGGCATTAGTGAGCCCGAAAGGCATACGTTTAAATTGAAATAGGCCTCGATTTGGCACTGTAAAAGCCGTTAAAGGACGTGATTCCTTGGCAACAGGGATCTGCCAGAAGGCCGATTTAATGTCAAGCGAAGTTAGATACTTAGCGTCACGAAGCTTATCAAGGGTAGCGCTGATATAGGGGATGGGATAAGCATCGGGGACGCTTACCTGATTCAGAGCACGGTAATTAACACAAAACCTCCAACCACCAGATTTCTTTTTGATCATCACAATGGGCGACGACCAAGGCGACTCGGAAGGCTCAACTATTCCATCAGCAAGCATCTGCTCCAGCTCGGCGTTCACCTCCTTCTGCAACGCAGGTGAGAGAGGATAGTAGCGTTGCTTGATTGGGGCTGCATCCGTCCTAATTACGAGTTCCACCAGGCCCGTGCATCCCAGTTTGTCTCCCATAGCGGAAAAAGTTTCCTCGATAAGGGATTCCAATGTCTTACGTTGGTCAAGAGAAAGAGAATCGAAGGAATGAATGGCGGAAATCAGCGGATTGCGATCTACTTCGGTACCAAAAGACCACTCGCCAGCATGGAGATCGGGTACAAGATTCATTTTTGACCAGAAATCCACTCCTAAGATGAGGCTATGAGGAATGGAGGGTATAACCAAGGTTTCTACAAGAACAATGCGATCCCGCAGTCGAAATGGCAGCTGAACAGCACCCAAGGATTGACAAGTTTGTCCGTTCGCCACCGTACAACTTAGCTTTACACTTTTATCCAAGTCGCTGAGGGGCCGAATAATTTCCCATCCGGCTCTGCCGATGATAGTTCGTGATGAACCGCTATCAAGCAAACCCCGGAAGGTCTTACCAAAAATTGACACTTCCAAATAAGGACGATTGTCTCCCTTAGCATGCGATAAGGTGTAATCAAGAATTATTTTATTTTTGCTTAGTTCTGCTTGCTTTGGATAAAGGGAAGACTGCGAAATTAGGACAGCCCTCCCGGATTCACGTTTTTTGTGCAGATACTACATGTTCTCGCGGTAACGTCAGGCTTACCGCAGCGATAACAGAACCGACCACGAGGTTTGTTACATTGCTTGAATCCGTGACCAGATTCTCGGCAATTCCAACACAAAAGAGTGGACGAGATTGCGTCTAGGCTAGGAAAAGTGGTAGGACTATTAGCAAATTGATTCTGTGGGGGATCATCCGAAAAAGTGGGCGGAACATCAATGGCGGCTGAATAAGACGGCTTATGGTATGCTAGTCCAGGTTCCACAAGACAACGATAATTTGTGGGAGGACGAGCAAATCGACGAACTCTCGCTTCAGTCTCCTCGATTGCACGACTATACCCAACAAGTTCTTGTAGTGAGGAAATGGGTAGCGTTGCTAGACGCGATTGTATATAGGGTAACAATTTACGACGAATAATTTGGAGACGATTAGACTCCGAAGGCATAGTGGGCAGCTTTCTAAATAGATTCTCCATAGCTACCACGAAGCTCATAACTTTTTCTTGGACACCTTGGGTTCTGTGCCTGATTTCGTCCCACAATGCGAATTCGTAATCGAATGGTTGAAAGGACTCTCTCAATTGACACACCAGGTCGTCCCAACTGGTAAAACGACGAGTACGATACCACAAAAGAGCATCCCTCGCAAAAAGCTCTTGCGCCGAACGCAGCAACTGCTCTTTCGAAACGCCACGGGATAATCGAATCTCTTCTACACGCTCTAGAAAGTCATTCACACTAGACTGTCCGTCGTATGTAAGATTCCAGCGGCTAATATCATAATAGTGGGGTGCGGGACTGTGACGTAGTGACGGTTCGCGAGAGGAACCGCGCAGAGGGGAATACTGAAAATTTTGTAGACGCTCTGCCATATCTACAAAGGGATCTGGGTAACTCAGTGTCGGGTCGCGATAAGTCGAGTTGGCATTAGCTGCCAAAGAATCGGGAACATCGTCAGAAAATCGGACATGAGAACCCATTGATTGGGAAGCCGAGTTCAATCTGGATGTGGCTATAGAAGGAACAGGTCTAACCTGGTCGACAAGAAATGGACGTCTGGTTGATTCAAGGTATCCAGACCTTGTGAGAAATTGAGGATCAGAGCTCTCAAAAGTGAGACGAGACGGTACGGGAATCACACGTCTGCGATTGGGATTCGGTGGGGGTTCTGGAGCGTTATCAAAACTAGGAAAATGTTCTGAATTATTATTAGCAGAAGAAATTAAAGAATTCACGTTAGCTAGGTTTTGAGCATTTCCGATCGGATCGAAAATTTGTTGATCTTCTACATTTAAATTAGGATCGGCGATGACCTGATTCTCGTGATCTCCAGGACCGTCGTCCAACAGCAACAAGGCATCTGAATCCCCCCTATGCCCCGACACAGGAGGTGGAAGTATTTCGGGAGCTAAAACATTATTGCCGTGATTAGGGTTGTCTGTATCTAGCAGACTTGCATTACGGGATTGCAATCCGGAGGTCTGATTAACTATCGGCGGAGTTACTGAAGTCCCATTTACCAACTGAAGTTGGGTCACGAGTTGATGACATTTATCCAAAAGCATCTTTTTCCGTTGATGCTCTGACGTTTCAACTGTTTGTATGCGACTTATTCTTAATTTAACGTGCGTCAAAAGTGTACGAATTCGTTTAAATTCATTCTCGTGATTCTGTGTATCGAAATGCGTAATATCGCGAGATAAAGTATATAGTTTGGCCTGGCAAACGCACAATTCGCTGGTCGTATCAAAACACGTTGTTTGGGGTGGAACACCACGCCCTTCACGCTCACAACGCAGTGCCTCTCTTAGGGTCGCGCGTTTTTGCGGAAAAGTCCCAATTACAGGAAGACCTCGGATTTCTAGTTCATACCGAATTTCCTCCGAACCCAACAGATTGACTTCCATCCTAAACTTTACCCAAAACGTTTAATTTAAAAAAAAAATCGGTAGCGATGCTCTAATATGTTGAAAGGAAAGGAGAGATAAAGAAAATTGAAAGTTGCAGCGGTATATCTTTGATATACCAAACCCTTCCCCAATATAATATGTTGACAGGAAAGGAGAGAAAAAAAAATTGAAAGTTGCAGCGGTATATCTTTGATATACCAAACCCTTCCCCAACCAACAAAAAAAGAAAAAAAAAAACTAGCACCCCTAGAAAGAAGAAAAAAAATTAGACCGAAACGCTATTAGTGCGCCAGGCAGCAAACAGTGAAAAACAAAATGCATATATTATGCTAATAATATAAACTTAAACATTAAGTTAGTGGTTATGCTAGGTACTTCAATAAAAAAATATACTTGCGTATTATACCAAATTACTGCTACAAAAAAAAACGTTAAAGTCAAATACTATCAAAGTATACTAGCATAGCCATACTAAAAAAAAAATCTAATAGCATTAATATCTACACTATATATAATATATACCTAATATATAATGTATATATCCATACACCTTCAAATTAAAGGGCAACCAAAAAAGGAAAACTCAAAAACAGCGTAAAATATGACATAAAAAACTACCATAAGGCAAAGCATAAAAAATCTACCATTGAAAGTTACAACAGCACAAAAAATACATCAGGTGTTTTAGCGTACAATTATTCAGATGTTTACTAGGCTGTTGAAAAAAAATAATAAAACAAAGCAGTTCAAATGGTACTCATCAAGTTAATAAATAAAGCACTACAAAAACAATGTCATGCTAAAAAAAATTTTACAAAATATTCTAACCTACCAAATGCTTTACAAATGCGGGAAAAGTTAGTGTACATATACTAGCGACAGCAAACTAAGGTAAACACTTTATAGCAAAAAAAACATAGGCATTATGGATTAAAAATTACAACAATCGAATTAAAAGGCACGGAACAAACCTACTCATAATCAGTGAAACTGCATACAAAATACGATTGTGTAGCTATCCAAATCAAAAGCGATTAGGCTATAATATTTTTTTTTCCAAAAACAGCTGTTTATTACTATCAATTAACATCACCGAAAAAAGCAATTATACTTAATTACTGTAAAACCGAAATCTAACAAGGCAAGTAAAAACAATTAACCCGTTGAAAGGCGCCATTTTGTTAGGTTGAAAAAAAAATGTGAGAAGGGTGGCCGGATTTGTTACCTCTCAAAAAAAGGGGGTCTGATGTTATGACCGGAAAACGCAATGGTAACTTTATCTCAGTCAATACGAGGCGAGGGAAATTTTCTGCAACTCAATTCGTATGCTTTTCTACCGGAGAAACGTAGTCACTGACTTTTTCAAGGCTAGCTCATTGCCGGTGAGTGGGCTGGGTAAAACTACCAAATAAAAGCGCCACCTGTTTTAATATGCCCTTTATGGATAAAGGCAGTGACTGCAGATGACCGCAAAAACAGGAAAACCCTTAGGGACTCCTAAAGAAAACAACAATTTCATAAATATTTTCCCATTTATTAAAATATTAAAATGTATTTAATAACTCGGCCCAGGATGGGCATAAACAATGACTTAAAAAGGGGGTGACGTTCCCACTTACTAATATTTATAAAATTAATTAAACATTCTTTTCAAATGAATTAGCTCATTCTTAACGCGAGAAAGGGGAACCGCGGCTAACGCCTAGAACATCTCTACTCGATTTGATAACAATCAGCTGCTTTTGAAAGCTGAAAGATGTATAAAAAGTGCAGGTTAGATTAGAGAAGTTTTCAAAGTGTGAATTCACTATTAAACTGAATAATTGGAGTCACAGCAGTTTAACTTGCTAATTATTAGTTTGTATACGTGTTAAAAATCATGCCTAGAATAATGCCAAAAAGAAAAGACAGTAATTTACTAGTATGCCGTGCATAAACATAAATAGATCGGTGTGAACTGTGAAGTTTTTAGAATTATATTTTGTTTCCATGCCAAATTAATAAAGTGAAGGTATACACCGAGTGTTAGAGCCGAGTCGCAGGGTAAAACAAGGCGCAAACCCTATAAGGGTGGCATCGGCTAAGCAAAAGTGAAGGGGGCACTCGTAATGTATGGCTCAATGACTGTGAAACTGTGTCTTGATTATTGAGTTAACACACATAACTTAAGTCTATCAACCCTGCATGTCAATTCTGGGAACCTCTCGGAGCCTGCCAAGACGAAGATGATAGGACATGGACCAGGATGGAAGCTTTCCAAATGAAGTGCTCCAGGAAGTGGTTCTTCAACAACCAGGACACAATAGGAGGAGAGATAAGATGTAAAATAAAAAGGCCTATAAGGAAACCAGGTTTCAGATCTATGACATTTGCACAATCAAGGTATGTATACATTATATCAACGTAAGTTAGGAATAGACAGCTTTAATGTTTAGAAATAGTGAGGAAAACTTACCTGAGGTGTTAGGTGGCCTTTTTCAAACAGAAATGTGGGGGGGTTTTTCCCATATAACGAGAAAAAAAAACTGAAACACTACAGATTCTCTGGTGCAAAAAAAGAGGATTTTGCCACCAAATTCAAGTTAGGGACCCCCACAAAGAAATCGGCAAAATTGCCAGGACTTGCCTCAATACAACACGGCAGGAGGTTTTTGTCCAAATGACACGTTTCTTACGAAAAAGGCGGCAAGTTTCCCTGTCAAAAACCTTAGGGATTTTTGTTCTCAACCGACTGACATGACACTTGACAAATGTCCAACCAAAATAAGCAAAAAAGGTAAACAAGAAATTAATTAAGCAAATATTTTTTAAACAAATATCAGGTCCCAAACAAATTCAGATAACCAACCTGTCCAAAAACAACCCCTATTTAATATATAGATTGGAGCAAGGGCTAACTAGAACTTTTATAACCTCAACTTCTAGGACCAACTTTTAGTCAGTCGGTGACTATGAACTAATGGTGTATTTTCTTATTTTTAGGTGAACCGAAGATGGCTGTAAGTACTTGGGAGATTTATGTGACTACTAGATGTTTCTGTTTGATGTATTACAGTTACTGAATTTTACCATTGATTTATATCAGAAAATAAAGATCGAAATAGGAAATTGGTACTTTTATTATTAATTAAGCAATAGCAAACCGCAGCTGGTAAGTTTTAAATTAATATTTTACAAAATTACAGGGTGGGAAAAATAAGACCGTAACACTTTGTTAAGACCGAGATTAAGCTCTACAGTTAGAGAAAATCAAGATGAATCAACCTTGCAACCTACACTAGAAGATACAAGACGCGAAATTTTAGAACTAACTAGATTGCCATCCTACAATGAATATCTTGAAGCATTTCACCCACTAGTAAGAGCTTTTGTTGATGCGTCAGTTAAAGGCGAGCGAGATCTGGATAACACACACGGTTTAAGACATGATGCCGATGCTGAAAAATGGCAAATTGGAGACAGTTTGCTTGATTTTGATAAAGAGAATATTAAAGTTAAAAATGTGGCATATAATGGTACCCTTGGACTATATGAACTTTTGTTTTTTCAAGATCCCAAAGGTTTCACATCGAACGATCTTAAAAACTATATGGATATTTTGACACGAACTAATGCTTACAGGAGAAATTATGATGCTAATGACCAAATTCAAGGCACCACTGATTCAAAGTATCTTACAATTATTAAACCATACTTAATAGAAAACAAAATTATTAAACCGAGAAGTACTTCCAGCACTTCAAGTATCACTAGCGTCTCTAGCCTGGAAAGATTGCAACCCCCTCAAACGCGTCAAAGAACAACAAGACTTGGTTCAAAAAAGGGGGGAGCCATGTTAAATTTATCAAACAAGAAATTAGATTATGTATATTATGACGATCCAAACGAAATCATAGATAGATTGAAATTGTTGATGTCATCGCAAATGGCTGGACATACTGGTCATCAAAATGAAATAATATCGATTTTAGAAGAATTAAGGGAAGCAAAAATAATTGGATAAATACTTAACATAATTGAAGTATTGTTTATTATACCGTTGACTGCTAAGATGTCTATTGATAAGTTTGGCTCCCACATATTTGGGAGGGATAATATAAACAGTAACTTGTTGCCCAATTTTAGTAGGGAAAATGTTTTAAAAATTGTTGATATCAGTGATGTGAAATTATATTATAATTTGGTGTTACCTATTATGGGAAATTAAAATCTCTCAGATGGAGTTTACCAACTTTTACAAGACAAAAGAATTAATTATGTTTTTCCTATAGAATCTGCTACAATAATTGGGGCAGATTATCCAAAAAAATATATTTTTCTTAAAATTAATGGAAAAAAAGTTATTAACCCTGTCGGATTAAAACTAAAGAAAGGGGATGTTCTTTCTTTTCATCGTCCTGAAAGTAGCCATTTAGAAGATTTTTATGGAGAATTGTTAATAAAATGCAGTGTAGAAATAGAAAAATAAACATTTAGAAGTCATGAGTAAACAAACTAACATCAAGGAAGAAGTTGTTAATGAATTGCATAAACCGGCTAGAAAAAATTTTAAGCGTCGACGTGTAATAATTAAAGGATTAAATGACTTATGGCAAGCTGATTTGGTGGAGATGCTACCCTATGCAAAATTTAATAAAGGATATCGATATATTTTAGTAGTAATAAACACTTTTTCAAAATATGTCTGGACTCAACCTGTTAAAAGAAAAACTGCGCAAGACATAACTTCGGCCATGGCTAATATTTTAAAAGTAGTTAATAATATTCCAAAAAACCTTCAAACCGATATGGGAAAAGGATTTTTTAATAAGGATTTTAAAGAGTTGATGAATAGATATAAAATTAATCACTATAGTACATTCTCAAATTTAAAAGCAAGTATTGTGGAAAGAGTAAATAGAACATTAAAAAATCATATGTGGAAAAATTTTAGCTTACAGGGAAATTACAAATGGGTAGAGATTTTAAACGATATTGTGTTAAGGTATAATAATACAAAGCATAAAACAATTGGGTTAGCACCTGATAAAGTTAATAAAAATAATGAAAAGGAGATTCTAAAACATATTTACACTTTTCCAAAAACCCTTGATCCCAGAAACCCAAAATATAAAAAAGGTGATTTTGTTCGAATAAGTAAATACAGAGAGGCATTTCGAAAAGGGTATACCCCAAATTGGTCTAATGAAGTTTTCCAAGTTAAAGAAATAAAATTAACTAACCCTAGAGTATATTTACTGAAAGATGAAAAAAATATTGATATTCAAGGAGGTTTTTATGAAGAGGAGTTGCAAAAAGTGAAACATCCTGATGTGTATCTAGTTGAAAAAGTATTAAGACGAAAAGGAGACAAAGTTTATGTTAAATGGTTAGGAATGGATAAGTCACACAATTCTTGGAATCTGAAATACTAAAATAATATATACTTGTTATAGCTGTAATTCCTAAATATGAAATAAAACACACTACATTTATATAACTGTTTTTTATTTTTATCTATTGGTTACATGTGAAACGTTTATAATAAATTTTATCTCGATGCTCCATAGTTAAAACTTTATTTAAAATTGCGGCAAGGCGTTCAATTCCTCTTTGAAAATGGAATCGATCCCTAGCCAATTGTTCATACATATTCTCTCTAGCTTGTCTATAAGCGAAACTCCAAGCGATTATTGTATGAACCTCGTTTATCTTCTCATTGAACTGCACTTTCTTCATATCTTTAAAATTGTTTGATTTTGCGTTCAAGAATGGTTGGATGTGAAGTAGCTAATTCCAGAATTCCGCAAATATTTTCACTAGTGTTTTCCTGCGCAGCTAATACTTCAAATATTTTATTTGCAATGTCACCTTCACAATTTGCATAATTGTTTTTAAAGACTGAAAAGTATTGTTTAAATTGTTGATTTTTAAAAAGAGTTAATCTTTTTTCTATCATTGGAATTAACTGCCACAAATTGCAAACTGTTTCTCTCCCTAGATAGATGTAAAATCCATTTTTCGTAATTTTCAGGAGATTTTCGTCTCGAATTTTTTCAAAGTGTAATCCAATTTTTCCAATCTCTAAAGATTCACAATATGATTCTGATGAAAATAGGTTACTGGTTATTACACCTTGATAAAAGAGGATTCCCCTCCACTCATTTTTACTTAAAAGAATTGAAATTCCTTTATTTCCCGACAGCTTGATACACGGGTTAAAATCTTCGACACTTAAACCAATGCATATATATTTATTGATAGATTTATTTAAAGGATGAAACCACTGTTGAAAAACACTTGTGTTTTTAAAATCACTATCACTACTAGAATTGAAAATGTTGTTTGAAGTTAAACTTGGAGAAAATGCTTCACTATTATATGAATTTACTTTATTAGGGTGAATAGTGTTCGGAGTATTCATGTTTATACTTCTAACTTTAACGTCGCAACTACTGTCCAGTTCAGATATATTTACTCTTTTATACCCTATTTCCCCCTCCATCCGAGGGATCTCCCACTACATATCATTTACTTTTATTGTAATTGATTATTAGTGTAAAAATTTAAATATTTTCCACAAGAAAAATGATGTAAATAAATACATTACAAAAATTAAGATGAAACATGAAAGGGTTACGTATAAAATGGTAAAATATTCACAAGTAAACTCACTTTGTTGTGACAGTACATTCCATTCTGAATTAATTATAGTTTTATTAGGATACAGGTATTTTATCTTCAAATATCTTGTTGAAGATATATACTTATCATCGAGTTGGTGATACCACATGGTACTACCATTTATATTAGTTATTTTCATTACATAACAACATTCAGGTTTAAGATCTGATTTATTTGTATTAATACAAATCTCAGCAAAGTGAGTTTTCGGAACATAATTAACATATATTGTATTCCCTATTAGAGCAGACAACACTAACACAGTATTAACAATCATTTTCTGCAACGAGTACCTAACAACTGACCTGCAACTATTATAGTTTTTTATTATATATAAAATAATTTTAAATAGCTTTACACAATTCATGTAACGATATGTCATGGTGACCCCAAGCTAAAGTTTTACTACTCCCAGGAATTAAATATCGTTTATCATCATCAGCAGTCAAAGCCAATTTATGAATTAATTCAGTATATATAGTATGCGAATGTGATCTAAAGGCATACATTGTGCAATACACTTTAGAATTTTGTTCAATTACGTTTATATAATCTGTAATTGTTAGTTGCTTTTGAATAGACGAACGACAAACACCTTTAGCTTTTTTAAGAATACTACTTTTTGTTTCAACACAATACGCTTTCGCACCAGTCCCATAAAAACTTTTGATGGGTTCACCAGCATATTCATCTTTAAATTTACCTACTTCAGAAATATTTGGAGGAATGCCATAAATATTATCTAAATCATAGTTAGATGTATCGAATTTATCCAAATTATGTTTCAAATCATTATAAAAATTTTCAGTTGAAACTTCAAATATGAGAGAATCGGTATCAGTATACAAAAGGGAAACATTTTGTTTATATTTTTTCTTTAGGTAGTCATAAAAGAAATTATACATTACAGTTTTAGAAATATCCAATATTGAAAACCCTGCATAAATAGGTTTGTTATATTCAATTTTTGTTTTATTCATTTGTAAAGCTACTAAATTTTCTGAAAATATTTTGCAATCTTTATAATAAGGTTTTGCAATCAATGATTCTGCACAGTTAATTTTATGACCTATTCGTTCCCAATGTGATACCAGTTTCACATCCACCCTTCTATCCACATTTTCCATAGTTTTACCATATATGCTATTATTTTTAGTCTTATATAAGTTTTTGTCAAATTTATTTTTTGAAGAATTTCTCAAATTAGTATTCAAATCAATATATTTTTTAAGCCATGGGGATTGAGTGAATTTTATAGCTCTATGTATTTTTGTAAGTTTTAGACCAAAATTTAAACATTGTTTAAGGTATGTGTAATGGATTATATACTTTTCTTTATTTCTTAAATTTGGAATTAATTTAGAATATTTTGAGTTCGGGGGAATCAGATTTTCAGGACAGAAGGGAAGATCATTGTGTTCGTCGTGTAGTTCTTTAGGATCCTCTAAATCAACTTCCAAAACATAACCTGTTTCTGCTGTATCAGATATATCATTTATATTTATTCTAATATTATCGATCTCTTCTTGGGTCAGCCAAACAAAATCTTTTTGAGGTAAATATTGACTCATAGCGAAACCATATAAATTAGTCGCATCCAAATAGATGATATATATTGTATTTTCCTCAGGATTAAAGTTTTCAAGAAAATGATTATTGGCAATTGACTTTCTTCCTGTACAAGTACTAACACCCCCTCTCACACCTTTTTTAAAGAAATGAAGCATATCGGGATCCGTTAGGAGTTCTAATTCTACTCCTGTATACAATAACATCGCATCCCATGTTCATCCTGGAGCAGTAAAATAATGCGCAGGATCGAGTTGATATGTTTCTAAACAAAGATTTCTATAATTTTCAAAAATGTCTGCTAGTAATAATACATCAGATTTTAAATAAATATCTGAATAATCACCAAGTGAGTGACATTGAAAAATTTTCCAAATTTCTCTAGCGCGTTGAAACTCCTCATTTGAAATATTTTCCTCCTTTAATTCATTGTAAAATAATTCTGCAGCAGGTAAATCAGTTTCAGCAAATTTTGAAATATCATCAATGTATGAATAAGGAAAAATACCTTTCTTTCTTATATTTTTAAATTGTAAGTCATTTGCATATTGTTTTCTAATTTCAAAACATTGAGAATCATCCAAAATGCTTGATAAGTTATCCAAAGATGATGTTAAAAATTGATATGAATCAATAAACCTTAGTTTGATATATTTATCTCTTATTTTACCATTTTTGTATTTTATTTTATCCACATGGATAAACTTACTGAAAGAAATATATTTTTCTTTATTCATGGGGATAACTTCAATTTGCTCCTTATCTAAGCACAATGATTTTATAAATAAATGGCTGTCATAATTTTTTAGATTGTGCATCAAAATTGGAATATATGACGGAATTTTAAAATTTAAATTACACACTGAGTGTGCTGCCCCTCTGAATTTTCCAGTAATATGGCAATGATCTTTTACTTTATCCGAAATGTTTAGAAATCTTTTTTTACAAATATGACAATGAGTCGATTTGTCAAAAGTTTCCTTCTCAGAATCTGTTAGTCTAGACATGGGTGTAATATCTTTTAAATAATTTGAATACAGCATTCTAATATCTATTTTTAAATCTTTTACAAATTTTTCAATACAATCCCTCCCTCGGTATAAATGAAACTTTGAAACTTTGTCATCAAATGAACATTTAATGTAGTAAGCAAAGGAATGCGGAATATGTTCAAATTTTTTCAGAGTGTAAGATTGAGAAGAATTTTCCAGATAATCATTTTCGGCAGGTTTTAAAGCACACTCGAAGTCAGCATAAACGATAAACGGAACTTTCATTTGTTTTTCGATATTTTCAAATTTTAATATATTTTCAGGCACCATGTTACCAAATTTATCTAATATAAGCTCTTTTGAAGGAAAATCATTTCTAACAAAGTTGCAATCATTTTGCATGTGTTGCTTAAGAATATTCAAAGTAGTAAAAAATTGTAGACAACCATCACAAAAATATTTTCTATGTTCGTGATTAGTAACTTGACTGGAAACTAGACGAGAAAGATCGCTTATATAGCAGTAATGATTTTTAGTATTACCTATATCATCTAGTTCCGATAATAGTAATAAATTTATATGGGTATTAGATCTAACCTTGCAAAAATGTAGAGGACCAATCACCTCATAAATGTTTTTCCCATTCTTATATGCGACTTCTAAACCGTAAACGTTTATTGATACATTATTTAACTCTTCAAATTTAGCAACGTCTTTAATAGATACTGGAAAGTCTATACCTTCAAAGTTGAATAACTCCCTAAACTGCGGATACGATGTTGGATTTCGAGGATCTCCATGGTAAAAAGCTGATACAACCGCATAACCAAAACAAAACTGATCACTATTTTGTACATTAACAACAGCCTTTTTCCATTGAATCTCTCTTGGAAGAGGTATGTATGATGAGCTCCTCAATGGATTATACTTGTTTACATTAACTTCAAGATGAAGTATTTGTTGCAGAACCCATCCTAAAATAAAACGGTTAAGCGTTAATATTTTTAATTTCATTGTTACTCTTTAGTTTTTGAAAAACTATTGAAAACGAAACATGTATAAACTTATACACACCTGAATCGCGTTCTGCAAATTTATCAAATTTTCCATGAATTATTCCCATTAATTTTTCATATACCATTATCAGACTTGTAGATTGTGTTACAACTTCGAAAATCGTATTGTGAGATTTAATTTCAGAAGTTCTAGAAGTTGGTAAATAGTACAATCCAAACAGCTCAAAATTAATTTTGACGACATTGTGTTTCTTCAATTCATATTGAATAACTTTAACTACATTATTCTGCACATTTTCTTGGAATTCTTTTAAATCAACAAAGTGCTTTGGGGAAGATATTTTATATGAAATAATTCGGCATTGAAATGCGCTGTTTAGTATCTCTATACCAGATTCACTAACCTTGCAGGCTTTTAATTTGTGAGCATTTGATTTTAAATGAGAAGTCCAACTTGCATTTGAGACGCTGACATCACAGTCCAGGCAGTGTCGAACTTTTTCTTGCGAGAAAAATTTTTTATTAACTAAAAATAATAATTTCCAATAAATAAAAAGAAAATGTTAAACAAAAAATAACTCACCATCAATTATGTAATCATCGGGATTTGAGACATACGTATTTGCTAAGCAAATTTCTTTAATATGTCACACTAGACCTCACTTTTGCTTAAACTCGCGTAAACACAGTGTGCACAAGAAGGACATGTTTAATACTGAGGAAATAAAATCTTGACTTTGGTTTAAACAGTGGAACCGCGGGAAGGTAGTCAATAACTCCACCAGGTTCGGTTGGGTTGGGTAATAAAGGAGTGGGGAAAAGGGAAAAAAATATTTTATATATCTATTGATTCGAAGCATGGCTCGAAAAGCAGGATTCCGCATTTGGTTAGAAGATTTCCCTGTCTATTTAAAACTTCCCCGACAAAATTTAAATTTTTACAAGCCTCACCTAAAGAAAAGTAGTTGTGGAATAATGATTTCATTAGTCCACAACTACGTCGCATATCCTTGCTTGATATATTTTTTTTAGGTTTAGCTCGTAAAAATGTATCAAGTTCACTCTTGTACGGAACATCGCCAGTTTTGTGGAATTTTGTGCAGGTTAGTTTCGGGTCTGTTGTAATTTCTTTTAATAATTTGGGGGCAGTTGTAGTAAACTTTGACAATTTGGAAGAATCAACTTTTAATGTATTGCTAATATTTTTATCCGTGACTAATTTTTCTAGTAATAGGTTGAAGTGGTCATCAGTTTCAGAAGTGGTTTGTTGCGCTTCGATATCGGAAATAGCATGACCTGAGTCATCATTACAATATTTCACTATTATATTATTAGACATGTTTTCTAGATCACCCCCACTATTGTTTAGCGTATAATCCTCTACTTTAATATCACAAAAGCTGTCACTCGCAATACTGATCGAGTCAAGCGCAACAATTTGTTCATCAGTCATTCCACAAATCAGGCAATCCATATAATCATGAACTTTACAAGCGTATGTTAAATCAAAGACAGTTAAATCAATCAAAGCCATACTTACGAAAAATAGATATAACAAAATACAAGACACAAGGCAAGTGAACAAAAGATGTTAAATTAACCGTAGCGGAATAAACACAAAAATATATTGAGCGGAATGTAAGAAGCACAACTGTATTATATCGAGCTCAAGGTACGACTACCGACACTTAAGAAAGCGAAGCGCAAAGAGAATATAAAGAGAATCCGTCTGGGCGGGACATAACGGTGTTCGACCTCTAGTACCTCTTTTTTGTCTGCGTTTTTTTTTGCGAGTTTTTTTTTTCGTCTGCGAGTTTTTTTTTTGCCTGCGAGTTTTTTTTCCTGTCTGCCAGTTTTTTTTTCTGTCTGCGTTTTTTTTTTCTCTCTGCGAGTTTTTTTTTTGTCTGCGAGGTTTTTACAACTGCGCAGTAGACCAAAATGCGTACCACGCGCACACCGAGCGTGCTACGCATGCGCACGGAGTGTTAGGGGCGGTACTTTGGTGCATACATTCCAACCCACCACCCACTTTTAAGAATATATCTCCAATAATGAAGCTACAAATAAAAAACTTTGTTGTCGAGTGAGTCCTCTCTCCCGCATTATTATACATATGGGTGGAGCTTGCTTCACACTATATTGAGTCGCGTGTTGTGATCTTTCATTAGTACAACGCTCGCATTTTAACCGCACTTGTCTTTTAAATAATACGAACAGTACAATGAAATTAGCTATGAGTGAAGCTTTGCGTAAAAAAGTGTCTAAAATGAGTTTTCCACAGTTTAGTGAGTTTTGCGACACGCTTCATTCGGATACGGAAGCATTATTACTTGATTTGTGGATTTGGGATATCCCTACAAGGCCGAATTCTCCGAGCCGGTTTTCAGAATCCACAACATTGATTAACGACACAGCAGTGGGCGCCACCCTCACAGCCAGCACAGCCAACGGCAGCAGCAACACCACCCTGACAGTCGACACCACCCTCACAGCCAGCACAGCCAACGGCAGCAGCAGCAGCGCGCCAAACTGTTCGAGTGTGTGTGATATAAAAAAAAACTATTTGAGTTGTTCACCAGTGCGGCGAAAACAGCCGAAAAGGTCATGTAAATATATTTATAATTATAAGTATAATTTTTAGTTGTATATTGCTTGTTTTTAAATATATTTTCTTTATAACATCTTTTTCTTTATTATAATTAAAACAACTTCACGACAAAGTGGATTTTAAAAGCGACTTTTTAAGAACAATATTTCACTTCACTGCACACCATGAAGGAATGCACTTCACACATTTTTATTGACATTCAAGGGTATACTTGTTCCTTTGGTTACGTTCCTAAAGAAGTGGCAATTTATGATGGATTTCGTCTTTAAACTTTTTTATTTAAACCACCCTTTAAAAGAAACATGCTGTCTCCTGAAGATAATAAAATTGTTACATGGTGTGAAACATATCACGGCTTAGACTGGGAATCTGGATGCATTGACTTAAACGAGATTGATAATATTATTAAAAATATATATTTTTTATTTAATAAGCCAAAAGTATATGTAAAAGGTGTTGAAAAGACAAAATTTTTACAAAAAGTTTTAGATAGTGAAAACATTATTAGCATTCCGACTTCTAATGAACCAAAATTAAGTAAATATAAGAAGGTTCCTGATTGTTATTTTCATAAAACGGTACAAGCTTGCCACTGTGCATTGGAGAATGTAAAACTATTATACAATTATAAGAATTGCTACCAATAAAATTGTACTTTTGATTAACCTCTCTTTATCACCTGAATTAAAAATTATGTTGTGTGTAAATTGCAACTACAAACACAAAGTATGAATAAAAATAATTGTTAAACTTTATGCAGTAATAAATAAAATTTTATCTTTTATTACGTTTTTCATTTATCTATCGCATGAATATTAAGTTGGGTTACTGTTGAGGAAAATACAAACACAAAGTTCCGCTTAGAAATATTTATTAAACTAAAACTATTAACAATCCAAGTTGTATATTTATAATGGTTCAACATTTTTAAATGTATAGTTATACTGTTTAAACAATTTTGCATAGTTAAATCTTCAAAGAAATCCTTACACGCTTTCTTCTAAAGTTGTTTTGTCAATTCTATGGTTTGTGATTTTCTGTACATCTGGTTTGTTACACGTTACACAGATCTCTGGTAAAATAATCATATGTAGAACTTGCTAACACACTTTACATTTAATTTCATCTTTACAGCAATCCATGGCACGCTTATAATGGGTGTTCACATGTATGTGTTTACCACGTTGTTGTTCTATGGCTAATAAAAAGTAACACTCGTGACACAGACTGTACATGCCACCCGCCATGGATGTGATTAATATCTATGATTGCATTACGCACACTTCACGTTTTAAATAGTTCTCTTTCAAAGCTTCTGAAGCGTTAATTTTTTTAATTTTCACTAGTCCTTCTTCTCCACAACCACTTCCCAGAACTTCTTCCTCGGTGCCGGAGTCATCTTCATCTTCATCCTCATCATCATCATCATCGTAATTGTAGCGGTCAACATCCAC
The DNA here is from genome assembly GCA_963971165.1 of Philopedon plagiatum. Lineage (NCBI taxonomy): Eukaryota > Metazoa > Arthropoda > Insecta > Coleoptera > Curculionidae > Philopedon > Philopedon plagiatum. The sequence continues at coordinate 82,639,862 of OZ020190.1, forward strand.
AAGAGTATTAAGTCTATCCTCGGTTAGACAACCAGTAGTTTTTTGAAAATAAATTTTTTCTTCCTTATGAATCGATTCCATTTCTTCCCGTTGCCCATTTAATGGAGTACCATTATAAATATACAATTTGGATTGTAAATCCATTGTTTTATTTTATTCCGACTTTAGTAGAATACTTTATTACTTCACAACTAATATCATTTAACTGAAATTATCAACCTTTTATGCTGCAATCCCTTCTCTCCTATCCCTCCTATGCATAGTTTGGAGTGGGGCTGACCGGTGAAGATTGACACCCCCCACCACCTTTTTGATTGGTCGACCTACCACCTAAGCCCCGCCTCCCGGTGCTTGGAGGCGGGGCTTGGGTGGGGGTCGACCAATCCGGTGCTTGGGGCGGGGCTAGAGGGCATTGGCCGGTGCAGATTGCACCCCCCACCACTTTCTTGATTGGTCGACCCCCACCGGAGGCGGGGCTTGGGTTTGATTGGGTGGGGGGTCGACCAATCAAAAAAGTGGTGGGGGGTGCAATCTGCACCGGCCAAGTATACCTACTGCCGTGATCTGTTGTTATTACTTTTTAATTGTAATTTTATTTTATTAATACGTATATGTTTTACTGTTTTGACTAAATTTTAAGAATTTTATTGTATATGACTTTGTAATTTTTGGGCATTGCCCATTGATAAATAAATAAATAAATATAAAAGATGAATCTGCACCATGGGTTCGAGTCTTGTGACTCCATCCACCACACAAAAAGTACGTGGTTTGAAGAGAAAAAGAAATCCTATAATAAATCGTAATGTAACATTGGCCACCCTGAGAAAACAAAAGACAAGAATATCATGAAGAACGATTCCAAATAGAAAAGAAAAAATTGGAAGTTCAACAAGAAAAATTACAAGTAATGAAAGAAAGAACTATACTTTTACAGGAAAGAAATGAATTGTTAAAAGAAAAAAAATGTAGTGTGTGTTCAAATATCTTCAGTTAAGAGATTTAAGAGTTTAATGTATCATTAACAAGATTAATATTGCTAATCATTTATTGTATATACAGCGTGGAAAGGTTAACTTAAGGAAATTCTTGAAAAGCCCAATCATTTCAGGAAAAAATACAATTGTTATTATGTTATAGTTATTTTTGGCTTGTAATTTTTGTGATGTATTTTCTATTTTTTAAACCTTGTGAAATAAAATAAAATATTTTTTTTTTAAGTTTGTCATTTGGTGTAAAAATCACTTTAAATGCCCACCTTTTCTGTCCTGATAAAACCCTAATCAAAAACACAACTCGTACCATTTCTAGTATTTTTTCCTCCTTCTTTTGGGTATTTTTTTCAAAACTCAATTTTTGTATTTGCTAGTTAGGCCATTTTTATATCGATTAATCCATATAAAAACGATTAGATTGGCAAGGTAGAAGCTCGGGTAGAAGATTATCATTGTTCAATGTTTTATTTAAGATTGTTTTTGTTTTAATTTAATTTTAATAAATATTTTGTGTTGTAGTTTTTTTTAGTCCAAAAATGTCCCTAATTTAAAATCTATTTCTCTTCAACACAAGTTGAGTTCAACCAGAGACATTCTATCTACTCTGTGGTTCAACTGAACTAAGCTTCAAACTTGACCTGTATACCATGGGCGTAGTTAGGTCTTTGATTGGGGGAGGGGGGGGGAATGCTCGGATGTGTTTTAAGTTTGCTAAATAACTTTGATAGCAATTTATTATGCGAAAGTATATTTTGTGTTAAATCATACCATCTTAACACTGTTATTTTCTGAATATTTACTTTATAAATTTTTAATTGGAAACATTGATCCACTCGGAGAAATATTAATTTTAAAACTCGAAATTTTACATTTATATTTTTTAAGTAATGGCAAGTGATTTTTGCTGGTGTAATCAGTATTGGGGTTGGGAAGCTAATTTCAACCTGAGGGGGGCTAAGCCCCTCAGAAACTACTCCCATGTTGTAATACCCAGGCCTCAGACACCCCTTTGAATGCAAAATTAATGAAAATGTTGAAGGTTGAAGGTTTTAAATAAAAAATATTCCGTTATAATAACAAAGAATTTTATTCACAAATAACTTAACTTACAAAATAAGACTAAACATATCAAAACCATTGCAAATGTATATTCGTGTTAGTTCTAATATTTACAAAAAACTCAATAAATGGGGGGATGAGAAGTCAACACAACACATAAATACGTAAAATTCAATAACTTTTTAATCTTTTCTTGTGCCATCACAGTTTCCTTTCAAAAAAGTGTATATTCATGTTAGCTCTAATATTCACACCAAACAACTTAATAATATAGGGGATGAGGGGTCAATAAATACGCAAAATTCAATAACTTGACCCCCGGTCCCCCTAATTTATTAAGTATTTTTGTGTGAATGAGCTAACATGAATATACACTTCTGAAGGAAAACTGTAATGGCACAAGAAAAGATTAAAAAGTTATTGAATTTTAAGTATTAATGGGGTAGTTGTTGACCCCCCCCCCAACCCCTAAATTATTATGTTTCTTTTGTGTGACTATTAGAGCTAACATAAATATATATTTTTTAAACGAGAACTGTGATGGCACAAGAAAAGATTAAAAAGTTATTAAATTTTAAATTCTTGGGGTGGTTTTATCCCCCTAAATCCCAGTATATTGTCACGGAATCTTATTAAAACCACTGGCTTCATCATTAATTGTGCAGCTATATTTATTAAATTAAAAGAAATATTATATTTTACACATTTTTAAAATAACCCAGAAAGAATCCTACCTGTATATTGCCTAAAAGCACGTTGGCGGGGGAAAGTGGCTCTGGTCGTAGCAGACTCGCTTGGCTGAGGTATCGACTGACGTCTCGCTGCTCATCACACCTACCAGGTGGACCCCTCTGCCACGCTCCGGGCCGATAGGCCGGCGCGCGTCTAAATGACCGCGTCGTCGCTACTGGACTCCGTCGTTTACTAAGCCGCAAGGATGACTAGTTAGGGTTGATGAAAAGACGATTGGTGACACTCCCCCCCCCCCCCCCACGGAAAACAAAAATCCAAAGGATTTTTGTGTCTAACTTCCCTATTCTATTCTCTAATATGAAAAAACTTTTTAGGGTTTAATAAAAAATATACAATTAAAAAGCTGCATTATGTTTTGTTTGTCTTTGTTCTTTCTCTTCTTCCTACTGGCAGCTCTTCCTCCCTCTTGTTCGGTTGGCTCCTTGGCACTTCTGGCTCTCTTCTTCCTGCTTTGTGGCTCTTCCGCCCTGCTGTTCGGATTATCCTTAGTCTGGTCCTCATGTGTTGTGGTCCCAAGGTGGACGTGTCCCCCGCTGGCACCGTCAGTGGTCCGCTGTCCTGGCAGGTCGTCGCCGCTCCCCAGGTTGCGGTCCCAAGGTGTTGTGGTCCCAAGGTGTTGTGGTCCCAAGGTGGGCTTGTCCCCCTCTGGCACAGTCAGTGGTCCGCTGCCCTGGCAGGTCATTGCCGCTCCCCTGGCTGGCTCTCTTCTTAGGACCTCAGGTGGTTGTTGTACATGAAAAACAAACAAACAGGGAGTTAGACGCTACAAAAACTATTTACACAATTTATTTACAATTTTATATACAGTGAAGCAGTAATTTTTTCCCGTCCATCTTTTGTGTTTGGCCCCCGTGGCCACCCAGCACGACCGTGCTCGGAACAATTACCTTTCTTTAAATAATTTCAGCCTTTAAAACTTTTTACTTTTTCCAAAAATTTACAATTTTCCATTTTCCAAATATTTTCCGCAAATTACTTATTTCTCCCCCTCCCCTACCGAAAAAAAAAACACAATTACTTAGAGGCTTTACCCATTACTCTTTATCCCTTACACAACAAAAGCAAAAATAACCACACAGTATCATTGAACATTGCCAGATTATACGTGTTGATCAGGCACGCTTTCAAGCAACGCTCAACTGCACAGAGCCTCGTGCAACTGTTCACGATCTCTCTTAGTTTTTTCTCTCTTAACACAAACGTTTAATTTTTCACTCTCTATATTTCTTTAACACCGTTTACTACCTTATATCTCTTTACTACCTGGGGGAAAAATTAAATCAAAATACCTATTATTTATTTTACTACCTATTTTCACTAGTGGCTTTTATATAACAACAAAAAATATATGCATTGTTCCTACTACCCTTCAAAATTATATGGTTCGTGGTACGGGGCCAATCTATATACATGGACTGTTTCCTGTTTAGCTCTTGCTCCTTCACCTCTCTGAATAATGTAATTTACTGGCGATGCTTTTCTTACTATAACAAATGGTCCGTGATACTTGCACTGCAATTTGTCACTTTTTCCTTTCTTTCTAATGTAAACTCTAAGTTTGACTTTGCCTCCTGTTTCATATGTCACTTTTTTGTGGTTACTGTCATATCGGGTTTTGTCCTTTTTCTGTTTCTGCGTAATATTTATTTTTGCTTCCTGTCTATGTTCCTCTATATTCCGGTTCGGAATAAGCATAGTGGCTGATTTTATAAACATGGCGTCCGGTATGAGCTGTGGGTTTCTTCCAAAATCTAAATAAAATGGCGAAAACTGCGTTGTGTCTTGTTTGCTGGAATTGTAGGCAAATGTTACCATTGGTAGGTATTTATCCCAGTCATCCTGTGACGTAGACCCATACAGGCTGAGTATATCTGCTACTGTTTTGTTAAAACGCTCAGTTAGCCCATTAGTCTGCGGGTGGTATGACGTAGTATATACGTTTTCTGAGCCCATATTTTGCACCATTTTTCTTACCAATTCTGACCTAAAAACCTAACCTCTGTCACTCAATATTTTCTTGGGTACTCCATGGATGCTTATTACTTGGTCCACCAGAAACGATGCTATCTCTTCTGCTTTTGCACTACGTATTGCTTTGGTTATTGCATAACGGGTCACATAATCTGTACAAACAACTATATTATTATATTGACTTTTTGTTTTTGTTAGGGGTCGTAAAATATCTATGCCGATCATTTCGAAAGGCTGCAGATCATCAATCTTTATTGGTTGCAGATCACCTGCTGGTTTCTCATTATTTGGTCCTTTTCTCGTCTGACAATCAGGACATCCCCTAATAAATTTCTTTACGTCAAGATGCATTTTATCCCAATAATAGCGTGTGTTTATTCTGTCATACGTTCTTGCATATCCTAGGTGTCCCGACAATGGCTCACAATGCAGCTGTTGCATCAGTTGTGCTTTCAGTCCTTGAGGGATTACCAACTTGTCCTCCTGGTGTGGGACAGCCGACTTTTTATATAGCACACCATCTTTAACAGTAAAATTTTTTGCACGACGTTGCAAATGTGAATTGCCATAATTCGGATTCTGGACTGCCTGTAGTAAGTCTGACACGACTGTATCTTCTTCTTGGAACTCCGTGATGTCCACTAAGGGTAGCAAAAATGTGGGAACTTCACTGGCATCATACTCGTCCTTTAGTGTTGCCTGGAAGCAGGGTTGTCTGGAAAGACAGTCTGCGTCTTGATTGCATTTCCCTGATTTGTGGATTATTTCGTAATCAAATTCTTGTAGTTTGCAGCTCCATCTAGCTAATCTCCCTGTAACATTTTTGAGATTGTTTAGATAACACAGTGGCTGGTGATCAGAAAAGATTTTTATGTGTTCTCCCCAAATATAGCTTCGCAGATACGTTAAACTCCACACTAGGGCTAGACCTTCTTTTTCTCCAACTCCATAATTTTTTCGGCTTTTGTGAGCGTTCTGGACACATAGCAAATGGGATGCATTTCCTCGTTCATTTTTTGTAGGAGTACTGCTGCTATCCCTTGGTCTGATGCGTCTATATGTAGCTCTTTTTCTGCTTTGGGAAGGTAGTGAGTTAACACTGGAGGTGATCCTAATTTTCTTTTTAATATCTGGAAAGCTTCTTCTTGAGCTGATGTCCACCAAAATGGTGTGTCTTTCTTCAGCAAGTCCTATAACGGCCTGGCAATGACACTAAATTTTTCAATAAATTTTCTATAATAGTTGGCGAGTCCTAGAAAACTCTGAAGTGATTTTTTATTTCTTGGAGTGGCAAAATGGTGTACTGCTTCAAGTTTTGAAGACTCCGGACCTCGGACCTGGAACCTCGCTCACTAATGGTGTGGCCTAGTACTGTTAATTCTTTATATGCAAACTGGCACTTAGATGGTTTTAGCTTTAGACCAGTTGATTTTAGTTTTGATAGTACTTTACTTAGGTTCTGGTTATGTTCTTCCAAATTTTTTCCATAGACTAAGATGTTATCTAAGTACGTCATTGCTCCATTCCACTTCACGTCTCCCAAAATTGCGTCTGCCAACTGCTGAAAAGTGCTTGGTGCTGTTGTAAGACCAAAACTTAGGCGGTTAAATTCGAACAAGCCATCGGTAGTGACGAATGCCGTTTTATGCCGGTCCTTCTCGTCAATTTCTACTTGCCAGTACCCTGAAAACATGTCCAACGTAGTAAAGTATCTAGCATCTCCCAGGTAGGTCAAAATGTCGTCTATGACTGGCGGAGGATACACATTCTTTATTGTTTTTGCGTTCAATTTTTTATAGTTAACGCAGAACCTCATATCGCCATCTTTTTTGGGAACTAGGACTACTGGACTGGAATACGGACTTACAGACTTTCTTATTACCACATTTTCCAACATTTCTTCTACTTGTTTATTAATAATTCTTCGCTCCGTGTGAGAAACTCTATATGGTCTGGAAACCACTGGAACGTCATCGGTCGTCTCAATTCGGTGCTTCACTAAATTCGTTTTTCCTAGGTCGCTGATGCTCCAAGCAAAAGTATCTTCAAAACCTTGGACTAACTCACTTACACTTTGAAAGTCATTTTTACACAAGTCCCTATTTACTTTATAACTTTTTACTAGATTATCGCTCGGTAAAGTCACTAAAGTTTCGCTTATATTTTTTATAGTCACTATCTGCTTTAAACGCGATGCATGTGCCTGCAAAAAGTCTTTTTGTTTTTCTACCGTAGTGTTTTATTTCGGCGTACCACGTCAAATTATCACTAAAAATTTTATTAACTTGAAGTCCATTTTTTATTAAAAAATTATAGTTCGGGGTAAAGTTTATTTTATTTTCACCAGTTTTTTTAAAGTTCACTTCGCATTTAATAACGTCTTTCGCAATTACCATGTCACTACGCAACGTAATTTTCGCACTGTCTGTTCTGTAGTTTTCAATTTCAATAGGTAACTCCTCCCAAAAACAACTATTTACATTACTGATTTGACTATTTACAAGTTCTTAATGACTACTACTATCTCCTAAATTCATTGCCAAGGTAACTATTTCATTTTCATCCGTTTTCAAACTAATTTCATTCGCTTTTAAATTTATCATAGCTTCGTGGCCCTTAAGAAATTCTAATCCTAATAAAACAGGTTGGGGTAGATTTTCTATAACTAATGCTTCTAAGGAAAAGGTACAACCAATAAAACAAACATTTATTTCTGCATAACCAATAATTTTTACCAGCGAACTATTCGCTACTTTAATAAAAGTTATGCCTGTGCCGGGCTTTATTTCATTTTTATTTACAAATCTACTATTTACAATATTTTTAACTGACGCAATGTCTATTATAACCTCAATATTTACATTATTTAAACTTCCTTTTACGGAGAGAACATCTGTTGCTGCTTCATGTTGATTCTGGTTCTGATTCTGATTTTCTTTCTGTTTCTGGACAGTGCTTATGTGTGTCAACACTGTCCGTTGGAGTTTTCCGACTGCTGTCGCTGTTGCTAATTCTGATACCTATTGGTTTGCTGCTCTGGACGGCGGCCATTTTGTTCTCGACTTGGCTGACCTGGCGTCCATCTTGGTCTTTGGTTTTCCAAATTTCGCTGTCCCCTGTAGTTTTGGTTATTTCTCTGTTGCGGATTGGTAAAACAAACTCTTGCCTTGTGACCTGGTTTTCCACACTGAAAACATACTGGCCGACGGTCGGTAGTACGTGGCTGCCAGTTTTTAAAATTTCGGTTTTCTCTTCTGTCTTGGCTTTGATTTTGCATAGCTTTTCCAATTTCATCTCTCACAACTTGCGTGATTCGTTCGATTTTGTTGTCTCTGGCTGAACCTGCTGACTTATCCCTGTTATTTTTTCTGACATTGACAGCTGTGCGAAGATTTCCGAAGCATGACTTATCTCTTTTTCAGCGTCGTTTATGGTTTTAACAAGCTCTTGTACCTCTGCAAAATTTTTTGGCTGCCTAAGCTTGATTTGGTAGGCGTATGTAGGCAGTAGACCTTGTTCAAAATGTTCTCTTCTAATTTCGTCTTTCATCTTTGGATCTACTTTGTCGCATAGGTATACCATTTCTCGTAGATAATTCATTACGTTTTCACCTGGCTGCTGTCTTCTATAACGTAATTTTAGCTTTGTTTCGTTGACATACGTGCTAAACGAAAATTCTTTTTTCAGGTCTTCTACCGTTGCTTTCCAATCGGAACCTGGGTTTCGTATTGCATAAATTTGCAACCAAGTTTGTGCTTGTCCTAATAAATACGACGAAAAATTACATAGCTTAAGGTTGTCATTCCAGTTATTAATCAAAGCTGTTTTTTCTTCCAAAAATACACTTAAATTATCGCAATCCGGATTATACGAACGCGGCGCTACAAATTGTGGAACTGCCGGTGTTCTGGCTGGGTTTATTATATTTCCTAACGTGCAATTTAAGGTGTTCGGCATTTTTTAAAAAATATTTTTATCTGATTTAGCGGTTACCTGGTCGTTACTTGGCAATAAAGTTAGTGACTCGTTTGAAAAATTTTGAGAAATGGAGCTATTGCTACTGCTATTTTCCGCTAAAATTGACGACTGTATGCTTTCCGGCGAGTTATTAAATATTAATGACCTTCTAACACTGTCTTTACTTTTAGGGGTTGATGGCGTTTCAACAACTTTGTCGTTTTCTTTATTACCGCTTATTTCCTTCTTTTCCGCCTTTTTTTCACTTCCTGTTACTTTATTTTTATTTCCTGCCTTCTTAGAATGACTTCTTAACACCATTAATTTTTCCATGTAGTAAGAAAAGTGCACATTTTAAAAAATAACGCATCCTTAAATATTAGGAACCACGATCAAAAATTTATTTTTAAGACTTTCCAAACTAGTAAAAAAAAATACGTAGCAATTTTCATACTGCATAACTGGCACAATTTTAATTCTGCTTATTTTTAGCATTCAAACCCAAAAAGGCAGAAGATATTTACTGGTTATCGTTAAAAAAAGAACTCAAAAAAGTTCAAAACAAATGTTAAACAAGTTTTCTGTCGGCATTAGTTACTAGAGAAAACCCAATAATTAAAAAATCCAATACTGTATTTTACAAAGACCCGAAAAATTCTATATCATTCAAAAATAAACTAAGTTTATCCAACGAAAACGTACTAAACTGTAACACAAGCCAATAAAATATTTGTTTAAAAACGCTCTAAATAAATTTTAAATATAAAATAATACCGTTAAAAGCATGAAAGATTATTCACTTCGCTCCAGGAAGGTGCCTAAAAAACATTTGGTCAATCCGCAAAAAGCAAATAAAAAACGATAACCTTGATCATGACCCTTTTGGAATTTTACCAGCAAATAATATTTTAATAAATTCATATCTATTTCAAAAATACATTTTTCCCTATAAAACAAAATAAAAAATCGGTACAATAAGCAGTTTGCGAATTTTGCATAACTAATCATGAAACCAAAAAGGCAATTATTCACGAAAAATTACGGCCGTTCTGACCGAACATGGCGCCTCCATCAAGATTGTCGCGGAATCTTATTAAAACCACTGGCTTCATCATTAATTGTGCAGCTATATTTATTAAATTAAAAGAAATATTATATTTTACACATTTTTAAAATAACCCAGAAAGAATCCTACCTGTATATTGCCTAAAAGCACGTTGGCGGGGGAAAGTGGCTCTGGTCGTAGCAGACTCGCTTGGCTTGAGGTATCGACTGACGTCTCGCTGCTCATCACACCTACCAGGTCGACCCCTCTGCCACGCTCCGGGCCGATAGGCCGGCGCGCGTCTAAATGACCGCGTCGTCACTACTGGACTCCGTTTACTAAGCCGCAAGGGTGACTAGTTAGGGTTGATGAAAAAACGATTGGTGACAGTATTATACTATTGCATTATTATTATAAAGATATTACCGAATTACACTCGCCAAAAGACATATATGCCACGAAACAGCGTCACATCCCTTCAAATCTTATTTTTTAATTATCTGCACACGGCACTGAAATTCGTTTCTGTTGCTGTCTTCAGCCATATCTTTTTTAGATGGTATTTTCTTGAAAAAAATCCCAAAATCAAAAAACGCCATCTCAAAAAATAAGATTATATACAGTAATATACGCACTATATTAATTTCATAATAACTTTCAAAAGTACTGATCTGTAAAAAAAAGTTTTCAATATTAATAAATTTTGTTCCACATAATTTATTATCAGCGTCACAACTTCAATTGGGGTCCATATACACAGGTAATATTTTGATTTCTTTAAAATGTGTAAGGGATCAATTTTTGTAAGGTAGTCTATACTATCTTTCCCCACTGAAAGGCTTTTATTCCATCTAGATTGTATCTATCTAAAACAAAACAATTAACAAAGTTATTAACTAAAAAAAAAGTAATGTACTTAAGTAAATAGGTACAGGCACAGTTCAAGAATATTTTTGTAAAATAAATTGGGAACCTATCCTAAATAATACCTAATTATACAAACAAAAATGTACTTACCAATAGGTGATTTAAAAAGACATGCAGGATATCTGTGTTTCTTAAAGGGGGATATAACTGCCCCAAAGTTACTTGCTGTAAGTCGAAATTTTCTTATGAGGTACCATTTTTCATTGGAAACTTGTCTTGTTGTTATTGCAGCGATATGTTTAATTTTATCGTTGTCAAGAAGTAATACATTTTTGGCCATAGTGAAGTTATTAGATCATATTATGTTGTCAATAATAGGCAAATCACAGTCATCAACTTGTTCTGGCTCATTAGTATCATCACCATGTAGGAGCCAGGTGAAACCCACAGTATTGCCAAAGATTCCAAGTTTTGTTTTTAAGACATCTTTTTCTTATTATATCTTCCTTGATGGCGGCATATGGTTTAGATGGATACAGTTCGTCTGCTGTTTTTACTGGCACACTTTTTAATTTTGGCACATTCCATGTAGATTCCTTGCCAGCAACTGAAATGTTGTCGTGGCCACAAAGAGCCAATGTCACTATATGATGGTATTTTATCCCTCTAGGCCAAGCACAAGTTGCTGTAACAACATCTCCTGATTTACTAAATATAATCTGCAATATAGGTAATATTTAGTTAAAAAATATCATAACCTGAAAACATACTCAGCTTACCTCAACATTATAGGTTTTATCCTTCATACTAGCATACCTATAGTAAATAAGAATTCTAAAAATTTTCACCTTTTTCGATGATTTTATTATCGTTTGCAAAGAAGTCATTTTATTACTGACATTACTGTTAAGCACAGCTGTTAAGCTTCAAAACATATTTTGTTTGGAGCAAAGATGTAGCTACGCCAAGTCGTGTGAAGTCAGGTCTATTCGAATGGCCATAATTACCTCTTGGAATTAACCGATGTCAATTGGCAAACGGTCACATCATGGTATATTAGTATGCGAATTGAAAATCCTTCTTTTTTAAGATGCGTATTTATGCTTCAGAAAATTTTTGCATAAATGGAATCTGACCTTTTGTGTCCTTATAATGTGATTTTAGACATTTTATATATTTATTCATAATATTAAATAAAAACACTACCTAAATTACTCGCACAATTTCAAAAATGCCGCCCAGAACGTGGTTGACACGACCATTGGCAGCTTGTATTTTTTATCACCTGGTCCCACGCGGCTTCCATCCTTCTAGCTCGAAGCAAGGTCACCTGTTGTTCTGTGATCACACCCTTGTATTTTCTTTGGGTCAATGACTCAGCGTTATTTGTTGTCGAGTATAGGAATTTTTTTGGATTTCCATAAAGTGTCATCTACGATTCTTTATTATTTAGTAAAAAAAGTGTCAAGCTCTTCACCAGTGTCGTTATTATCAAAACTATATCGTATGCGCGTATAGTGTTTACCGTATAGTGAGACAAGTAACCATTTCGTTGGCTGTTAGGTGTACTAACAGTGTATATTAACTTTCTTATTTAGTGAAACAGAAAGTTTCCAGTGCTATAAGTACGTTTAGTTGAAAATTATTATTTTACTTACACTTCGTTTGAAGAGCAGCTCTCTGTATTGTTTTGTGTTGTAATATTTTAACTCTTTAAAATTAAGTTTTACTAGGAGTTCTTTCTTTAAAGGTAACAAAAATATTAGGTCTTCGAACTTGGTACATAGAAATATGGTAAAAAAGTTTGGCAACGCCTGACGTCAAACAAAATTTTTTTTTCTGTAACTGACATTTCTAACTGTTTTTAATTTTTTGATGTATTTATGACAGTGGCGCGCTGTTACTAAAGAAATTTTTTTTGAGGGCTGATATCAACCTTTTTTTATAGTGAAGCACCATTTATGAATATTTTTATTCAATCTGAATTCATATCAGGATTTACTGGTTTCAATATATGCAGTGAATTTCATAACACCCTGTATATTGATTCATTTTTTTTATTCATATGAGCAACTACTTACGCACCTCAGTTTGTTGCTTAGAATTTGCATTGTTTAGATATACTGTATCTACATTTGATTTTAAAAACAGACTGCACAAAAATGTTGTTGATGTAAATTTCGTGCTAGACTACTTTATAGTAACGTATTTAAGGGGTTTGAGAGAGAAAGTTAATTTTAAAACAAATATATTTTATTTGTTTATTTTTGTTATTATAAAAAAAATTAAGTCGAAGATTAAGGTTGGGAATAGTTTAAAATTTCTTTTTTCTTTAAAAAAAATTAACATTGTGACACAATAAAGTCTATTACCGAATTTGCATAGACGATTTAACGAAATGGTTTTTGGGAACACGTGATTACGGATCAGTTTTTAATTAAAAATAATCACCTACTCATAGAAAGTCCATTTTCTCTATATTTTAGAGCAATTAACAAGCAAGGATATTGGAACATATTTTAACTTTTGGAGCCATTTACATTGTATATGAAAAGCCAAGGTCTATAACAGAAAGATTTACGAATCTTGGATTTTTACTTAAAAAGAAGTGTTAAAATAATTGACGAATATTATAGAGTATAATTCGGATTTTTGAGATAAAAGCTAACCAATTGTTTAAAAGTGTATACTTTTACGATATTATTTTAAAATTAACCATTTAAAATTATTGAAAAATCTTTAAAAAGAAAACGTTACATATTTTTATAACATGCGTAGTATGAGCAAATAAAGGAATACGGGTGCAGTGTGTAGTGCTGTGGTATAATATTATTGCAGAGCGTGTAGAGAAAGCTTAACTCAGGTGAAGAGTTAATTAGAAGTTTGTTGATACTGTGTCGATACACGTGTTGATACTTGTGTTATAAAGCGTTTAGAGTGCAGATTAGTGAATTTTAATGCATTAAAGTCTAGTGTGATACAGTGCATTAAAGAAAAGGTGTTATTGTGGCGTGGAGTTACAATTGTGTGGTGCAATTACGTGATTAAGGGCGAATAAATATAGTATAACTCGTGAGAATAGAGAGTTAGTTGCCCTTCTTACTTTCTCAGATATCCGGGTGGATATTGGAAAAACTATATCAGGAAGGTTCAATTAGTATTTTATAAGATGGATAACCACAATGGTTGTAAGAACAGAAGCGGTGATGCAACAAGTAAGTTCTTCATTCACAAGTACCAAGCCTAGCATTATTTTAGCGATAAATGGAGAAAATTCAAGGCTCATTGAACTCAAGATTCAGAGCAGCGAAAACGCAAATTTTCTGATTGAAAGTGGTGCCTCGGTATCACTTATTAAAAACAGTATTGTGGAAAAGCTTAAGATGTTAAAAATTGAACCTTTACAGTTTAACATTACAAATATATCAGGAGAAAAATTAGAAAATTTTGGGAAAACAGGCATATCTTTAGTGCTTGGTAATTATTCGAATGTAAAGATACTTAATCATACATTTATTATTTGTGGACGAAATTTGAGTTTTTCTACCGATGGTTTACTCGGTATAAACTTTTTAGAGAAATTTCAGACAATAATTAATTTTAATTCCGAAACCATGGAGCTCTGTGGGTATAGTTTCATCCTGCAGAATGGCTATCTAGAACGACCCTACCACGTTGTCGACCAAGGCAACGATGTAGTTGAATCAGCGCTTAACGCAGTGTTAACGGCGTATACTACTATGACGCAAAGTGGCGTATACTCAGAGGTGAAAGTAAGTTTGAAAAAGTTTGTTGTGGCACAAATGATGCATACGGGTGCGAAGGGTTAGAAGAAGGAGAGAAAACTAACCTAAAAAGTCGCCGAGAAATTATAGTACCATCCTCTGAAAGTAATGGATGTCTGACTAATTCAACAAGTTTACCAACCGATAATAATCCCTGTGAAACTCTTAAAGGCTGTAAGAGTTTGAAAGGAACTCAGGAGATTCCCCAGTTACAAAATAAACCGGAAAAGAATAAGAACAACAGCTTGGCAAACAATAGTACTATAATTCAACAGTCTAATACGAAGGGTTGGTCCCCTAGTAGCAAGTTTGGCACTAGTTTAAACCACCAAAATATTGTAAGGCTGCGTGAAGACCTGATACTACCTGCATTTCACGGCTGTGATTATAGAGTTGCTGTGGATGCCCGGGTTCCTGCTGGCACTATGATTTGCGAGCCATTAAACTCTACTGAGGTCGGCATTTGTACGGCTACCAGCATAATAGATTTCAATAACTCACAAGCAAATGAAAATAGGCATATTGTCGTCCGAATTCTCAATACTACACCAATCCCTCAGACCATTAAAAAAACACACACCCCTTATTAATTTGGTAGACGTGGATAGGCTAGATAGGGTTGGTAGGACGGAGTCCCTCCAAAATTCTGTCATAAGAGAAGTCAATGACTTATGTCCCAGTGGCGGACGAGAAATTCATTTTGAAAATGTGTTGGCCCATATGCAGGATGGGGAGAGGAAGGATGGGGAAAAGAAGGATGGGGAGAGGAAGAAAATATTACGGTTTTTAGTAAGTTATAGCGACATTTTTTCGGGAGAAAGTAAGCCCCTTAAAGCGACGAAGTTAGTGACGCATAAAGTCGACACAGGCGATCATGCACCGATCGCGAAGGCATCACATCCTTATGCTCTACGCGAAGATATGGAAGATCCGTGTGACGAATTGTTTTTTTAAACCATTAAGGGTAAGATATGACACAGACAGTAATTACGTGTCAGAGTTTATACAAAGAATGAAGATAGCGCATCAAAATGCACTGAAGAATATAGAGAAGAATACGGGAAGGGTACACCAAAATTTCAATAAGAAAGCCGAGCCTCATAAATTTCAGGTAGGAAATAAGGTTTACGTTTATAATCCTGCAGACAAGATAGGTCTAAATAGAAAATTAGCCAAGAAATGGGCAGGTCCGCACAGGATTACAAATTTGAAGAGTGTAACCGCAGAGGTTAAGGAGATACATGGTAAGAAAACTAACAAAGTACATGTAAATAGTTTAAAATTATGCTTATTAACTAATCATGTAAGTGATCAACTGGCAAATGTCCCTGTAGAAGTGAGACAGACAACGTCGCGATTACCATTAGATTAGGACAGCGATTCAGAAGAAGGAGATCGTGTGTCTAACAAACAAGACAGTGAATCGCAGGGACATAAGACCCCAGAAAATAGTTTAAATAACACCATAAGACAAAAGCATAGTTCTCTGACGAGCGAAAGTCGAGTAAATACTCCGAAGGAAGACTTTTTACGAGATTTTCAGATATTAGACGAATTGGAGGACCAAGATACAACTAAAGTGGAGGAAGTTATTGGAGAGAACAGTGTCCAGAAATACGAACCAATTGCGTATCGTACAAGGAAGGAATAGAAAATTAATAATATAAAATACATTTATCCTCATAACTATTATGATAAAGTTCCACTGTCATTGTTCTATTTTAATTTTTATTCTAGTGATCTATTTGGGCATAGATTTTATAATTTGTTTTGAACATAATTAATATTTTTAATGTTTTAGAAGACAAGCAGTCATGATGAAATATGTTGTTTTTTTTTCAATGTGTATAAGTTGGGCAAATCCGGAGATTGTAGTATACGAGTGCGCGGACAAGACGACCGAGTTAACGAAGGTGTCCCTATTAACTGTGAAGCCATGCCAAAATCCTAGGAATAACACGGAGAACACATTTCGTCGAATACAACTGGTCCAGAAGAGGCAGTATGTTCCAGTCCCCGTGTTCACATGCCAAGTCAAAGTGCAACAGCTGATTGAGCACTGTGGCATGGCACAGTCATCGCAATAGCCAAACAGTCTCCAGATGCTATAGGAAATTTGGTTAAGGAAACATCAGGTTATGTAAGTAGAGTTATGGGTGAAGTATTCTGCATAGCCAAGTGTCGACCCATGGTTGTCGAGTATCGAAGAAGTACCGAATGATTCCAAGAATTGCCCGTACTTTACCAAAATAGATCAATATTCCGCACGCCAATCACACACATTTTGGTGGAACACGGAACAAAGGTCGAGTGCCAACTTTCACTACCTGTAAATTACATGCTGGAAAACAACTGGATCGAAATTACTCCAGAATTGAAGAGGACATCACCAGCTTTGGAATTGGATGCAAATGATGAAGAAGACAAAATTTCAATGACAGGTATTTCCATTTCGCCCATTAGTTCTAATGGTATATATACCCAGGACGATATGGATAACTTCCAACAAACTTTGTTGTACCCAAACACGAGACAAGCCGTTACTAACCAGGTGACAAGGAGAATAGTGGACATAGATAGTACTGATCCATATTATATGCCAAACTTATTCTCAAAGCACGAATTTACCAATCTGGCCCAGTCTTCTGCTGAAGAGGTAAGGGCTTTTTATCGAAAATGGTAAATTTGTTCTCGAAATGTGGATTCATATACACAATAGCATGTGCAGTAAGTTATCTAGCAGGAGTAATTACTAACTAATTTATTCTAAAGAATGCTACAAAAAACCATCCTCGTAGAAGAAGATATCTGCTAGCTAGCTTATGGAACAACTTAGCCCATACCTACCTCTACCAGCTTCCTCGACGCCAAGCCGAAGGTACCCAGTTTCAAGCAGATCAAGAACTACAACAAGTAAATGCAGATTCCACCTCGTCGTCTAAAAAAATGTACCCGTCTTTAACTGAGACTGACAATAACACGTGTTCAGATCCGAACTGTAAAGTGAAACCGTCTCAAACACCGTAAAAGCAACATAGTTGGGTACGTTTCGCGAAAACCGTCGCGTCGCGAAAGCGCTGAACAGACTGTCGCGATCAGTGGTGTGTCGTTCGATTACGTGAGTTCGCGTATGTGGAATTCTACCAAGAAAGACTATACTTCACAGACATATCGTGCGGATAGACTACCTAGTCCTTGACTTTGTATTGACTTCGATCGGGAAAGACTGCATTTAGCAGAACGCGAACACAGTGGGCGAGTGCGCGAATTCGCGAGTGCGGTAAATTCGAGCGTTAGGGACTAAAGACTGTATTTAGTACAATTTGTGGTGAAAGTAAAGTTAGTTTTGTTAAGGTACCTGTTCTTGCCATTTCTTGATTGGGTATATTGCAATTCAGTGAAACAGATGTTTAGTCCTATTTTTCTTTTATAGAGAAACGGCTCGATCTGGGAATGGGGCAATGTAATAAAATGGACTATTACAATTTATTCGGTAGTAATTATTACTGAAATAGTCTAAACATTCTGAACAAAGAATAATCTAAAAGCCATAATATTCGATTTTCAGTTTCTCACAGAAAGCGAACATGTGGTCCAACATCTGGGGATAAGGGAGAGTTAAAACACCCGAAAAAAGGTAATAAAATGGCCAAATATCAGATATAAATATTTGTTTTCAAAACTCACATAAAAGCGAGATTAAACCCTTTTAAGAATTTAAAAACCTTTTTTTGTCAGTAACCACTTTACGACTAGGGGAAATATGCAATTATCGACCCGTTTCTCTAATGGTACAAAAATCAGGAAACTGTCGATTATTTCTTGAAAATTGCAATATATATGATCATAACAATATGTGTTCAAAGTGATTTTTTACTATTTCACACATATAAAAATGCATATATAAAGAAGACAGTTAAGTAGTTTTAAATAACATTGATTAGGTTTTTTTATAACTTTGAAAGTTTAGTTAAGCTAATAATATAGATCTTTCATACCTTTATACATTATTACCGGAGAGAGAGAGAGTGCACAAATATTATAATTAGGTAATTTCATTAATATCATTAGAATCAGAAACTCATAGTGACATCTTGTGCCAAATAGATGAAACTTAACATTTAGTCTTTTTGGACATACCCCTAAAGGAAACTCAGAGGGATAACGAGAGCTATGATTGTTCACAGGGTAAAAAGGGTAGTTCCTACGGGGATGAATTGAGAAATAGGTGGTACCAGTAGTTTACCTCTAAGATAATGTGGTTATTCAAAATCAGTTCATAGTCTGCGTTCGTTCTAACTGTCTCTCTTATAAAAATTGTACTCTTAGTTATTTTCTTCCAAATTTTTACCTTTGTAAAGTAAATTTCTATTTTTATTTTTGTTAATAGAGTTGAAGTGTTTTGAGACACAAGTGTTTTATTCGCTAAACAAAAGAGGCTATAATTCATAGCAAGCATTATCTAAGAGCTGAGATTCATTAAAGGCGAAACTGATATCTCGGGATAACTCGCGGGTCGCGAATCATTGGTCGCGCATTCCAGTTCCTGACGAGTTCTGCCAGAGTTTGCAGACGAGTCTACACTTCATTATTTGATCAAGTTTGGTTTGGTAAGAGTTTTATATTTACTAACACCCTTTATTAACTTGATTCTTTGCCTTCGAGACTACAAGAATCTTCAAGAGTGTCTTTCCTTCATAATTGCGATTAATATAGGTAGTTCGAAATACCATCTTTTATGTTACAGACAGGATGAATTAATTCACGCTAACATATTCTTCATCTAGGTCATGATTTGTGACATGGTGGAACCTATGGTCCCTCCCGGCTTATTCACTGATTAATTCCGGCTCAGAGCCGATTCGCAAGCGTCTCAGCTTTACCAAAAATCCGGGAGATTCATTCCAAATACTCCTGAATTTTTAGAAAGATCGAATTACTTAATTTTGTCCCGGTATTGGGTTCTCCCCGAAGATTTAAAAGTTCCCTACTAGGTTTTAAGGGTGTACGCTCCTCAGACGCGTACCCCAATTTAAAATCCGGGCTTCCACTTTTTTTCAGGTGGCTCTTAATTCGTCGAACTCTATCGACTGTCCTAAAAGCAAAGAGTAGTTCGAGGAGTCCCTACTTTCTACCGTCCTATTTTTTGCGTCTGTGTCCATGTTTAGGGATGCCAGGTACTTAAGTAGCGTTGTACAAATGACAGACCGCGCATCTGTCTTTGTCGCAATATGGTCCCGCCTCCTTTAACCCCGTTAGCTGGAGTATACTAACGTTCCACCAAGAAGCGCGATGATAAAAATTGTTTCCCTAATGAAATCTCGGGTTAAATTACTATTTCAGATTATATTAAACTTTGGGATAGATTCAAACCCGGAATTCCCCAAAATAATATTATTAAACTTGCTGGCTCGCGCATGTCCAGCGTTTGTATTATTTAAGCTAAAAACCATTCTAATTTCTAGCTTAGAAATCACGATCATAATTTCCTTTTTGTCTTTGTCGGTTATTTTTGTTTGACTTTAATTAACAGGGAAAGTTTAGGTAATTGCTTGTTCGCGAGTGTTTTCCTAATCTGTCTATTTACAAAGCTAGTTAAGCTACTTGTCGAACTCTAAACTAATTTACCCAGTATGACTGACAACGCAGTCACTGTGCAACAGCACTTCCCTAATTAAATATTTGCAACTAATTTTAATAATTTTTTAAGCGTCCGCTAACCACTAATGCACTCTATGAGCGTCTCTATGTATGCACTTTCACTCCGTGAGCGTCTTTACTCTGTATCCTAACTGAGAGGATGTTCGTTCGCTCTCCAGACGCATAATTTTAATGAGAATTGCCATTCGTTTCCCACCCACTAAGAAATCGACGATCGTTCCCCAGACGCGTAATTTCTAAGAAGTCGTCGTATTTTCCCCCCAATTGTGTAGGTATTTAAGGTACGAATTTCAATCCTATCGTTTGCCGGATACCACCTCCAGTTCGAGGACAGTACTGCCGCTGAGTAGGGTACGGCCGGTGGCTATCCCGGTTACTATCCCGTACCTGACCGCCTCAACTCCTTATTGTCGGTTTTTCCGAGCGCTTCGAGAAGTAAACTAGCCTGAACCACGCCCGTCAGTAGAAATAAGTTAAAGTTGTCTTCATTTCTTCGGCTGTTCTTGGTTTTACTCACACTTACAAGTGAGGCTGGCCACACACTTGACCGGTACCCTGGATGATCAACAGCCCACTAGGAATCATGAAGGATTCCCAGGTATTTTAAATCACCGGACCAATTGGCTCAAACCAAATCAAGTCTGAAGTCCAAATTAGTATACGGATGAAACTAATAAAGAACAACAGGCTCAAAATGCTTGAAGAAGATCGCGATATCTCGGGTGCACACGAGACTCTTGAAGTTTCACTGGGCAGATCTCTTGGACTCCGCGGCGTCCTGATCATTTCTTAATAATGAAACTTTTTCCCAGGTAAATTGTCCTAAGATCTTCTAGATTGTCGTCACTTTTTGTGAATTCCGGCGCGTGAATCAGCAATCAGCGTGCTTCAGGATGAAGTTTTCTTGGCTGCTTGTCAGAATCTCATGCATTGCATTGTGCAGCGTGCATATTTACAGCCAAATTTGGCGGGAGTTCTACATATCCTGTTTCAGCCAATCACAGCGCTGTTTGCAATTTGCTTATTTCTTTTCCTGTTTTTCATATGTTTTTTCGATGTATTTCGACTTATGCACGTAGACTATTATACTAGGCACGTTTTCCCACCTTTATATAATATTTTATATCTTGAAATTCCCTTTTTTCGATGTAGAATCCTCTTCCTCTCAGTTTTCAGTAGGTTATTGCGTTTTCGACCTTATTGCTTTAGACTATGTTTCACCAGAATTTTTTAATAACCATTGTCACTCCAGAACGTGGATTTGAGCAAAAGTGGCGGAGCTTGTTACGAGAGTTGAGTTTAGTTTAAATATCCTACAGCGGTCGAAATTGTCAGCAGAAGCCTTGCCAGCGTAGAAGCACGCTGAAACTCCGTCCGATGTTTACTCCAGGGAGTTTTCGCAAGACCTTTTCCCATATTGAATTTATATTCATTTAAAGATTTCGTTATTCTTTGATTTTGGTCCAGTTTATCCACAATTCTCGTTGAAAAAGCATTGTGGCAAACTAGTTTGACAACTGCGTGCATATTTATAGCCAAATTTGGCGGGTGTGTTAAGTGTCCTGTTTCAGCCAATAGCAGCGCTGTTTGCTATTTGCCGTATTTCTTTTCCTGTTTTCCTAAGTTTTTTCGATGTATTTCGACTTATGCACGTAGATTATTATATTAGGCACGTTTTCCCACATTTATATAATATTTTAAATTTTTAAATTTCCTTTTTCAGTTTTCAGTTGGTTATTGCATTTTCGACCTTATTGCTTTAGACTATGTTTCACCAGAATTTTTTAACAACCATTGTCACTCCAGATTGTGGACTTGTGCAAATGGGGCGGAGCTTGTTACGGGAGTTGAGTTTAGGTTAAATATCTTGCAGCGGTCCAAATTGTCAGTAGAAGCCCTACCAGCGTAGAAGCACGCTGAAACTCCGTCCGATGTTTACTCAAGGGAGTTTTGTTACTAGAAGCCTTGTTGAGAAATAAAATTAGTAATTGCCAAAATGGAAGTTTGGTGACATCTGCCAGAAATGAAATTAACCTTATTGTAGGTTAATAAGATTACTGGCAGATGTACACATAAAGTAATGTTGGTAGTATGTCTTAAGTGGGTTAGCTAAATATTATCTAGAAATCTAGTGATAAAAAAGTAAAACAGTTGAATAAACGAGATGTTGATAGCAACAGTAAAAATTGAATTATAATTTTGATGTGTGATATGAAGTAGTAGTAAAATAAAAGTAAGAAGTTCCAAGAATCAGTAAAAGTAAAATTCACGTAGCACAAAGTAAAAGTCAACAGGTTATGGGCCCAGGAAGCTCCTGGAATAAAAATTAAAAATCAGAAAATAATAGTAAAAGTGAAGAGAAGTTGAAGATTTTGGCCCAGGAAGCTCCTGGAATAAAAATTAAAAATCAGAAAATAATAGTAAAAGTGAAGAGAAGTTGAAGATTTTGGGAAACAAACCAAATAAAATGGCAACGATTTCAGAAGAAATTTCAATTATTGAAAAATTAAGAAATACAGAGACTTTCCAAATATGGCAGTTTCAAATTACTGTGCTATTTAAAGCTCAAGGTTTATGGGAAATAGTCAATGGAGAAAAATTGTTTGAGACACGGACAAGAGATGAAGAGAAGGCTGAATGGATAAGACAAGATGCCAAAGCACAAAAGGTCATAGTAACAACATTAGACAAGAAACTGATGGTTCATGTGTTAAATTGCAAAAATTCAAAATCAATGTTTGATAAACTATGTACTATTTTTCAACAAAATAATGAAGAACAGAAATGTAATTTAATGCAAGAATTTTTCAATTATACATACAAGAAGGGAACTGAGATGTCCACGCATATAGGAAAGTTAGAAAACATTGCATATCGTCTGGAGACTTTGGGGCATAAAATAGATGAAGCTATGATGATATCGAAAGTATTGACTACATTGCCTGAACAATATAAGTTTTTTGCAACAGCATGGGAATCTACTCAGCTAGGTGAAAGAACCCTTACAAATCTAACTGCAAAACTGTTATCAGAGGAAACCAGAAACAAAAATGTCATTGAAAGCGAAGGAACAGTTGCTTTTAATTCAAAAGAAAGGCAAAATTTTGGAAGTAAAATAAAATGCTTCAAATGTGGTAATCTGGGACACATAGCAAAGTTATGTAAGAAAGGAGGAAAATTCAATTCAGGATCTCAGTAGGTATTTTACAAAATTTAAACCTTGCTCAATTTGCAAAAAGACAAACCATGCCGAGGAAGACTGTTTTTTTTGGAAAAAGAATAAACCAGAGGGAAATAAAAGTAAAATAGCATTCGTTGCAAAAGATGAACCAAAAGAAGAGATAAAAAAGGAAATGACACATTTTATTATAGATTCAGGTGCTACTTCTCACATGGTCAACACTAAAACTATGTTAAATGAAATACAAGAAGTAAAAACAGAAGTTAAAATAGCAAAGAAAAACCAAACAATGCAAGCTGAAGCAATTGGGATTGTACACGGTGAAGAGTGTATTTTAGAAGATGTATTATATGTTCCAGAATTAAGTAAAAATCTTTTATCTGTTCATGCTGTGACAGAAAAAGGTGGTGTAGTAATTTTCAGAAAAAATGAAGTAATAGCACCGAACAACATAGAAGGGTCACTCCTGCGCGGCACTGTGATGTTCTAAGATCAAAGCATCGCCGGCAGCAGCCGAATGAATTTTCTCGAATTGGAAGCCTTGCGAGGTCGCAGACGGAAATCCCAAAATACGAGGGCGATACGTGCACGCGATATGTGTAAGCGGGCCGAGCTGTTTTACAGGGGTTACTCTGTAGGAACGGAATAAAACTAAAAGTAAACTACAGTTTTTAAATTAATCAGCTGTATTAACATAGAGTTACTTATAAGAATGCAGTTCAATTTGTTAGCAACAACACTGCAAACTATTATTTATCTACAATAAAGTAGTTGCAATAGAAACAACATTAAAGTGTGTTCTAGATCGATCAAATAATAAACTTAATATATCTGATAAAAAGAAACTGAGATAATACATTTTTTAATTACATGTAGGGAAATATGTTTATTTAAAAACACACAGTTGAGCTGCGTTCTTGACTTATACTTAATTAAATTTGAAATAAAGAAAAAGTTATTGGATTACTGTTTTTTCTTAACCTAAGTATATATAATATAATTTGCGTAAAGTAAGTTCCAGCACCTACAAATTAATTAAATACTAAGTTTGTTTTTTGTTAGAAATCAGTTAATACTGAAAAAACAAGTGGTAATATAATATACCTAAAATAACTAAGAGATTATTAACGGCGTAACAGACCTTCCGAGATTTTGACAGATATTACCGTTTTGGGGTTCCTAGATGACAAAAATGTATGTTATCCATTTCCGTCTGCCTGTCTGTCGGTCTATCTTTTAGCCCGACAGCTCAAAAAGTAGTTGACGGAAAAGGATGAAATTTTGTATGCAAAGTAGGCATTAACCCTACTCGAAAAAGTATATCCTTTGTGTTCAATATATGCAGGGTGAACATTATAAAAAATTAAAATGTTAAGATTTTTGCTTACATTTTATAATTTAATATGACGGTTATAGAAGAATAGTTAAATATTTAATGAATCCAACCATATTGTGAGAAAGTTATACAAAGTGGCAAACTTTTTTTGTTTCTTTACCTACTGTTCTGTTTAAAGGTAGGTATTTGCCGATTTTATAATTGGCAAGTTCCAAGTGGTACCTATATATTATATTCATAAAAGAAGGCACATTAATTTGTAATTATATTTGGATCATAATCGATTATTTCGGTACATGCCTTATTGTCATGGCAGTATTTTGAAGATAGCAGCAAAACAAAAGGAACGTTGTATATCATTCTAAATAAAATATTTAAAAAATCGACAAATACCTTTGCACAGCAGTTGCCTCGCTCACAATGGGTTCACCCTGTTTTAAATATGTAAACTGTTTGCTCGGATTTGTCAAATGAAAAATATTTTTCTAAGAGAAATATTTTCAAGCCCGGAAAAAATAACATCAAGATCTGTCTCGCAAGGTGATTTTTTTTGCAATTACAATACTTTTTACTGACCAGGAATAGTGGACTGTAAAACCGGCAAAAATTAGTTAAAAAAATGGTAAGGTACAACGACATGGGACCTTCACAGAATGATTGACTAGGGTCTAGGCTATCTGAAATGGCCAATTACAACATTTTTTGGAAGGTCCAACTTTTTTTATGACGAAAAATGTCATAAATCTGACAAAATTAATGTCTCTTACATTTTTACACACACCCAACCTCGCGATATCTTCCGAACTAATGGAGATAATTCCGTTATATTTTTTTAATCGATGGAAGAAATGTGAGCGAAGGCTACTGAGTCAATTTTGTTTTTTTGAAAACTCTAGTAGCCTTCGCTCACATTTTTCTATCGATTAAAAAAATATAACGGAATTATATCGATTAGTTCCGAAGATATCGCGAGGTATGTGTACAAATGTAAGAGACATTAATTTTGTCAGATTTATGACATTGTTCGTCGTAAAAAAAGTTGGACCTTCCAAAAAATGTTGTAATCGGCCATTTCAGATAGCCTAGAACCTAGTCAATCATTCTGTGGTCCCATGTAGTTGTACCCGACAAAAAAATTTAAGAAGGAAGCGACTTTTTCATCGTTTTTCAGTCGACTAAAAGGAAAACAATAACATTCCTACAAATTTTTCAAAATTGTTAATTTGATATTTGGTTTATTTGTCTTTTGACTTTTAATAGCTCTATTTGCAAATTTTATGGTAAAATAAATGCGGACTCTTGTATAGAGTGATATGAAATAAGCTATAGGAAAGTTTTTACAAGGGTGAGGAAAAGGTATATCAGTAAAAATATTTTTTAATTTAGCACCTATACCACTTTCATATGCAAGATTATTAAACTTTTCTACAAAGTTATTCTCCAGTTCAGTAATATATTCTAACATATTTTTAGGTGGCACTGTTAGACCTCCGAAAGTTGTCTTATCTGATGAATAAGCTTTAAGACTACAAAAGTGGCTTTCCAGTTCTTCCAAAGTATTTAGGTTTTTGTATTCCTCACAAATTTCGCATGAATGCTGTATTAATGCTTTTTTCAAAAGATAGCCAGTTACATAGACTAAGGCATTTCCCTCACTACTGTCCAATTTTCTATAATCGGTGGTGAACACCTTAATCGAGGTTTTTACATTTTCAGGTTGAAAAAATATTTCTGTGTTATGCTGAAATACATCTGAAGACACATTTAGCAATATATCACTAATGTCTTCCATGCAGTTTCCGCCTTCTTCATGATTAAAATATTTAAGGGCAAACATTTTTTTAAATGCCCTACAAAATTGTATTGGTGTTGGATTCCTGTTATTTCCAGAACAGTTTCGAATCTGCCCAAAGAAATTTTCTAAACAATCTTGGTTTAAGTGTCTAGTAAGTAAATATGAGTATTGCTTTTCTTTTAGCAGTTCCCATATTTCTAATACCCCTTGTATTGTCATTTCCCACCCAAAAGTAAACTTAACTATATTAGTAACTTCTTTACCCTTTTCGTTAATAACTTTCATATTTTTAAACAATGTTACCATTTCCTGTAGAAAATTAATTTGTTTTTCAGTTCCTTTAAATATATCGACATTATTTAAATGGCTAGAATTCAAAATATCGAAGAGACGATTTATTTTATCGATAAAATTTGCAGTAACCCTTGCTGCTGGCGGTAATATTTTAAAATCTATAAACCAATTTAAGGCTACTGAGGTGCTGTGACTTAGTACTTGGGCGGCATATTTAACCTTCATTTTTTGAAAACTGTTAGGGTAAATGTGCTCATTTGTTAGTTTAGGACATAATCTATAGTCCTTTGATTCTTCGTAATGGTACATTGTTTCAATATACTTTTTATGTGTTTCTCCTTCAGGTAAAAGAAAAATGTACGAAAATAAATTATTTCTTGTCGATTTTAAGAGATGTGGCACATCAAATAAGTAAACAAGTTTTAGGTTATCCACAAAGAAACAAGGATTATCGGCGGTCAAATTAAGATTTTTCTTTACGAGCTTTTGAAAATTAGGCCCTTGGTCTGAAACTACACCTAATACATTCAGACCGATGGCGTTTAGTTTTCTCACACTTTCGTATAAAATATCCTTTGCTTCATCAGACGATGCCGTTGATTTATAAAAAAAATACGCAAGTGGTTGTTTCCAGTCATAGGCCACACCTCTAGCCATTACTACTAAAGCACTACTGGCAATTTTCCTGCTAGGATTGATACCTTCTTGGAAACCAATAATTTTATCTTTCGATATGTCATAAAAAAGGTGTGACTTTAAGGTTATCTCATCTAAGCAAATTATGCAGTCTTTTTCTTTGGGACTCATAAGCCTCGCTCTTAATTCGATGAGCTTCAATATAAAATCATTAAATCCTGGATTTATAACCCATCTCCTGGTAAATCGGTTTAATGTGGATTTTGACGGTAATCTTATATAACGGGACATTTTTTTATACGCTTTGGGTCCTAGGAAATAAACGCTTAACGCAAACTGTTTATATTCGTCGGTGTACCTACATCCCCTAGGAGACTTATTTAACAAATTCAACTGCGATTTTAAAAGTTCACATGATTCTTTTGTATAATTCTTTTCCAAAAAGCTCACCACATCTTCCATGGTTATCCCAGATTCTAACTGCTTTTTACGTGAGGCATCACCTTCTTTCAATCTTTTGATTTCACTTTTTAGGTTCTTTTTTCTTGGGGTGTTAGCTGATAGTCGCCCAGGAGTTTGAACACATCGATCTAAAATATAAGCAAAATATTGTATCTCTAGGTCTGTACTAAGGTTAATTTTATATTTTTACCTTTCTGGGTTACATCTTCCGTTTTGCTAGAAGCATTACAAAGTATTTTGCAACTTTCAGTTTGAATATTGACATCAGAAAAAGTTTTGGCATCTTCTGTCTGGGTACAGCAATCAGAAAACGTAGTTTCGCATAAACTAGTACTTGCCTGATTGTCTAAAATAAGAAAGAAATATGCATTACTATTTACGATATACATTACTGTATCGCCTATATAATGAAGGAAGGGCATTATTCATTTATTTTTCGATACAATGTGTTGGTTTTGAAATACTTGCGATTTTTCTTGTTTATATACTTGACGACACCCGGTACAGCCACGTGCACACATCGGTTATGGATTGACTTAAATTTGTAAAACCTTAAATATCATAAATTAAATTTCAAATTACCTGTTTTCGTAGACAACTTTAAAGAAGGAATGGCAGTCGGTGTAAGGTGATTTCCAAATGTACAAGTAAAACTATCTTTTGTAAAATGAAGACTGCATATTCTTATACGATTATTACATTGCTCTGGCGTAATACTAGCATATTTATGATTGCCTGTGAATCCTAATGCATTTCTCCATTTTCGACATCTACAAAAATAATTACTTCGATACTTACTTCTTGGATAGTTAACTTCAAATACGCAACTGTCAGAACAAAAAATAACTTTTTTTATAACTTCTACAACTAATGCTGCACCATCTAAGATTATTAGTTTTTATTACAAATAAAACTTGATAAGCTGGCTAATTTTTATTTATAATGTTATTTTTAAGAATGCTCACCTTTCTTCATCCTTTGGACACTTAAATAATGACAATCCACTTCCTTGTTTAGTAGCACATTTATCCACCGAACAGTAAGCAGGCATGATAAACAGATTAACATAAACCAGAACGAAAAAGTAAAAAAATGTTCAACACACAAACAAGTATTAATTTAAATTTATTCAGTCACCCCTATATAAACAACACAGAACTCTCCGTACGCTTATTTGGTCCACTTTATACTACCACGCGTCGTCGAAGGAATCAACTCGGGCGAATTTGCCCTCAAGCGGGGACGAGATGAGAAGGGAAAATTTCGTCGCACAGTCTCGGGCGTATTCGCGCTTCTTGAAGAGTGATCCTTCTATGTTGTTCGGTGGTAATAGTGTTAAAAGACGGAGAGCGGATTTTAGAAGGAAAGAAACAAGAAGATGGTTTATACACAATAAAACTACATGAAGAAAGGTCTTTTAATAATGACAAAACAGAAAGGTTTTGTTTCAAATGTAAGAAAATTGGACACATTTCAAGGTACTGTAAAATTGATAAGGAACGTGAGAATTTAACAAGTAAAACTGAAGAAAGAAAATGTTTTAAATGTGGTGTACCTGGACATTTTGCTAGAGCATGTCTTAAAACTCAGCTTAAAGCATGTGGTATTTGTACAAAATTAAATCACAAAGAAGAAGAGTGTTTTTTCAGAAATAAATCAAATAAAGGACAGTTGTCATTTTTGACAGGAAATAAATCAAACAAAGGACAGGTATCATTGTTGACAAGAAAAGTTGACAGTATGAGTGACATAAATTTGGTAGTGGACTCTGGAGAATCTTCTCATATGGTGAATAATAAAAACTTATTAAATGAGATACAAGAACAAGAAATGAATATTAAAGTGGAAAAAACTAGTGAAAGTAAGAAAGCACAAGGAATAGTACAAATTGAAGGCAAAAATTGTGTTTTAAAGGAAGTGTTGTTTGTGATGTATACTCAACTTTAAATAGTTTATACTACTTCATTGTGAACATCCCCTTACTGTTGTTGATTTTAGGTTAGTGTATGTGAGGAGGCGGAGCAGTCGTAAAATGTCAAAAAGGCTGACTCGGTCGTTCGTTCTTTAGTCATGTATTCTGTAAGAATTTCGTGTTGAATAAAAGTCTTTATAGTCTTAAAATGTTGTTATTCTTTGTCAATAATAATACACAGCATAAATTTGGCGACGAGTCCGGTAAGAAACCCACAAATCGTAAGTAAAAACGAAAATAGTGTCAAGTCTTCAGTCGTGTCTATAGTCTAGTTGTCGGGTTTTTACAAAATCGTTAAATATTCGATTTTGGAGTCGTAACTTTTAAGTTGAATAAGTCAAGATTAAGTCTGGAAAGTCCGTAGAATTAAGTCAAGAATGGCGCTAATTGGCAGTATAGAGCAGTTTAACCCTAAAGAAACAGATATTACAACTTATATAGAAAGACTGGAACAGTTATTTAAGTGTAACGACGTTACCGATGAAGGAAAAAAAGTTTCTTTGCTACTTACTTTAATAGGGGGAGAAGGTTACAGTGTTTTGAAAGACCTGTTGGCACCAAAATTACCTTGTGAAAAAAAGTATTCCGAGCTGGTAGATGAGCTAAAGAGCCATTACAGTCCTAGAAGGTTAATAATTGCAGATCGATACAGATTTCATACTGCTTATCAAGAAAGTCATGAAGATATAAAAGCTTTTGTTGCTCGATTAAAAAATTTGGCTAAGTTTTGTAATTTTGGTAACTTCTTAGAAGTCTCGTTGAGAGATAGACTGGTTTGTGGATTGAAATCAGAGGGAATTAAGAGGCGATTACTGACTGAAGATGGCCTAACTTTTGAAAAAGCATATACAACAGCTATTGGTATGGAGCTAGCTGAAGGTCAGCTAAGAGTGATGGGTCCCGAGAGTGTTCAAGTAAATAAGGTGTCACATGAGAAAGTCCATGGTAAAAAGTCTGAGTCCAAATTCAGTGGTAATGTGAAGAATAACCAAAAACCAAATCAGCAGTCAAGACAACAACAAGGAAAACCCAAGTGTAAGAGATGTAGTCGAGTGCATTTCAATAACAATAAATGTCCTGCAGTTGCTTGGAAATGTTTCGCGTGTGGTCAGGTGGGGCATACAGCAAAGTCTCAAATGTGCAAAGGAAAAATAAACGATCTAGATGAAGAGAAAGTACAAGAAGATGAAGATTCTGATGAGTTTCAGTTAGGTTTGTTACAAGAGTCTGGTGAGTTTGTTTTAAAATCGTTGAAGTCAAATTTTAATGACATTTTAAAAGTCAGAATGTTATTGGATTATAAACCAGTAGTTATGGAAGTAGATTCAGGAGCGGTGAGGTCTGTCATTCATGAAAATGATTATGTTATTATTTTCTTATCTTGTGTTGGAACCTGTAAATTTTAAATTAAAAGTACTTACAGGGGAACATGCTGAAATTTTAGGAGAACTGTATGTACATGTTCAATATTTAGGCAAATTTTATAGTTTACCGTTAGTTGTATTGCGCTCTAAGTCTACATTCGTTCCTTTACTTGGTCGCAATTGGTTAAGTATTTTAAATAATGATTGGCGAAGTAAAGTATTAGATCCAAGTGTCATGGTTGATCAGTTATGTAATAAGTCAAGTCAAGAATCAAGTCAGGTAATGAATACAAGTGTAAATCAGTCTAGTGAAGTAAGTCCTAACGATTGTAATGATGTCAGGCTTAAGCTAATTTATGATATAAGAAGTAAATTTTCTAGCTTGTTTGCGGATGAGCCTAACTCTTTTATCAAAGATTTTAAAGCTGAATTTAAAGTTAAAGAGGGTACGAAACCTATTTTTCATAGAGCATATGACATGCCATTTTCATTAAAACCAAAAGTCGAGGAAGAACTTTCTAATATGGTTAAATCGGGAGTCTTAACTAAAGTTTCACATAGCAATTGGGCAAGTCCGATTGTAGTGGTGCCTAAGAAGAATAGTAACGATATAAGAATATGTGTTGATTTCAAAAAAACACTAAATACTATTATTGATAGAGATCATTGTGTTTTGCCTTTACCGTCCGATATTTTTGCGAGCCTTGGGGGTAGTAAATATTGTACAGTTATCGACCTTAAAGGCGCTTATCAACAGTTATTAATAAGTGATTCTTCTAAAGAATTATTCACTATAAATACTCATGTAGGTTTGTTTAGATATAATCGTTTGACATATGGGGTGAGTTCAGCACCTGGGATATTTCAGTCAATCATGGAGGCTATTTTATCTGGTTTAGCTAAAACTACATGCTATTTGGATGACATCTTAATCCATGGTTTTACAATTGATGAATGTCATCAAAATGTGATTAATGTTTTAAATAGATTAAAAAAATTTAATGTTCAAATTAACGACAAAAAATGTAAATTTTATGAAACATCCGTTGAGTTTTTAGGACATAAAATCGATTCGGAAGGAATCCATCCTACTAATGAAAAAATAGAATGTATACAACAAGCACCATCACCTCAAAATGTAACACAACTAAAATCTTATTTAGGTTTGTTAAATTATTATGGAAAATTTATTCACATGTTGTCGGCAAAACTTAAACCATTGTATGTAAAAATAATAATGAATTTGTCTGGACAGAGGAGTGTGAAAAAACTTTTCAGCTAAGTAAACAACTTTTAACATCTGATGATGTGTTAACTTACTTTGACCCTACAAAACATATATATATATATATATATATATATATATATATATATATATATATATATATATATATATATATATATATATATTACATGCGATTCAAGTGGTTATGGAGTGGGTGCTGTCTTAAGTCATAAAACAAATGGGCATGATAAACCTGTTTTGTTTGCATCAAGTACTCTGTCTCCAACTGAACAAAAATATTCAAATTTAGAACGCGAGGGATTAGCTATAATTTTTAGTCTAAAGAAATTTCACAAATATATCTTTGGCAGGTCGTTTACCTTAGTAACAGATCACCAACCACTACAATTTATTTTTGGAAAAACTAAAAGTATTCCTGTTACGGCAGCAGCACGTATCACACGTTGGGCTATAACATTGTCAGGTTATGATTATGACATTCAATATAAGAAAGGTAGTCTCATATCAAATGCTGACGGATTGTCACGTTTACCCATGGAAAATTAAACAGAAATTTCGGATTCAATTTTTTCTTTTAATTTAAGCTACGAAGTTCCTTTGAATTCTAGCGATATTGCATCTGCTACTCAAAAAGATGTTATTTTGTCTAAGGTCTGTGGCTTAACCCTTAGGGGATGGCCAAATTATATTGATGATGAATTAAAACCTTATTTTAAAAAAAGATTAGAACTCTCAGTTGAAAATAATTGTTTGCTGGTAGGAAGTAAAGTCGTAATACCTAAAGTTTTACAAAATAATATTTTAAACCTTTTCCATGAACAACATATAGGTGTCGTTAGAACCAAAATGTTGATGCGTTCGTATTGCTGGTGGCCGGGTATGAATGACGCAATTGAGAAATTTATCAGTTCTTATGAGATTTGTCAAGAAACGCAGAATTTTTCAAACAGTAGTGTTTTACTTTCTTGGCCTACTGCACCTAATAGTTTTTATCGGGTAAATATTGATTTCTTTTACAAATATAATTATAGTTTTTTGATTTTGGTTGACAGTAAGTCAAAATGGATAGATGTAAAACTGGTGGATGAAGGTACCAACGCTAAAGAAACTATATTAAAATTAAAACAAATTTTTTCGATTTTTGGTTTGCCAGTAGAAATAGTGTCAGATAATGGCCCGCCATTTAACTCAATAGAGTTTATTAGTTTTTGTCAAGTAAATGGTATAAAACCAGTTAAAACACCGCCATATCACCCACAAAGCAACGGCATTGCTGAAAAAGCTGTTCAAACTGTTAAAAAAGGGTTACAAAAATCACTTTTTCTTGAGAAAAATACTGAAATAAATAAAAAAACAATATTTAATCGGTTAGAAAATTTTTTATTTGTATATAGAAATACTCCATGTACTTCTACCGGTGTGTCACCCGCTGAAAATGTATTTAAAGTTCGTCCACGTACTAGATATGATTTACTAAAACCATCTTTTAATGAAAAGTTAAAGCCTAAGTCTGACATTACAAGAAATCCTAAGATATATTCCCTAAATGAACTGGTATATGTTAAAAATACTCAAACAAAATTGTGGCAGAAAGGGAAAATTGTAAAAGTTATAAGTCATTCCACTTATCTTGTTCAGATAGATACAAATGTTAAATTTGTACATGCAAATGATATTCGTTCCAACCCATATGATAAAGTGTCAACTACTGTGCGTACTTGTAGCAATAATCAGGATTTACAGTTTAAAGACTTAAATCATGGTAATTTTAAGATACCTGTACCTAGTAGCTCTAATATGTCTAATAATACAGAAAAGTGTCAAACCCCGATTGTATCACCTAAAGTTAGTCAAGAAGTTGTGGAAATACCTACTCAGACAAGTCAAGAGTTTGACCGCAAATCTTCTTTACCAAATATTGATACTCGTACTCCCAAAACTTCTAGAATTTCTAGATCAGGTAGGGTAATTAAACCTCCTACTAAATTAAATTTGTAAACGTTAAAAAAGGGGGGAAATGATGTATACTCAACTTTAAATAGTTTATACTACTTCATTGTGAACATCCCCTTACTGTTGTTGATTTTAGGTTAGTGTATGTGACCAGGCGGAGCAGTCGTAAAATGTCAAAAAAGGCTGACTCGGTCGTTCGTTCTTTAGTCATGTATTCTGTAAGAATTTCGTGTTGAATAAAAGTCTTTATAGTCTTAAAATGTTGTTATTATTTGTCAATAATAATACACAGCAGTTTGTACCTGATTTAAGTAAAAATGTTTTGTCTGTAAATGGTACTGCAGAGAAATGGTTTAAGAGAAGGCCTGATTTATCTCGTTTACAGATATTTGGATGTGAAGCTTATGCTAAAGTTATGGGCCACCTTAAGAAACTGGATGAAGAAAATGAGAAAATTGTAACATATAGAGATGTAGTCTTTAAGACATTAAATAAAATTAAAATCAAAGAGGACAGTATTAAAGAACAAGTAAAAATTCAAGAGTGTACTGAAGAAATCGAAATACAAGAAAAAGAAACAGATTTGCAACTAGAAGAAACAGAACAAATTGAAGAAGAGAATAGACCAAAGAGAGATATAAAAAAGCCAGTCAAGTACAATGAATATGTAATGATAACATTTCAAGAAACAGTAAATAGAGAAGAAAAATATAAGTGGTTAAAAGCAATTGAAGATGAAAAGACATTTCTAAAAAAAGATAACATATTAGGTAGAGTAAAATTTAAAAAAAATTTAGTTAAAACATTTTGTAACAAATTTTTGTAAGATAGTTTAAAGATTTATATTGTGAATATTTAGAAAACATTTTGGCAATTAAGAGAAGGTGTTGAGAAATAAAATTAGTAATTGCCAAAATGGAAGTTTGGTGACATCTGCCAGAAATGAAATTAACCTTATTGTAGGTTAATAAGATTACTGGCAGATGTACACATAAAGTAATGTTGGTAGTATGTCCTAAAATAGGTTAGCTAAATATTATCTAGAAATCTAGTGATAAAAAAGTAAAACAGTTGAATAAACGAGATGTTGACAGCAACAGTGAAAATTGGATTATAGTTTTGATGTGTGATATGAAGTAGTAGTAAAATAAAAGTAAGAAGTTCCAACAATCAGTAAAAGTAAAAGTAAAAGTAAAATTCACGTAGCACAGAGTAAAAATCAACAAGCCTTGCCTGTTTCCCTTGTCTCTGCTGACTTTTTCACACAGAGCAAATTACGCAGTTCTGCACGTATTTGCGTATCTCCTGGTGCATACACCCCCAAAATACCTTTCAGCTATTTTACTAGTTGTCTCTTGTGTCCCAGGATGACACTGTTCCTCATTTTCGTGGTAAAAGTGGATCAGCAATGTGGTCAGCTGCCTAGGCACCACTATTCGGTCACCATATCGGTTTCGCCGCCACAGTAAATCCTCCGATACGACGAATTCATTTAGCAATCGTCGCTGTCGAGCGGTTGTAGGCTCCTGCATTTGTAGCAGCCCGAGAATTGCTTTTGCTTGTCTAATTGTTCGGTCCTGGTCTTGTCCTCTTGCTACCTTTTCATGTATGTTTCCCACGTTTGGCCCTATTTGCGCACATTCTGTGGTATCGGGGCAATCGTCGGGCGGCAAGAGTTGTTCATTGTCTGGTTCTCCCTCGTAGGATTCTTCCTCCGGATTTCTACCTAAGAAATCCGGTAGTTTATTATCCCTTCCGGTGACATGCTGAATCTCGAAGCTGAATTCTTGCAACAGCAATACCAAACGAGTAAGTTTCGCCTTCGAGTTTTTGAATTTTGCTAACCGCGTCAGTGACTTGCTATTTGTGCGGACGATAAATGGTTTATCGTCTAAGTACGAACGGTACTGCTTCATAGCCCATACCAAGGCTAAACATTCCTGTTCGTTGGCGTGGTACTTTCGATGTGTATCGTTAAACTTGGCACTCAGAAAAGATATTATATTCTTTTGATGAAACTTTGTCCCAGAAAAATTGTCCTAATGAATTTGTCTTAACATCTTCTAGATCGTCGTCCCTTTTTGTGAATTCCGGCGCGTTAATCAGCGATCAGCGTGCTGGCTTCTACAGGATGGAGTCTTCTTGGTTGCTTGTCAGAATCTCATGCATTGCACTGTGCAGCGTGCATATTTATAGCCAAATTTGGCGGGAGTTCTGAATATCCTGTTTCAGTCAATCACAGCGTTGTTTGCTATTTGCCTATTTCTTTTCCTGTTTTTCCTGTTTTTTTCGATGGATTTTGACTTATGCACGTCGATTATTATATTAGACACGTTTTCCCACCTTTATATAATATTTTTCTACTAGCGTGCGCAATTCACCGTTTTCCCGCACTCATTTTGTCTCTGAAAGACTAAGTTTCCCGCACCGTGCGGGAAAATTTTTCCCGCACCGTGCGGGAAAATTTTTCCAGCACTGAGTGCGGGAAAATATTTTTTAATGTTTTATATTGAAATAAAATTTTGGTGATGTATGAATAATATTATTATGAAGTCTTAGAGGAGTCCATCAAACAGAAAAAAGATATGTCCAACAAAATTCTCAATATCAGTCAAGCTATTCCAACGACTTCCAGTTGCATCTTAGAAACATCCACGTCCCTAGATATTGCACCGGGTCCCAGTAGCGTCCATGAAAGTTCAACACCTCTGTCTCTTCAAACTTCCACTATGCAGAATCAGTCAACTTCAACCTCTCTAGCTTCAGCAATTAATTTACACAGTGCATCCAATTGTACTTTTACGATAAATATATATAATAAGTAATAAGTAAACATTATATACCTGTTATTTTTTGTTTATTAAAAAATAATAAACTTTGTAAAAATGATGTTGGTTTTTTTAACGCTAGTAGAAAAAAATTTGATCCTAACTCATGCGGAAAGGCACTTTCCCGCACTCGACTGCTTACCCGAACTCCGCTTCGCGTCGTTCGGGTAACGGCAGTCGCGTGCGGGAAAGTGACTCTTTCCGCACTTGTTAGGATAATAACTATTTGAATCTTTAAATTCTCTTTTTTCGATGTAAAATCCCCTTTTTCAGTTTTCAGTTGGTTCTTGCATTTTCGACCTTATTGCTTTAGACTATGTTTCACAAGAATTTTTTAATAACCATTGTCACTCCAGATCGTGGATTTGTGCAAAAGGGGCGGAACTTGTTAAGGTAGTTGAGTTTAGTTTAAATATCCTGCAGCGGTCGAAATTGTCAGTAGAAGCCTTGCCAGCGCAGAAGCACGCTAAAACTCCGTCCGATGTTTACTCAAGGGAGTTTTCGCAATACTTTTTAATTTATATTCATTTAAAGATTTCGTTATTGTTTGATTTTGTACGAGTTTTTCCACAATTCTTGTTGATAAATCATTGTGAAAAGCTAGTTTGACAACAGCGTGCATATTTATAGCAAAATCTGGCGGGAGTGCTAGATGTTCTGTTTCAGCCAATAGCAGCGCTGTTGTCGCTCTCTTGGTCCCTCCACGCGTATCGTTCGTTCCGGAAAACCCGGATCGAGATGGGGAACTCATGGTCCCTCCCGGCCTGTTCAATGAATGACTCCGGCTCGGAGCCGATTTGGAAGCGTCTCAGCTTTTGCACCAGTCCGGGAGAGCCATTCCGTCTGACACCGAATACCCCTGATGTCGTCAAAAAACCGATTTTGTTAATTTTGTCCCCGGTATTGGTTTCCTCCCGTAAATTCAATTGCTCCCTACAAGGTTGCATGGGGGCACGCTCGTCAGATGCGTACCCCAATTAGTAATCCGGGCTTCCACTCCTTTCCAAGTGGCACTTAATGGTTCGAATCATAACGACCGTCCTAAAAGCGGCTTGGAAAGAGCAGATCGAGGAGTCCCTACTTCCTACCGTCCTATTTTCTGCGTCTTTGTCCATGTTAAGGGATGCCAGGTACTTCAGTACCAATTTACAAAGGACAGACCGCGCGTCTGTCTTTGTTGCTTTGTGGTCCCGCCTCCTTTACCCCGTTAGTTGGAATATACTAACGTTCCACCAAGGAGCGCAATGATGAAAATGTTTTCCCAAATGAAAACCTGGGTTAATTTACTATGTCCGATTATATTAAGTTTGGGGATAGGATGAATCCCGGAATTCCCCACAATAATATTATTTAGCTTGCTGGCGCGGGCACGCCCAGCGTTTGTATTATTCAAGTAAAAAACAATTCAAATTTTTTACTTAAAAATCACGGAGGGCTTTTTCTCTTTTGTCTTTGTCAGATATTTTTGTCTAACTTTAATTATAAGGGAAAGTCTTGGTAATTGTTTGTTCGCGAGTTAGTTCCTAATCTCTCTATTTACAAAGCTAGTTAGTTAGTTTCGAACTCTAAACTAATTTACCCCTATGACTGACAATACAGCTGCGCAACAGCGCTTCCCTAATTAATTATTTCAACTAATTGTAATCACTTTCTAAGTGTCACTATTCACTCTATGAGCGTCTCTATATGCCGTAGCGTCTTTCCCGTTGCTCTATTTGAGAGGAAGATCGTCCGCTCCCCAGATCCTCGTTTTTTGAAGAGAGTCGCTGTGTATTCCCTAGACTCGTATTTTCTGGGAAAAAGTCGCACGTTCCCCAGACGCGTATTTTCTAAGAATCGACGTTCGTTACCCAACGCGTAATCTCTAAGAAGTCGGTTTTAAGGTAAGAATTTCTATCCTTTCATTGGCCGGATATCACCTCCAGTTCGAGGACAGTACTGCCGCTGAGTAGAGTACGAACTGTGGCTATCCCGGTTACAATCCCGTAACTGACCCCCCCCAACCCCTTGTTGGCGGTTTTACCGAGCGCTGGAGAAGTAACCTAGCCTGGAGCACACCCGTCAGTAGAAATGTTAAAGTTGTTTTCTTTTTCTTCGTCTCTTGGTTACTTCACTCACACTTACAAGTGAGGCTAGCTACCAACTTGGTCAGTACCCTAGATGATCGACAGCCCACTAGGGATTATGAAGGATTCCAAGGTATTTTTCCTCACTGGACCAAGCCGGCCCAAGCCAAATCAAGTCTGCGGTTCAAATCGGTATATGGATGATACCAATAAAGAACCACAGGCTCAAAATGCTTGAAGAAGTTCGCGATGTCTCGGATGCGCGCAAGACTCTTGAAGTTTCACTGGGTAGATCTCTCGGACCAGCGGTGTCCTGACGATTTCTTAAAGATGAACCTTTGTCCCAGATGAATTGTCCTAATAAGTTGTCTGAATGGGTCTTCTAGATCGTCTTCCCTTTTGTGAATTCCGGCGCGTGATTCTTTGATCAGCTGGCTGGCTTCTTCGGGATGAAGTCTTCTTGGCTGCAAGTAAGAAACTCATGATTAGCATTGTGCCATGCGCAATTCGAGCGGGAGTTGTTCCAGCCAATCGCAGCGCCGTTTGTCATTTGCAATGTTTCTTTCCCTAATTTCCCTATGATTTTTAATGTTTTTTCAACTTCTGTACGCAGATTATTATATTAGTCACGATTTCCTACCTTTATATAATATTTCCAACCTTTAAATTCCCTTTTTTCCATAAGAAATCCCCGTTTTTAGTTTTCTGTTGGTTATTGCATTTTCGACCTTATTGCTTTAGTCTACATTTCGCTAGAGTTTTTTAATAACCAATGTCACTCCAGATCACCACATTGTGACAAAATAGGCGGGGCTTGTTAGAGGAGTCAAGTCTCTCTTAAGGGGTTATATACAGTTAGGAGGCCGAAAAAAAGCGATTTTTCAAGAATTGTTCCTGAGAAGACGGTTAAATTCAGTAATGTAAAAATTTGTACACTTATTATGGTAACGTTTAACTGTATTTTAAGATTTTTGTATTTGTAAAAATAAATTATGGAAAGCTGCTATAGCTGATCTCCAGGAGGTCCTCTCAAAAAAGGCATCTTGCGGTGACCACGATATCTCTGGACTAGATCATCTAAAATGAAAAAACCAAACGGATTTCATTAAAGTAATGTCTAATCCTCTAATTAATCGAAGGACTAAGCAAAATAAAATTTTTTGGCAAAATGGCGGCTTCTCAAACAAAAAAACGGTTTTTGAGCAAAATTTTGACCTTAAATTGTTTATACAAAAACAAATATTTATCGGTGAGATAAAACCTTCGATTAATTACTAAAAAATATACTTAAGAAGCTTGTGGTAAAATTTGAGACTGATCGGTTCAGTCGTTTCCGAGAAATCTTGGTCACCGACTTTAAGAACACAGTTTTGAGAAAAACGCGTTTAAAGTTTCAAAAGCACTATACATAGCGTGCAATCGCTCTGACACGTCTTTACAAATATGCGTGTAACTTCGAAAATTGTCGCCGGATTTCCTTGAAATTTTCTGTGTGTGTACATTACGAAAATGACATTAAAAAAATCGATTTTGTGAAAATTCTAACTGTATGTAACCCCTTAAATATCAATTACCACACGCTGCACCTCACAGTTTGCTGCTGACCAGCGCGTGATTAACCGCAGTTCTAGGGTTTGTTTACTTGAAACAATGAATTTCAATAGTTTTCCGACGATTCTACTCTCATACGATTGTAGCAGTCACTTTAATAACTAGTTAATTCCTTCAAATGTACCAGCATGTTCTGCCGCTTGCTTGAATGCGTCTCTAGAGTATATCAAACTAAGTAACCAACCGCAACGCTTTCCGACGGTTTTGCATTTCTGCTCAAGGAGTCAAGTCTGATATAAATATCCAGCGGCGGTCGAAACTGTCAGTCGACGCCTTGCCTGCGTAGGAGCACGGCGAAGCTCCGTGCAATGCTAATAATAGGGAGCCTTCGCAAGACCTTTTCCCATGTTGAATTTATATTCATTTTTTAAGAATTCTTAATTTGTTCGAATTTTTCCACATTTGTTGTTGAAAAAGCATTGTGAAAAGCTAGTTTTACAACCCCCCCCCCCCCCCACAAAGGCGAGAACTGAAGTCGTTTACGAACTCTGCGAAGTATGATTTTCTGTTCTTTTTTGTAAGATTCTTCGTTACGGCTTGAATATCCCTTTTCAAGACAGGGACTGAAGGGAATTAACCGATTTTTTCAGTCCCTTGTACCGCAAGATTTAGAAACTCGGAAGTAGAACTTCCCAAAACTCATTTGTGAGTTTGAAAAATTCCCCCATGAGTTGCTAAACGACCGGGGCAACTTTGTGCCCGATTCCAGATTTGAGTTGTAAAAGTACTTTGGACGAATGCCTTGAGTTTTGTTCGATTTACTCGAGCACTTTCAGATGCAAGCAATACCTCGACGGTTTCTTCTGGTTGTTCCAGTAATCGTATTACCCTCTCCAGATTGTCAACCGTCCCTTTGCGAAGTTTTTGGATGATGGTCAAGCCTAGAGCTTCCACCTTGTCTACCTCAAGCAGTTGCCTGGAAAGCATTTCCTCTAGATACTTGTAATTTCTGTCACCCTTTTCTCCTGAGAAGGCTTTGACTCTTCTTTCGAGAGTATTTACTTCTGCGTTGATTTTTTCTAGAGCTTTTGCGCCGTTGTGGCCTCAGCGGGTATCCGCCTCCGATGGTTCAGTATCGGACTCATAATCCACTTCGATTTCCAGATCCACTACGTTGCCAGCTCGTACTGGTCGTAGGTCATCCACGTGTACGTTTACTTGTGCATCATTTATGAGTACTTCGTACGTGGTATCACCGTTTACGCGCACTATTTCGTGCGGTCCCGTCCAAGCAGGCGCGAACGCTGCTGCCGTTCGTCGGCGAGTATTCACCTGGTCGCCCAGTCGGAAACTCACCGGAGTTATGTGCTCATCATTTCATGGAACTGCTGTCTTGCAGAATGCTGAGCTAAGCACCGTTCCCATGCGAATCTAATAATGCATTTTGCATGAGGTTTTCAAGTTAGAATCGACATAGACTTTAACGTATTAACACGTAGAATTACCTGTATTGTATTTTACCAATTTTACGACTTTTTGTTAAATTAAATTAAAGTAACATTTTTTAAAAACGTGTTTTTATACACGCGAAACATAAAGTGGCGCAGTCGGTAGGATTTAGAAAGGGACTTTCACAGTGAAAAACCCGTCGGTTTTAACCGTTTGTTCTAAGAAAAAAAATCGAACTTTTTGCATCGCGCAAAACTGTCCGAAAAAAGTGGTAGAGAAAGTGCAGCATCGTGTTGGACTATACCAATTGGATTAGAAGAATGAAAATTGCTTCATTTAGGTAAGTTGCTTTCCAATTTTCCTGTCTATGTCATTCTCCTCGTCTCATTCTAATTCCATAGAGGAAAATAGTGATAACGAGTTAGATTTAAGCAAAACTAAAACTGAAATTGATTCTACATTAGATAGGTTATTTTCAAGTCTTTCTTTGAGCAAAGTAGAAGTAACCCCCAATAACTTTAAACCAAAAATGGCAAGACCAACCTTTGAAAGTAAACTTTTAGAAATTGTTCCAAAATTCGATGGAAATCCATTAGAATTATCTTCATTTTTGGATACTGCCAATTCTTTGATTCATACTTATTGGGACCCAGCACCCGAAAATAAAAAGTCTGTCCAAAATGTCACACTTATTTACGGCATTTACGCCAAATTGATAGGCAAAGCTAGGGAAGTTTATAGCATTTGTATTTCTAAAGAATGGCCGAGCGTAAAAAGCGCACTAATAGCTCATTTTGGTGACCAACGTGACGAAAACGGATTATTATTCGATCTAGATCAAATGAGACAAGGTAATAACGAGCCTTCTTTGCAATTTTATACCCGAATAATGTCGAATCTAAGTGCTCTACATAACTACGTAGACACACATGAAAATAACCCCGGCATTGTTGCCGTAAAGAAGGAATTTTATAACACACATGCTTTAAAAATATTCTTAGCAGGCTTAAAAGATCCCTTAGGTTCGACTATTCGTGCTATGCGACCAGATTCTTTAGCAACCGCCAGACAGTTTATTATATCGGAAAATAATATTCGTCATTTGCAAAAACCACAACAAAAATTTGGTAACAACCAACTACATAATTTTTACAACAATAACAACCAACCCCATAAATATAATAATAATTTTCAACCTAGTTTTTCCCAACAATCTCATTTTAATTCTCATTTTCCACGCGGTCCTATTAATATTCAACCAAGGCCCACATTTAATCAAAGATTTCCTACTAACAGACAAGTCTTTGGACCCCCTAGAAATCCAACAAACGTTTGGAAACCTAACCCTCAACATCAACCAAGACCTACCCCTATGAGCGGAATTTCACACGGGACCTTTCCCAAACCTAGAACTATGATTCAGCAACAACAAACCCCACGATATTCTAGACCAAATTTTGTTTTCGAAGAACTTTATAACATGGAGCAACCCCCTTTCTTTGACCCGAATACCCCCGGTCCTTCTTATGAAAATTATGCTTCCTATGGACCCGAATATTTTTATTCAAATTATGACAATCCCAATTACGTGAATGTACCCGATCAGCAAAACGAAAATTGTGAAAATTTTGACGAACAAAATACTACATACACCCCTGAACAAAACGATGATTCCGACCAAAATTTTCAGGAAATCACGCCTCAAGAGCCAATCATATAGAAATTCATTCTATTTATGACCGAAAGGACCTACCATATATAAAAATATCGAACCCACCTTTAAAATTACTAATTGACACCGGTGCAACGAAATCATTTTTAAACCCCGAAATTGCCGAAAATTATTTTCAAGAGTGTATAAAAAACGAGCCGTTCACAATATCATCTATATTCCAAACTACTAGTAGAGATTTATGTGCCGAAATACCAGCTTTTCAAGAATTTAACTCTGACAAAAAGATAAAATTTTATTTATTTAAATTTCATCATTTCTTCGACGGTCTCATCGGTTACGAAACTTTAAAAAACCTAAATGTTCAACTAGATTTACAAAATTCTGTTTTAAAAACACCCTCCGCCAAACTACCCTTAACACACTACGAAACTAAAAACAAACTTTTATTTTTTACACGTATTGAACCACATACTATAGAAACCTTAAAAATTCCTGTCACCGTAGCGAATGGTGACGTCACTATTATTGAAACTAGACTATTTAATTGTTTAATTCGCGAAGGCTTAACAACATCTACAAACGGATATGCT
This sequence comes from Philopedon plagiatum, assembly GCA_963971165.1. Taxonomy (NCBI): domain Eukaryota; kingdom Metazoa; phylum Arthropoda; class Insecta; order Coleoptera; family Curculionidae; genus Philopedon; species Philopedon plagiatum. The sequence continues at coordinate 82,684,353 of OZ020190.1, forward strand.
CCGGTTGACATCCAAAACCGCACCGATAGTGTACAAGAAATTTATCTCTATTCCCCAATATCAGTCAGTTCTTTTGCAAAAAACGAATACGAAATTTTTCATGTTACCGTAGAACATAACAAAAATTCGGAAAAAATCAAGATACCCGATTTAATAAGAACAGAACATATGAATCCCGAAGAAAAATATCACATCGAAAATTTATGCACAGCATTTTCCGATATTTTTCATCGCGAAAATTCACCCTTGACTTTTACAAATCAAGTTAAACACCGTATAAAAACGACAGACGAAATACCAATATACACTAAATCGTACCGTTACCCATTCATACATAAGCCAGAAGTCGAAAAACAAATAAATGACATGTTAAACCAGGGAATCATACGACCAAGTGACTCACCCTGGTCGTCTCCAATCTGGATCGTGCCAAAAAAATCTGACGCGTCCGGGAAAAAGAAATGGCGCATAGTTGTAGATTATCGTAAAATTAATGATAAAACCATCGATGATCGATATCCACTTCCGAATATATCGGATATCCTTGATAAACTAGGCCGTTGCCAATACTTTTCAACTTTGGATCTAGCCAGCGGCTTTCATCAGCTAGAAATGCATCATGACGACATAAAAAAGACGGCATTTAACGTCGAAAACGGGCATTATGAGTATCTGCGCATGCCTTTCGGGCTCAAGAACGCCCCCGCAACGTTTCAGCGCGTTATGGATAATGTGCTCAAAAATTTAATAAATAAAATATGTTTTGTTTACATAGATGACATCATCGTATTCTCAACATCTTTGCAAGAACACCTAGTTAATCTTAAAGCTGTATTTCAAAAATTGCGTGAAAGTAACCTAAAGGTGCAACTTGATAAGTCAGAATTCTTGCGCAAAGAAGTTGCGTTTTTGGGTCATGTTATAACGCCCGATGGTATCAAGCCAAATCCGGATAAAATCAAGGCAATCTTAAATTATCCCATTCCGAAAACAACAAAAGAAATTAAAGGGTTTTTAGGCCTTTTAGGTTATTATAGAAAATTCATAAAAAACTTTGCGAACATCACAAAGCCATTCACTAAGTGTCTGAAAAAAGGCGCTACAGTTAATATCGATGACCCGATATATATTAAAACATTCGAAGATTGCAAAGCTCTTTTAATTAACGACCCGATTTTAGAGTACCCAGACTTTTCTAAAGAATTTAATCTGACTACCGACGCAAGCAACGTTGCCGTCGGCGCTGTTTTATCACAAGGTGTAATAGGGAAAGACAAACCTATCGCGTACGCGTCGCGCACCCTTAACAACGCAGAACAAAACTACTCAACCATAGAAAAGGAATTACTAGCCATAGTATGGGCAACTAAATATTTTAGGCCCTACTTGTTTGGCAGAAAATTTAACATTACTACAGATCATAAACCTCTTCAGTGGTTGATGTCGTTAAAAGAACCAAATTCTCGTTTAGTTCGGTGGAGACTAAAACTTGAAGAGTTCGACTACAAAATAATATATAAGAAAGGGAAGAAAAACACAAACGCGGATGCGCTTTCTAGGGTAGAAATATACCCCACCGAAACTGACTTCCCGCCTGTTTTACAATATATGAACGAATTTAACGAGAACCCCATTTTAGACCCACAACCTTCGATGAGCCGCGAAACCGATAATCAATCAATAATGGTACAAGCAGACCCTGAGGAAAACACCGATAATGAAACAGTACATACTAGTGCGGAAAATCCCATATTAACTATTAACATTACCGAAAAACCTATAAATTATTTTCTTTGTCAAATTGTTATTAAAAAGGTTGACCAAAATCCACGCATTGAAATGAAGAGAATTTTTGGCAATCCAATTAACCGTACGCGGTGGCATCTTTACGTGACAAATGAAACACTTCGCGAACAAACAATACAATTTTTAAAAGAATATGCCGAACCAAGACGGCAATATGTGTTTTATTTCGAAAATGATGACGATCAAAAATTTTATAAAGAAATGTGCAGATTTATCCCTGAAACGTTTAAAAATTCATCATACAGACTTCTGAAATCTAACACTATTTTACATGACGTCACACGTGATAATACACAGCAAAGTCTAATAAAAACACAACATGAAGGTATTACGAACCATCGCGGTATTCATGAAACAATTGATGAATTAAGGACCAAATACTATTGGCCTAAGCTGAGTGATGACGTCAGAAAATTTATCAATAATTGTCAAGTTTGTCAACAAGTAAAATATGAACGACACCCGCCATTAATTAGACTACAATTAACACCTACTCCTAAAAAACCATTTGAAACCATTCATATAGACACTTTTAAATTTGGCAACACCGTAACCCTCACAATTTGCGATAGTTTTTCTCGATTTGGCCAGGCTTACGTACTACCTAGCCTTTCGGCCTTACACGTATACCAATCACTATAAAATTTATTTCTTCATACAAAATACCTGAAAATATAATTTCTGACAATGGAAGTGAATTTACTCAAAACTTATTAAAAGATTTTGCAAAATTATACAAAATTAACTGGCATTATACTTTACCATTAAACCCCAATAGTAATGCTATAGTAGAACGATTTCACTCTACACTACTAGAACACATGCGTACACTATCTATTACAAAACCCAACTTAAGCCCTTTTGAAAAAATCACATACGCAGTTTTAGGCTATAATAATTCCATTCACTCAGTAACTAAACGAAAACCAATCGACCTATTACTAGGACATTTAGAACTTAAAGATCCAATCGACATCGATAATCAAGCAGAACCGATTAGTCACCAAATTTATGAACATAAAGAAACTATGGTGGAACTATACAAAGAAATACACGAGAACACCTCCAAACAAAAATCCAATGTTATTACAAAATTAAATGAAAAACGCGATGACCCACCAGATATCGAACCGGGTACCATCGGTTATAGAAAACTGACAGACAGGCAGTCAAAAACTAAACCTCTTTATCGACCCGAGCATGTAGTAAGAAGCAACGATCTCACAGTTACTACCCCGCTTAATACCTACCACAAACAAGTATTCAAAAAACCACGAAAATTTATAGACAAATCATTGTTACAGGTTGATGACCTTTCTGGTTCAAACCTTGATGACACAGAAAATTCAAATACAATCCCTCCAGTCCAATCCGGGAATCCTACCATTTAAACTAGGATCTGCTAAAATAAAAATAGCTTCCCATACCTTTCTACATTACATTCAACTTAGACCTCTCCAAAAACAAATTAAGTCAATAACCGATCAATACAATAATTTAGAAGGACTATTTAATAAATCATTCACCACTCATACAGATCCCCTGTATAGTGCATATAAACATTTAGAATATGAAGTAACAACTGTTAACAGGAAACTACAATCAGTCTTCCCCGAAAAACGTAGTAAACGCGGTCTTATCAACCCGTTAGGCTCTCTAGTAAAATATATTTCTGGTAACTTAGATCAGGAAGATGCTAAAGAAATTCATGATAATTTGTCAGAACTGGAATCAAACCAAAATAAAATAGTAAAGAAGGTAAACAAACAAATGTCTTTAACATCAAATTTAATGAAAAATATTAACGAAACTATGACAAGAGTAACACGCAATCAAAAGCTAATCGAAGCGAAAATTGAAGAATTGCGAAAAGAGCTAAATGACCTTACTTTTAGTTATATACATTACATAGAACTACGCGAAATATTAGATGAAATAAAATTAAACTTAGACTCGTTGTTAAACTTTCTTTCAGAAATTGAAAATGCTATAAGTTTCGCCAGTCTCAAAACACTACACCATAGTATCGTCTCTCCTACAGACTTGAAAGAAATCGTAAATAACCTATATCAAATTCATAGTCATTCGCAAATATTATTTACTGATAACGATTATCTAAAATACTACAGCATAGTAGAAACAAATGTTTTCTACATTCAAGAAAAAATTGTTTTTTCACTCGATTTTCCTCTGATACATCCCGATAACTTCGACTACTATCATTTGTATTCCATTCCAAACCAAAACCAATCAATAATAATTCTACCATCCACATACCTTTCTATAGGCAACAATGGCTATCAATACCAAGAAGACGAGTGCATCGACCTAAGACCAAACTTTCTCTGCCTGAAGAACCACCTCTTACCTCTACAAGACAACTTAGATTGTGTAACATCATTGCTTTCCAATGGACCCAAGATAGAAAAATGTCAACACGTTCCCGTCCATATCAGTGAAGAAATTATCGAACAGATAAATGATGCTCATTACATTGGTATATTTCCTAGAACAAAGAAACTTCAAGCAGAATGCGCCGAAAATGACGTCGCCCTACTACAAGGAACATACCTGTTTGTTGTCCCGCCAAATTGCGCTATCAAAGACGCAAAGTTCACCTACAAAAACGAAAAAGGCATTATTGCCGGCCACCCAGTCACATTACAAGACATCAAGGTGTTACATATCCCCACCTTGGAAGTACACAAACTGAAACTAGAAAACGTACCATTGGATAAACTCCATGAAGTCCAGCTCCAACAGCTACAAGAAGAGCCACTGGAAGAATTTCACCTTCATTCGAAATACTCCATTTGGTCCCTGGGTTGCGTCGTGACGCTAGTCTCATGTGTCACTCTCTATATCCTGATCACACGAAAAGAAAAGATCTGCAAATTGATATGCAAGAAGAAGCCTACAGCAGCTAAAAGAAAACAAGTTGAAGAACCGTTTATGGCAACTCAGATGGTTCCACCCTCGAGTTCCTTTTAGGGATGGAGGAGTTATGTGCTCATCATTTCATGGAACTGCTGTCTTGCAGAATGCTGAGCTAAGCACCGTTCCCATGCGAATCTAATAATGCATTTTGCATGAGGTTTTCAAGTTAGAATCGACATAGACTTTAACGTATTAACACGTAGAATTACCTGTATTGTATTTTACCAATTTTACGACTTTTTGTTAAATTAAATTAAAGTAACATTTTTTAAAAACGTGTTTTTATAAACGCGAAACATAAAGCCGGTGATGGAGTCTCATCGTGATACTCACGCCGCTGACAGTCTAGCCGGTGTTCGTATACCTGACGTCTTTTTTGTTTTCGTTGCCTCCCTGAAGGTCTTTCTTGTGTTTGTGCCCATTTTGTGCGCCATTCGCCTGGGCATGGTAACTCATATCCCAGTACGATTAGCGCCGGTGTTTCGCCGGTAGCTCTATTTACTCGGCTTCTTAACACATGCAAGGCTCTCTGCAGTTGTTGCTCCTATAAGATCTCCCTCTTACTGTAGAGCAATGTTCTGAGCACTTTTTTCAACTCCTGCACCCGTCTTTCTACAGGGTTTGCCTGTTGATGGTATATGCTAGAGTATAGTTGAATGATGTCTTTCGCTTGGCAGAAGTTGTTCATGCAGTCGCTAGTAAAAACTTTAGCGTTGTCCGTTACGATATATTTCGGCGTACCGTATCTAGCAATGATTGCATTATCAATGAACGCAACGATGTCTCGGGATTTTACCTCCGAGTAAGCTTTAGCCTCGACCCATTTCGAAAACACGTCTTCGGTCATGATGATAAATCGATGCTTTGTGCCCACCGCTTCAGGGTAAGTGCCCAAAACATCGAAACTGGCCATTTCAAAAGGTCGTTTTGGAGAGCGAGCGTGCAAGCGACCTTTCCCTTGTCTCTGCTGGGTTTTGCACACAGAGCAAATTGCGCAGTTCTGCACGTATCTGCGGATCTCCTGGTGCATGTACCCCAAAAGTACCTTTCTGCAATCTTTATAATTGTCTCTTGTGTCCCTGGATAACACTGTTCCTCGTTTTCGTCGTAAACGTGAATCAGCACTGTGGCCAGCTGTCTAGGGACCACTATCCGATCGCCATATTGGTTTCGGCGCCACAGCAAATCCTCCGATACCACGAATTCGTTTAGCAATCGTCGCTGTCGAGCCACCGTAGGCTCTTGCCTTTGTAGCAGCCCGAGAATTGCTTTTGTTTGTCTGATTGTTCTGTCTTGATCTTTCTTGTCCTCTTGGTGTTTTGTCAATAATTTCGGGATCATCGTTGCGTGGCAAGAGGCGTTGGTTGTCCGGTTCCCCCTCATAAGACTGTTCCTCCGGGTTCCTACTCAAGAAATCCGGAAGTTCGTTTTCTTTGCCGGCGACGTGCGATAGCTCGAAGCTGGACTCTTGCAACAGCAACACCCAACGAGTTAGTTTTGCCTTTGAATCTTTAAATTTGGCAAACCACGTCAATGACTTGCTGTCGGTGCGGACGGTAAACGGTTTGTCGTCCAAGTACCCACGGTATTGCTTCATTGCCCACACCAATGCTAAGCATTCCTGCTCGTTGACGTGGTATTTTCGATGAGTTTCATTGAATTTTGCACTTGAGAATGATATTATATTTCGTTGTCCTTCATTTTCCTGATATAACACTGCAGATATTCCTATCTGGGACGCGTCTGTTTGTAGGATGAACGTTTTGCTAAAGTCCGGTCGGCTCAGCTCACGAGCTGATGCTAGAGCCTTCTGGGTTGGCAAAAATGCTTCGTGTTGTTCTGGTTCCCATTTAAAAGGTCGTTTGGTAACCTTCAGGGCCTCCGTCAGTGGAGCCGTCACGGCCGTTAAGTTAGGGACGAATTCTCGTACCAAGTTACAAACGCCCAAGAAACTATGCAGTTGTTTCCTAGTCCTTAGTTCAGGAAAATCGTTGATCTGTTTTAAGTGTTTCTCCTGTGGTCGCACCTGTTTACCGCAAATCTCATAGCCCAAGTAGTCCAAGTTCTGTTTGAATAGCTGGCATTGTTTTGCACTGACCTTGAGGTTGTGAATGCGCAACCTTTCAAGGACTAACCGTAAATGCTTCAGGTGGCTTCCTCGTCTGGGAAATACACAATTATATCGTCTAGATAAACTTGTACTAAGTCCTGTATTTGTCCTGCCAACACCTCCGATGTCATTAATTTTTGGAATGTTGATGGGGCATTTGTCAGCCCGAATGGCATGGCGTTGGTATGAAGCTCCGCTCGGCGTGGAAAAAGCTGTGTACTTCTTGCTCGACTCCTCCATGGGTATTTGCCAATACCCACTCTTCAGGTCCAAGACGAAGAAGTATTTAGCCTGTGCTAACGTCTTCAAGGCGTCCTGTATCCTTGGTAGAGTCGAACCTTCGTCGTCGCTTATGAGACTGAATTGGCGATAATCTAAGCAGAATCTCGGATCCTTGCCTGGTCGAGCGACAAGAAGGGGGAGGGGGGAGTAAACCGACTGTGATGACTCAATCACCCCCACTTGTAACATTGCATCTACTTGTTGGTAAAAGATTTTCTTCTTAGTCGGGCTCATCGGATAACTTTTCCTGTTAACAATCTTGTTGTTCTTAAGGGTGATCCGATGCTCGGTTGTTCGCGTTCCAATAAATTGTTTGTCGTTCTCCGCTTCCCACATATAAACAATTACGACAGTAATCAAGTTCCTGTCTCAAGAAAGTATTTCCCAAGTTTACTTTTGTAGCAAGTCCTCTTACTACGTCGAAAGATACTTTATATGTGTGATGTCCAAGTTCAAGCTCAATAATTGCTGTGTCCACTACCTCAGCGTAGCTGCCCTTGGTGGCCAGGCATAAGTTACGTTGATGTGGCGTAGTCAGCGCTTCTGGTACCATGTCTTCGGCAATCAGACACAAGTCTGCGCCAGCCTCTACCACGCTTCACACCGTATCTGGTTTAATTTAACAGCGATCATTGACCGATCTGAATTTATCGTTTCTGAAGTGAATAGATTTTGTTCCAGGGTTTTTGATTTCTCTGGACCGTCCTCGCCTGAACCGAGTCGGTCTCTCTTTAGTTTTTTTTTGGCTCTGGGTGTATATCCACTACAATAAGCTCCGGCGTAGGCGCCCTTAGCGTTATTGCATTTTGTTGTTCCTCGATCAAATCAATCCTTCTGTTAAACGATTGGTTGTCCAACGCAAGTCTGGGACATAGATTGTCCCAATGCTTTCCCCGACAAAATCTACAAGGTCGCAAAATACCTTGATCGAATCTCTTATCGGGTTGTCTTCCCTCGTTGGAGCGAGTTTGTTCCATTATTTTCTTTGGCGGTTTTTCCGTAATTTTTTCAAATGATCTTCCCGGTAATTTGGGTTTTTGTTGTACCTTAAATAACGATTGATTTTCTGCTGCTAAATCCTGCTCAATCGCTACCGCCAAGGAGGACAGGTGATCCATGTACTCGGCGTAGGTGCATCGCAGCCTTGATCGAATGGCTGGACGTAGTTGTCCCATGATTGTCTGTCCACAATCTTGCTCAGTACCTTCTGGTACTAGTCGCTGGTACAAGGCCCATTTTTCGACAATGAATTTGTCTACTTCCTCTCGAAGTCCAGACGCCTGACGAATCGCGTCGCGAAGTCCCGGTACGCTAATGAATATCCCTGAAAGGACAGGGCCCAAGATTTAGCACTTCCTCTCAATCGATCGCATGTTATGTCTAATTTATCGCTATCATCAGTTATATGACATTTTTCGAAGTAAGTCTGCAACTCAAACAGAAACTTTAGTGGATCTTCATGCGCAAGACCGCTGAAGGTGATTCTGATTTTTGAATGTTGGGAAATTTTCAGCCCCCCCCAAACGTCTCAGCAATCTCGCTGAGGGATTGGGCTAATAAAGTTTGTGACGTCACAAACTGAAAATTCACATTTTGGTCCATAATAATATTTTGTCTATCTCCTGGATAAGCCCCAAATTCGGTGCAGCGGGGGCGCTCTTCGATGGGTGCACAGGTATAATAACCTGTCCAAACCTCAGGGTAACAGGGGGCCTCTGACACGTGATTTAGATTCCCTATCAGGGATGCCATGTCGCTCTCTTGGTCCCTCCACACGTATCGTTCGTTCCGGAAAACCTCTGCAGGCATTCCCGGATCTAGGTGGGGAAAGTCATGGTCCCTCGTGGCCTGTTCAATGAATGACTCCGGCTCGGAATCGATTTGGAAGCGTCTCAGCTTCTGCACCAGTCCGGGAGGGCCATCCCGTCTGTCACCGAATACCCCTGATGTCGTCGAAAAATCGATTTTGTTAATTTTGTCCCCGGTATTTGTTTCCTCCCGTAGATTCAATTTCTCCCTACCAGGTTGCATGGGGTACGCTCCTCAGACGCGTACCCCAATTTGTAATCCGGGCTTACACTCCCTTCCAAATGGCTCTTAATGGTTCGAATCATATCGACCGTCCTAAAAGCGGCTTGGAAAGAGCAGATCGAGGAGTCCCTACTTCCTACCGTTCTATTTTCCGCGTCTTTGTCCATGTTAAGGGATGCCAAGTACTTCAGTACCAATTTACAAAGGACAGACCGCGCGTCTGTCTTTGTTGCTTCGTGGTCCCACCTCCTTTACCCCGTTAGTTGGAATGTACTAACGTTCCACCAAGGAGCGCAATGATGAAAATGTTTTCCCAAATGAAAACCTGGGTTAATATTTTTGTCTGACTTTAATTATCAGGGAAAGTCTTGGTAATTGTTTGTTCGCGAGTTAGTTCCTAATCTGCCTATTTACAAAGCTAGTTAGTTATTTCGAACTCTAAACTAATTTACCCCTATGACTGACAATTCAATCGTTGCTGTGCAACAGCACTTCCGTAATTAATTATTCAACTAATTGTAATCACTTTTTAAGTGTCTCTATTCACTCTATGAGCGTCTCTATATACCGTATCACTCTATGAGCGTCTTTACCGTTACTCTATTTGAGAGGAACATCGTCCGCTCTCCAGATTCGCGTTTTTTGAAGAGTATCGCCGTGTATTCTCTAGACGCATATTTTCTGAGAAAACGTCGTACGTTCCCCAGACGCGTATTTTCTAAGAATCGACATTCGTTACCCAACGCGTAATCTCTAAGAAGTCGGTTTTAATTTCCGCCCAATGGCGTATGTGTTAAGGTAAGAATTTCTATCCTATCATTGGCCGGATACCACCTCCAGTTCGAGGACGCTGAGTAGGGTACGAACTGTGGCTATCCCGGTTACAATCCCGTACCTGACCTCACCAACTCCTTGTTGGCGGTCTTACCGAGCGCTTGGGAAGTAAACTAGCCTGAACCACGCCCGTCAGTGGACATGTTAAAGTTGTCTTCTTTTTCCTCGTCTCTTGGTTGCTTTACTCACACTTACAAGCGAGGCTAGCTACTAAGTTGGCCAGTACCCTGGATGATCGACAGCCCAGTAGGGATTATGAAGGATTCCCAGGTATTTTACATCACTGGACCAAGCCGGCTCAAATCAAATCAAGTCTGCGATTCATATCGGTATATGTATATTATGGATGATACCAATAAAGAACCACAGGCTCAAAATGCTTGAAGAAGTTCACGATGTCTCGGGTACGAACGAGACTCTTGAACTTTCACTGGATAGATCTCACGGACTCAGCGGTATCCTGATGATTTCTTAAAGATGAACCTTTGTCTCAGATGAATTGTCCTAATAAGTTGTCTGAATGGATCTTCTAGATCGTCTTCCCTTTTGTGAATTCCGGCGCGTGATTCTGCTATCAGCTGGCTGGCTTCTTCGGGATGGAGTCTTCTTGGCTGCAAGTAAGGAACTCATGATTTGCATTGTGCCATGCGCAATTCGAGTGGGAGTTGTTCCAGCCAATCGCAGCGCCGTTTGTCATTTTCAATGTTTCTTTCCCTAATTTCCCTATGATTTTTAATGTGTTTTCAACTTCTGTACGCAGATTATTATATTAGGCACGATTTCCCACCTTTATAAAATATTTCCAAACTTTGAATTCCCTTTTTTCCATAAGAAACCCCGTTTTTAGTTTTCTGTTGGTTATTGCATTTTCGACCTTATTGCTTTAGTCTACATTTCGCTAGAATTTTTTAATAACCAATGTCACTCCAGATCACGGAATTGTGATAAAATAGGGGGGCTTGTTAGAGGAGTCAAGTCTCTCTTAAATATCAATTACCACACGCTGCACCTCAGTTCCTTCGCCGACCCAGTTCCTTCGCCGACTTCGTTGCAACAGCATCTCCGCTTCGCTCCGAGTACCTGCTTTTCGACCGTCGGATGGTCATTATACCTGTATGCCAGGGGTATAAAAATTTTCAATAGATAAAAAGTTTGAACTTCTCTACATAGTAATCTGTCGCGTTAAAATCGTGAATGTGCCGTCTCGAAGACGGCACAGTTATTATAGTGCTACACTTGCTGGAGATACCATATTATTTTGGATTAGCTGACAACTTTTTTTTTTTGGATTAGCTGAGAATTTCTCCTAAAAACTGGGTAAGTCAGGCATCTCTCACATACCTACACACACAAAATCCACACCCAAAACACAAAAAACAACAAAAATGGCGGACGATAAAAACAAACTCGCCGAATACAAACTAAGATGCAAACAATTACACGAAAATAACGAAGCCCTCAAAGAACAAAACAGAAAACTCATTTTCCAACAACAACAAACACAAAACATGATACAACATCTCACTGCACAAAACACCGAACTCACCGCCACAATCCGTGAATTAAACAAAAATCTGAACATCATCACTGAGGAATTTAAAGCCCTCCAATCCCAAAAATTCGCCCCAGAACCCCAATCTCAGCCCGTCGAAGAGATGGACGCTGAAAATGCCCCACTCCCCCCATCTGAAAATCCCATCATAGAAGACTTTCCCCCTCTAAAAACACCAAAACCCGTCACCATACTACCCTTAAATATCCCTAAATCAAATAATCCGGGCACCATATCCCATATGGAGAAAATATCGATGGCAGCTCAAACTCCATCAACTTCAGCCCAATCAAATCCTCCCCCCCTGCCCCCCAGACAACTGACCCAAACAAAAACCCCGACACCGTCCCCATCACTATACGCAGCACTGAAAAATGGTCAGAGCTGCGTAAATCTATTTCCAATGCCGGTTTTGCATATGATAATGTCAAATGCAGCCAATTAGGTAACTCTTTAACCCCAAAAACCATGGAAGACCACCGCGGTATTACAAAACTTCTAACCAGTACCAACACCGAATATCATACCTACCTCTTGCCAGAAGAAAGGCAACTTAATATCATAATCCGCAATATCGATAGAAGAATCCCCATTCAGGACGTTAAAGACGACCTCGAAGATAAAGGATTTACCCCCCTAGAAATCTGCCGAATAAAAATCGGCCCCCAAAAAGAGGAATGTTCCCTCATAAAAGTTCTGATCCCAAAATCCCAAAAAGAAATATACAACGTCCCCGAAATCTTAGGTCTCCGTGTTATAATCGAAGCCCAAAACTCCCAGGGCAATAAACACATCAATCAATGTCACAAATGTCAACAATTTGGACACTCTCAGACAAAATGCTTCGCAAAGCCTAGATGTCACAAATGTACAGGCTCCCACTTCTATAAAGACTGCCCCATACCCAAAAACTCCCCCCAAGTTACATGTACCAACTGCGGAGGCAATCATCCAGCAAACTATGGTGGCTGCCCCAAAAATCCTAAAAACCGCCACCCAGCCAAAACAGTCACCCCCACCTCTCATATGCCTCAGCCTCCCAAACACAAACCCAAGCCCCACAAAACCCACCCCAACAAAGCCGTCAAATACCCCCAAGACTTAACAATCCCCCCAACAACAAATCAACCCCACAAGCCCCCCCCCCCCCCCCCGAATTTCTGAAAAACCTAAACCTCCCCATCTTTCACCTGCTTAATCTCAGCCAGCAGGAATTGCTAGAAAAAGCAAATAATCTAGCAAAAGCCATAACCGAAAACCCCATACTGAAATCTTTGTTCCCTTCCAATGGCTAAGCTAAAACCCAAAAACTTATTCATACTATCCTGGAACGCCAATTCTGTAGTTAACAAAAAGTTCGAATTTCTTAACTTCCTCACTGAACATGACATCGACATAGCGCTTTTGCAAGAAACTTTCTTAAGACCAGGTACAAATCTCCGATTAAAAAATTATATAACTTACCGCAATGACAGGCTAGACAGGCAGGGCGGCGGCACAGCAATCCTAATTAAATCACAAATCTCGCACCATTTACTTAACAATCCCCAGTTTGATTCTATAGAAGCCTGCCACGCTCTTTTCCGCACAGAAGAAGAATTTTACTTCTACTTACCATTCATAATTAAAAATCCAAAGGTCGGTAAAAATTTAAGAAAATAAAAATATTGAGAATTTCCAAAATTGACTCACGTAAAGATTTGAGTTGAAGGCGAGAGGCTTGCGCATGCGTGCCAAAAAAAATTGCCCTAGCTCCAATGCCGGAGAGAGGGGGGGTTTGGGGGCGCCACTGTTTTTAATGCCGAGTAAAAAACAGAAACCCTCCTAGATGATGTTGGGACCTCGCTTTCAGCTCACTCACTCACATAAAGTTACCATATTATAAAAATTAAAAATACAAACTGCGCTGTCTGGTGAGGCAAATAAAACGCTACCTTTAAAAACAAATTTTACAAATATATTACCAGGTTTGTTAGGGCAAAATTTTTAATGACTCATCAGTGTATTGTGTCATTTTGTGAAATTTGATACAATAAAATTATTAGGTATTATTATTATTATTATATTATTACTGTGACAGTTTGTAGTAAACCCTGAGGGTGAAATAAAAAAAAAAGTACTAATCCGTTTTAAAATTAAATATTGCTAACCATGGTTAGAGCCGAAATCGAATAAATTTGTTATCGTGAAAAAGGTGATCCTGGTTATTACAATAAAAAAAATAAAAGGTTGCCTGAAGGGGTTCGTCCCCTGATGATGGTGTCCTAGGTCAATGCTGACGTGGCCTAGGCAGCTTAACTGACTCAGCACGATCAAAGACTGGAGATGTCTCCCAGCCCAAAAGAAGTTGTGGGGTAGCGGTGTTCCCCAGTAAAAAGAAAGATTGTGCTGTCTCCCAGCAAAAGAGATGGTGCTGTCTCCCAGCAAAAGGAAAGACCCTGATGAAACAAAAGGTATGCGTCAAGGCAAGGTACAATTCATGTACTATGCAAATATAATTTCATATTAAATTTAAATAACAAACTTTATCTGGCTGAAGGCCTTAATGACCACTTATTTATATCGAGAGTAAAACCGAAAGAAAATATTTTGATTTAAGCAGTGACCTCAGGTCCAACAAAAAAAAATAATAAACAGGCGTTATCGAAGCCAATTAATTGACAAAAAAAAATTAAGATAAAATTTATATAAGAGTAGCCATTGTACGCTACTGTGCACAAAAAAAAATATTCATTACAAACCAATTATATTTGCACAAGTAATACAGATACAAAAATATTAAACAATTATATTATACACTTGTAACAAAATAACCAAAATAGTTAGGTAATCACTCAAATTACACCAATGAAAAGTTATAGCCGCAAAATACAATGTTATAAAATTTGGAAGGTTAAATACAATCAGTCAAAAGAGAAAGATAATTTCCGCATTACTACTACTATACTCGATTTGAAATTGGTTGATAGTAATAAATCATTTTTAGCAGCCGATTCCATAGGCGCACCTACCTGACGTGCCGGTTTGAACCCTATTTACTTATCCGAATAATTTAGTAATCATTATTGTCATAACAGGTAAAAATAATTATGCCGAGAATTCCGGGAACAATTAATACACAATGTTACTTTTCAGGTAGTTACGAAAAATTAGGTACCTCTACTTATTGGTATAAAACTGTGAGTCATTTTAAGAGCGAACAAACCTAATGCGAGTATTCTAGGACACACATTTGGGTAATTTTTGAAAATGGAGAGTCTTTCAGGATTTATTCCAGTTAAGCGAGCTGCGAAATCAGCGCTAAGCATTAGTGAAAAGATTATTGTGCTTAATGTATTTAATGCACTTAGATATCAAAAAAGTGCAATAAGTATCGATTCTGCAGTGGAACTTTGTTCAAAGATGACAGGTATTGGAAAAGCAACCATCTACAGGCTGATGCGGGAAGAAAAGACAGGAACCGTGACGCCACCAAAACCATCTCCAGGAAGGCGAACAATACCGATCGATGAGGACGAAAAGGCCATCATAAGACGAAAGGTGCATTCATTCTATTTCAATAAGGAGATCCCTACTTTGGATAGAGTTTTAGGGGCAGTAAAAGAAGACTTTCCTGCAATCAAGAGAGATAAACTATGGAAAGTTCTAAGAGAAATGAATTTTAGATGGGAAAAACATAGTCGGAAGTCTCATTTGCTCGAAAAAGATGAAATAGTATGTTGGAGACGTAATTATTTGAGAAAAATAAGAAAATTTCGCAATGAAAACAAAACAATTTTCTATTTGGACGAAACATGGCTGAACGAAGGCTACACAGTTGGAAAAATATGGACAGACAAAAATGTGACTTCTCACCGGCAAGCATTTTTAGACGGTCTATCAACAGGAATAAATCCGCCCTCTGGAAAAGGAAAACGATTAATTATAACTCACATCGGTAGCTCCAATGGATTTTTAGAAGGTGGACTATTATCATTCCAATCAGTTATTATTATCGAGTGGCTTGTGGAGAAACAAATACAATTTGAGGACAATATGGTTAAAAAGGAGTTGCTATCAATTGTAAACACCCATAAACATCGGTTTCAAAAATATGTTGTTGACGAAATGGCCAAAAAACAAAATATAATAGTGCTTCGGCTCCCCCCCTACCATTGCGAATTAAATCCGATCGAACTGGTATGGGCTCATGTGAAAGGTTATGTGGCTAGAAAAAATACCACTTATAAAATGAGTGATGTTCAAAAACTCTTTGAAGAAGCGCTTCAAGAAGTCAACGCGGGGAAGTGGCAAAGATGTATAGAGCATGTACTAAAGGAGGAGGAAAAAATGTGGCAATTGGATAGTTTACTGGAGAAAACGGTCGAACCACTTATTATCAATTTAGGGGAAGAAGACAGTCCCTCAGATATTTCATTTTCTGATGATGATTAATTTAAAGCGAAGAACTGTAATGACTTACTATAAATTTTATAGAATTTCAAATAGAAACATTTTTCCAAATTTATTTGTTTATTAGTTGCTTTATTGTTATTAGTATTATATTTATTCAAATACAAGGGTAACAAATTATGCCACACATCCGAATGTTCACTAAATTATATAATTATTGTGTTTAATATAAACTTAAACCCACCCGAAAGCACGTGCATGAGTGCAAAACATCACAGGTAGAATACTACCGCTTATTGTTCGAGCCTCGGGTTAAGCTTTGTATTCGACGCCCTTATCAGATCTATAGGAATGGAAAGTTTAATAAATGCAAAAGGGTCTAGACTTTCAATGTATATACTATTTAAAACTTGGCAATTTAGGTGGACCACTCTGTGTACGTGTTTGACGGATTTTAATGATTTATTACTATCAACCAATTTCAAATCGAGTATAAACACATACATCAAAATATGATAACGTAGCTTAATATTTATGAATATAAAATAACCATACAGTATCTGTAAGCGTAACCCAAGAATCAACAAATGCCACCGTGAGTAGTTAACGGTACTATCCTTCACCCACCCTGAAATTTTGTAACCAAATATCATAATTAAGAATCAGCCTTGTCAATGTCATACCCTATATTACTTAAAAGGTTGTTAACACAAAAAAAAATCTGAGAAATGTGAAAATTACTACTACTGACTGTCAGAAATTTTTAATATTTGCTCAAATTACTAAAGTACAGATCCACTGACAGCCAAAATAAAAAACGTTTAAATTGCCGGTCTCTAACGCTATCAGCTGATATTCCAAAACACAAAATATTAATTTGAACAACCTGGCTATTATTGATTTTTAACTTATATTGATTATTAACATAATTAGTTGATAAAAAAGAAAAATGATTAACTTCAAATTCACGGACATACACCAATAACTAGCTCACGATGGTTTTGCTTGCAAAATAACAAAATAAAATTTAACCTTGGGTCACCCTGTACCGTCTCAACCAACATTATCAAAGGAATGCAGGATAGCTGACAAAAAAAACCGTATTAAAAAAAAACTCGCAAGAATTTGACCTACGTGAAGGGCAAATATCAACCCATTTAATTCTTAATAAAAAAAACCCATCTGTACATAATTTACAGAATTTACTTACCACGAAATGTAGCGATCTACTTGTATTTAGAAAATTTTTAATTACAGAACAACTAATTAAAAACGTGGACGTCGTAAAAAAAATAGAATCAAAAAGGAAATCAACAAAAATTAATTAAAATAGCAGTTTAATCGCGGAATTCGGTGTTTTTAAGGGTTTAATAGTGGCAAAAGGACCTTACCTGTCGCTGTGGGGTCGGGTCTAAGTTAACATGTCCGCTGTCGTCGTAAAAACCGACAAAGAGATGTCGAATTTCTTCTACGTAACCAACTTAAACGGCCACACTGGACCAACAACGTAACGCCAAAAGGGCAAAACAAAACAAGGTAGAAGAAGTCAAAAGTATCGCATTCACAGATCCAAATTTTTGGGTGCCTTTCAAAAGACTTTTAGAATAACGATACGTCGACGACGCGATATGTTTCTCAAAAAGATCTTCTGCTCCGGTGCCACACCCAATCCTTGCCAAAAATTCCATTATCGATTTTTTTCTTCCAAAGTGAAGACACGACGGGGTTGTTTCTAAGTACACTTTGGTACTCAATTACGTACATTTTCGAAAGCTTTGGTTCGATGGTATTCCCTTCAACGCATTGGCACGATGTTCTGCCAGTAAAAATTAACTTAACCAATGAACAACGGCAATATACCAACAATCAAATACATTTTTCCGTATCCATAAACAGACAAGTCATTATTATTTAGTACAACTGCATCCAACTTGGTACAATTTTACTGGCACTAAAGGTGGAGGCACAGAAGAACATTAGAAACCTCGAAGGCGAAACCCCGAGGTTCAACTTGCGCTCCCTAAGTGGCATAGGCACAAACTAAAATTAATTGTTGAAAAAGGGATGTCATCCCTTACCTATTTTAACCAAAAATTAGGAAATACGACCAAAAAAAAACAGCTTCTAGGCTCGTCCAAATTACTAGTGAAGTAAAACAAAATGGGCAACTAACACAGTTGGGGTTCAAAAATCCAGTACCTCGTCTGACCTCTATCGTCCAAGTCATAAAGCTGTACGAAACTAAATCCCATGACCACCTGCGATCACAGGTAGGGACCGATACCGACCACACGGCGTAAAATCAAGAGTACCAGAACTTGAAATAACAGATTCCAACGTTACATGGCTTAGACGGACTTCTCAAAAAGTCACAGAGGGCGGCTCAGGACAGAAAACCAGGTTTTTCAACAGGTTCGACCAAAGATATTACAGCTGTTCAAATGTCAAAAATGACGTGTTATTTCGGCATGTAAACAAATTCTAATTTATATTAATAGCCAAATATAGTTTTTAGGGCCAAATTCGGACATATTTCAATAGGGATTAACAATACAGAATGAGGAAAAACAAGGCTGGATCCCAGGCAGACTAGTGACGGAAAATTTATAAAAATTAAATTCGAGGTTAGGAAAAATTTTGACTAAATGGAAAAACAAACCAAAATAAAACGTTCAAGGAATAAGTGAATATATTCAAAAAGGTAGGACTAACTCCTAGAAATCAACCAATCGCTGCGACTGCTATCATAATAATACTTTAATTTCGTATGACCAAAACAAACCGTAATAACTCCCCCTCTCCTACGAAAGGAGGGAAATTTTCTCAAGGAAATTAGCCGACGATAATTACTCCAAAAATCTCCAGTATTTACAAGGTAAGGCAAAAAATTAACTACCGGAGCTCCGGGGGTATTCCCCTAGGAAGCAACGGACGAAAGTGAAAGATACTAGTGGATCGCTACTAACAAAATTTATACTCACACAACCATAAGAAAAACTAAACCAAAGAGAAACTCTGGCATGACATGACTGGTCCGAGTGTTTCTGACGGCAGCCACCATTTCCGCACCGAAAAGTCAACTGTGCCTCAATGGTATAGTGGCCACATAGACCAACACTGGGAAGATGTGTCCCCAGCTCCGGAATTTCCACCAAGGTCATAATACACCCGTACCCATCATATCAGTCCCCAATAAAAAAATTAAAGAAATAAAATACTAAAGGTATGGTCTGGGTTTGGCAAAAACCTACTAAGTTAAAGTTAAAGATTAAATTTTCAAAGAAAAGTAAGACAGTGAAAAGCCAAACCGGGTTCGTAGATCGTGGCACGCTTGACGGCAGCCAAACACCTCAGCACCAAGAAAACCAAATGTGCTTTTTATAGTGTAGGGCCACGTAGATCGGTCCGGATTTGAAATCCGAGAGACCGAAATTTCCGCTAGGCCAAGCATCACCATGGCCGACAACCCTAGCCAACCAAAATTAACCAAGAAAAGAAATAAAATGAAAATTCAGGAACCAGAGTGATTCCAATACAGACGAAAACAACCCAAAGGCATAATGAGGTAATTTCTCAAACTGCCTATAAAGACACCTACTACAAATAATACCCGCAGCTTAGTGGATTACTACACCCACCAACTCAGGTAATCGCCAACCCAAAATATTACAATAACCAAAATAATTCAAAATAAAAATTAACTTTGGTCCCCTTGCCGCTAGACAACCAGCGACCCCTCCAGGAGTTTCCGGGGTGGAATAAAACTTCAGGGTGCAGGAAGCACAGCCTGGTAACATTAACCCAAAGATGGTAAGGGGGCTAGCATTGCGTAACACTCGAAAAAAGCGTGAGGTACCTCGTGTACTAGCCTCACTCCAGAGCGTCCCAAAACAGATAACCAACTGTCACGCGCCGAGTCAACCAAAGGGTGGAAAAACTAAAAAGAAAAGAGAACTAATATACAACCAAGGTAATTTACGAAGAGAAAGGGAGAGCCCATATGTTCCACCGAGCATAAGGAAGTGAATTATAGTAGACACTAAACTAAAAGATACACCGAATGGGTAGTACATCAGTCCCTGTATGAAACAAAATAAATTAGGTAGGGTACTCTGAAAGGTGGCACTGCCACCGGCCTGTCGCAACCTAATAGGCCGACTTGAGCTCAGGCCGAACAAAGTAGCTTGGCCCTCCCCTGGCCCGCCGAACAAGTTCGATGGGCAAAATGTTACCCCAGGGGTCAGACTTCCGCCCCCCCTGAACAGCCCCTCCAGTCGCTCTGCTCTCCGAAGGATCAATAGTTCCAACAAAGAACGTCGAAGCGACATTCGGTAGCACCCAACACCGCGCAGCCTATAAAAGGAGATAGGGACAAATAAGTCAAAATCAGGAAAGTTCTATTTTGTCTAGTTAAACCATAGACCAAATATAGAACGACAAACTAGGGGTCTAGGTACAAAGACCTAGGTCAGTCAAATCCAGGATAACGAAAATAGCAAGTCAAATAAGACTATAAAGAAATATCAAGGTAAAATTAAATTAATAATTAAACACAAGA
The DNA here is from genome assembly GCA_963971165.1 of Philopedon plagiatum. Taxonomy (NCBI): domain Eukaryota; kingdom Metazoa; phylum Arthropoda; class Insecta; order Coleoptera; family Curculionidae; genus Philopedon; species Philopedon plagiatum. The sequence goes on from OZ020190.1 coordinate 82,704,855, forward strand.
AAAGATAAGGTAAATCAAGGGAAGGTAAGAAACACCAAGTCAAATACTTAAATAAGACTTGAAGATATCGAGGTAAAATTAACCGAATAATTAAACCCCAAGGTAAGGTAAAGTAACTCGAGGTAAGGTAAGGTAAGGTACCAAGCCAAAGACTCAAATAAGGCTTGAAGATATGAAGGTAAAATTAACTGAATAATTAAACCCAAAATAAAATAGAGTAATAAAGATAAGGTAAGATAAGGTAATCAAGGTAAGTTAATCAAGGTAACGTAAGGTAAGATAAGAAAGTCACAATAAGGACACTAAATCAGATCAAGCTAGGATAACGAAATCACTCAGCAAGATACAGATTAAGGTCATAAGTCAAATCAAGTTACGGTAAATTAAATTATCCAAAACAAATTATCAAGTATCATTGCAATCAGTGTTTTACGAAATTCAAAATAGGTAAATTTAAGGTAAGTTCAAATAAGGTACATTTAAAGGTAAGTTCAGATAAGGTACATTGAAGGTAAGTTCAGATAAGGTAAATTTATAGTTACTAAAAGATATTAATGAATTAATGACTCAAATAAAAATATGCTAAATTTCAGGTAGTTGAACTAACAAATAAAATAAATCACCGCCTTAAGAGAAAAACAAACTAATGACCATGCGTCGTGTCTACCCTCATCCTGTCTCGCGCCAAGATGGGTGTCTGCAAGACACTGCCAAAAGAAAAAAAACTCTAAGTTAACGTTACTAATGCCACTAAAATCAAAGAAATTTAAAGATAAGGTAAAGATAGATCATACCACAAGCAAAGACGCAAAGCGATGATAGCAAGTAAAAGTAGTAAAAATGCTGAAGGCAGACTTACTACGCGCAATAGCAGCAAGTTGACTGAAGGCCCAGCTTGCCACGGCTTTCGGAGGGCTCCTACCTCCACTAGTTCACCAGTGCAGCACAATTCTAAGCGATAGTGTTCAAATCCATCAAGTCTCGCGCCCAGATGGATCCAAACACCACTGCGCCCGCCACTGCAGGGCATAAAAAAAGGTATTAAAGGAAAACGGAATAAGGTAACGTTAAAGAAAAATATTTAAAAGTAAAACTAATCATTATCTGAACTCTCATTTGCGGTCGATGGATTATACAGTTTGAGATCTTTTACGTGCCAAACACCTTTACTTTGTCCTGCTCGATCTTGAAGTTCGTAGGTACAGGACCCTGTTTTCTTCTTAATAATGAACGGGCCCACATAAGCCGGAGCCAGTTTGGCACTATAATAGTTCGCGGCATCGGAAAGACTTTTGTTTTTACGCCAAACCTCTTGTCCAGGTGCATACACAACGGGTCGTCTACGTAAGTTGTATCTTCGTTGATTTTTAACATGGGATGACTTGATTTTGTCCTGGACTTCGCGATACAATTTCACAAAGGCGGCTTGTCTTTTCCTGACATAATCTTGAAGGTCTGCATTGGCGTTAGCAGTCTCTTCTGCAAAGTCTTGTCCGTACAATTTATGTTCTCTCCCAAAATTAAGAAAATGCGGAGTAAAGCCAGTGGTCTCGTGTCTTGATGTTCGCAAAGCACAGCCTATAGAAGCTAGGTTCTCGTCCCAGGTACGGTGGTTATTGTTCTTGATATAAGCTCGCATCATGGTCTTTACAACTCTGTTGACTCGTTCGGTCGGATCGGCTTGTGGGTGGTAAGATGCTGTGTAGAATAGCTTAGTTTTATAGCGTTGACATAGGTTCTGAAATTCCTTGGACTTCATTTGTACTCCATTATCACACATTAGGAACTGTGGTGATCCAAACATTAGGAAAATACCTTCTTCAACCTGTTTGGTGAGGGATTTAGCTGTCGCTGAACGAGAAGGAAATAAAACGGAGAATTTGGTGAAATAATCGGTAACCACAAGAACGTAAGTGTTACCTGATCTCGAACGAGGAAACGGTCCAATATAATCCAGGCTGATACACTGCCAAGGTTGATTTATCACTGGACGGTCACCCATTAATCCTGCAGGAGGTTTTTGTTCTACTTTGTGCTGGGCGCAAACTCGACAAGCTTTCACATAACTAGTGACGTCACTCCTCATCTTAGGCCAATAATAGCGTTGGCATACTTTCCAGTAGGTCTTGAATACGCCTACGTGACCAGAAGCAGGTATATCATGGCAACGGGCGAGTATCTGGCGCCTTTTATCCTTAGGAACGACAATTTTCCATGAACTGGATGGAGTACCAAGGTCCGGATGATTGGTTCTAGCATATTTGTACAACATGTTGTTTTCTACACGCCAAGCAGGAAATTTGTCTGGTTGTTGTTCAAGCCTTACAAACATATTTTTATACCATCCATCAGTGGTGGAAGACATCGGAACATCACTATCATCGGTGTCAATAGCTTCTGCGGAGACAGGAACGGATCTGGACAGAAAATCGGCACAACGTGCTCTTTACCAGGGCGATGGATTAAGGTAAAATCATAGGGTTGCAGACGAAGCGCCCATCGCGCTAAACGATCTTGAGGGTATTTTAGTCTGTGCAGCCATAGTAACGAGTGGTGGTCAGTTACTACCGTGAAGTGTACCTCTTCCAAATAATGTCTTAATTTCTCCACACTCCAAATCACTGCCAAACATTCTTTTTCGGTGACTGTATATTTCATTTCTTGTTTAGTCAGTGAACGTGATAGGAAGCATATTACTTTCTCACCATCATAAAAGTCTGTGTTAAAACTGCACCAAGGCCATATGCGCTTGCATCGGTTTGCAGGACGAAAGGACGGTTGAAATCAGGACAGGTAAGAATCGGTGCTGTAACCAAAGCTTCCTTGATCGCTTTAAAGGCTCTATCACAGTCGGTTGTCCATGACCATCTGACAATTTTCTTAGTCAAGTTAGTTAGCGGAGCTATGGTGGATGAAAAATTCGGAACAAAGCGACGGTACCAAGATGCTGTACCAATAAATCTGCGAATTTCGGTGACATTCTTTGGTGGTATAATGTTTACAATTGCCTCAACTTTTAATGGATCTGGTCGGAGTCCCTGACGGTCCACAACATATCCTAAGTACTTCAATTCTGGCAGGCAAAACTGACATTTTTCTAGTGAAACTATGAGTTCCGCTTCATGTAGTCGGTCGAAAACTAAGCCCAATAGACGTAGGTGTTCATCAAAGTTCTGAGATATGAGAATTATATCATCCAGATATACCATGACCGCTGGTTGAAGGTCTGCTCCAAGGACGGTATCTACTATGCGCTGCCAAATTGCTGGTGAATTGGTTAAACCAAAAGGCATGCGATGGAACTGGAATAGTCCTCTTCCAGGGACGGTAAATGCGGTATATTCACGCGAAGATTCACTCAAGGAAACTGTCCAAAATGCGGATTTGATATCGATGGAACTGAGGTAAGTTGCATCTCTCAGGCGGTCCAAAATGGCAGAAATGTAGGGCAAGGGATATGCGTCTTTCTTGCTCAAACTGTTGAAAATTCTGTAATCTACACAAAATCTGTAGGAATCATCCTTCTTGCGCACTAAACATATCGGACTGGACCAAGCACTCTTCGAAGGTTCGATGACTCCGTCCTCCAGCATTTGCTTAAGTTCTTCATCAATAATTTTCTGCTTAAATGGAGACACAGGGTAATATCTTTGTTTGACAGGTTTCGTACCTGGCTCTACTTCAATAACATGTTCAGCCACCTTACAACATCCCAGGCCTGTACTCATTAAAGCAAGTTTTTCTTTGACTAAGTTATCAAGAGTCATTCGCTGAGCAATAGTAAGGGTACTCTCATCCCGTATGCTAAGTAATTGAGTAGAATTCAGTTCATCTGCGAAATGCCAAACATCTTGGTTCAAATCTGGTACGATTCCCATGCTCTTCCAGAAGTCAACTCCCAAAATTAAGGTATGAGCCAGTTCAGGCAGGACTAACACATCTATCATGCGGGTTTTTCCCATTAAACTAAACGGTACTTGCATGTAACCGATAGCAGAACAGCTCTCTCCATTGGCAACTGTGCATCTTGTTTCTTTACCTAAAAGTTGTAGTCTCAAACTCCGTAGCAACTCATATCCAGGAAGGCCAACAAGTGTTCGAGTGGCACCAGAATCCAGCAAACCTCGTATAGGTGTGCCTATAACAGAAACTTCCAAATAAGGACGTTGATCTCCTCGTGCGTGACTAATGATGAAATCTAGAAGAATTTTGGATGAAAAATCAAAATCATTGGTCGTTACACGCTTGGTATTGGGAGAAATCGTACGACCTATTGATTCCCCCGGGAAGCGTTTCCCGAATTAGCACATTTAGGGCAAGATCTTACGGTGACATTAGGTGTTCCACAACGATAACAGTGTGTTTTTCTTGGGCTTTGACAATCTCGATTAGAATGTCCAGTTTGTTGACAATTCCAACAGACTAATTCTCTAGGACCTCTATTGGTAGTATGTGTGTTGACATGTCTCACTTCATTGACCTTAGTTGGAGGTAAGGCTTCTTGCATATCTGAGACGAAGGCGAAATCAGGTTCTACAAATCCTTGTCGTTTACGAGAAGGAGGTACGTAATGTTCTGCACGGTATTTCTTGGCTTCTAAAATCAGACACTGCTCCTCTAATTCTTCTAATGAGTTCACGACTGGTAACTGAGTGGTGTAAAAAGGAGCCAAATTTCTATTTATCATATCCAACTTTGCATCCTCACTGAGGGAACCATAACGCCGAAACAGAGCCTGCATGCTTGAAAGATAGTCCACTATGCTTTCTGATGGATCTTGAGTCCTCTCGAGCATTTCTTTAAAGAGTCGAGCACGATAATCTGGTGGTTCATAGTGTCTGCAAAGCAGTTCAGCTAGTTCTCTCCAGTTGTTAAACCGGGAACGGTTCGCTCTAAACCAATTCAATGCCTTGCCTTCAAATAAATCTATGGCAGACTCAAACAGTTCTCTTTCTGATACATTACGAGCCAACCTCAGCTCGTTTACTCTCTCCAAGAATCCATGGACTGACATACTCTTGGGATCTCCTGTAAATTTAAGGCCCCATTTTTCTATACGTAGTGCCTTGAAGTTTGACACTGGCTGTCTATTCGGGGTTGAACCATGCTGAGTCGGTCGAGGCACTTCCTCTTCTGACGAATCATCAGAATCAGAACCTCCCGAACGGGCTGCATCCAATAACACGCTCAAGTTGGGATCTCGTCTGGATACTTGCTCTAGCTCGTCAAGAGCAGATAAGGTTTCTGCAATTAATATTGCTCGTGTGTCAGAGTCCTCTGACGACAGTTGGTTAACTGGTACACGATCAATTCGGTTGAGAAGATGGACCAAGTGTGTCTGTAGACGTTCAAATTTGGTCTTGGCTTTTTCTCCAGAAACGGACTTAATCGCCAATCTAGTCTTCCTCAAGTTAGTCGCCACATAACCTTTTTCTTCAGCAAAATCCAGATCGTAGGGAGGGTGACTTATTGATTTACTAACTTTCTCCATCTGCAACAATGGGCGTAAAGATGCACGAAGGCTTTCGACAGTTTTCGTTTCATCAGCTGGAATGCCACGAACTTGCAACTCATAAATGAGCATGTCCTTTCTAAGGTAATGCACTCTCATACTGTAATCCATCGTAACTTATTACGAGTCAAATAATACTCAAGCCAATATAAATTAAAAGAAAAATCAATAAAATATTAACACTGATTGCACTTGACACTGTAAACTGCAAATAATTTGCACAACTAAATTTTCAGATAACTTTCACTAATTAAACTTCACCAAAAAGATTTAAAAAAAAATAAACCGGTTAGGACAGCGATGTCCTAACAGAAAGAATAACGAAAACCCGTCAGAACAGCGAAGTTCTGATGGCTACAACAAAATAATAGGTAGGCCGCAAAAAAAAATATTGCATTATCAGCAAAAATCTCATCAGAGGTAAGACAACATATCAGAAGCGCAAAAATCGATAAATGAAAAATTTAAAAAAAAAATTTTGATAATGTTAGTACCAAAGTGCTCTATCTGATCTCACCAAACGCAGTTTCTTTTTGTTTGAATGCCCCACGTTGGGCGCCAAAATTTGCCACGCTCTTTTCCGCACAGAAGAAGAATTTTACTTCTACTTACCATTCATAATTAAAAATATAAAGGTCGGTAAAAATTTAAGAAAATAAAAATATAGAGAATTTCCAAAATTGACTCACGTAAAGAGTTGAGTTGAAGGCGAGAGGCTTGCGCATGCGTGCCAAAAAAATTGCCCTAGCTCCAATGCCGGAGAGAGGGGGGGTTTGGGGGCGCCACTGCTTTTAATGCCGAGTGAAAAACAGAAACCCTCCTAGATGATGTTGGGACCTCGCTTTCAGCTCACTCACTCACATAAAGTTACCATATTATAAAAATTAAAAATAGAAACTGCGCTGTCTGGTGAGGCAAATAAAACGCTACCTTTAAAAACAAATTTTACAAATATATTACCAGGTTTGTTAGGGCAAAATTTTTAATGACACATCAGTGTATTGTGTCATTTTGTGAAATTTGATACAATAAAATTATTAGGTATTATTATTATTATTATATTATTACTGTGACAGTTTGTAGTAAACCCTGAGGGGGAAATAAAAAAAAAGTACTAATCCGTTTTAAAATTAAATATTGCTAACCATGGTTAGAGCCGAAATCGAATAAATTTGTTATCGTGAAAAAGGTGATCCTGGTTATTACAATTAAATAAATAAAAGGTTGCCTGAAGGGGTTCGTCCCCTGATGATGGTGTCCTAGGTCAATGCTGACGTGGCCTAGGCAGCTTAACTGACTCAGCACGATCAAAGACTGGAGATGTCTCCCAGCCCAAAAGAAGTTGTGGGGTAGCGGTGTTCCCCAGTAAAAAGAAAGATTGTGTTGTCTCCCAGCAAAAGAGATGGTGCTGTCTCCCAGCAAAAGGAAAGACCCTGATGAAACAAAAGGTATGCGTCAAGGCAAGGTACAATTCATGTACTATGCAAATATAATTTCATATTAAATTTAAATAACAAACTTTATCTGGCTGAAGGCCTTAATGACCACTTATTTATATCGAGAGTAAAACCGAAAGAAAATATTTTGAATTAAGCAGTGACCTCAGGTCCAACAAAAAAAAATAATAAACAGGCGTTATCGAAGCCAATTAATTGACAAAAAAAAAATTAAGATAAAATTTACATAAGAGTAGCCATTGTACGCTACTGTGCACAAAAAAAAATATTCATTACAAACCAATTATATTTGCACAAGTAATACAGATACAAAAATATTAAACAATTATATTATACACTGGTAACAAAATAACCAAAATAGTTAGGTAATCACTCAAATTACACCAATGAAAAGTTATAGCCGCAAAATACAATGTTATAAAATTTGGAAGGTTAAATACAATCAGTCAAAAGAGAAAGATAATTTCCGCATTACTACTACTAAACACATACATCAAAATATGATAACGTAGCTTAATATTTATGAATATAAAATAACCATACAGTATCTGTAAGCGTAACCCAAGAATCAACAAATGCCACCGTGAGTAGTTAACGGTACTATCCTTCACCCACCCTGAAATTTTGTAACCAAATATCATAATTAAGAATCAGCCTTGTCAATGTCATACCCTATATTACTTAAAAGCTTGTTAACACAAAAAAAATCTGAGAAATGTGAAAATTACTACTACTGACTGTCAGAAATTTTTAATATTTGCTCAAATTACTAAAGTACAGATCCACTGACAGCCAAAATATAAAACATTTAAATTGCCGGTCTCTAACGCTATCAGCTGATATTCCAAAGTACAAAATATTAATTTGAACAACCTGGCTATTATTGATTTTTAACTTATATTGATTATTAACATAATTAGTTGATAAAAAAGAAAAACCATTAACTTCAAATTCACGGACATACACCAATAACTAGCTCACGATGGTTTTGCTTGCAAAATAACAAATTAAAATTTAACCTTGGGTCACCCTGTACCGTCTCAACCAACATTATCAAAGGAATGCAGGATAGCTGACAAAAAAAACCGTATTAAAAAGAAAACTCGCAAGAATTTGACCTACGTGAAGGGCAAATATCAACCCATCTATGGCAGACTCAAACAGTTCTCTTTCTGATACATTACGAGCCAACCTCAGCTCGTTTACTCTCTCCAAGAATCCATGGACTGACATACTCTTGGGATCTCCTGTAAATTTAAGGCCCCATTTTTCTATACGTAGTGCCTTGAAGTTTGACACTGGCTGTCTATTCGGGGTTGAACCATGCTGAGTCGGTCGAGGCACTTCCTCTTCTGACGAATAATCAGAATCAAAACCTCCCGAACGGGCTGCATCCAATAACACGCTCAAGTTGGGATCTCGTCTGGATACTTGCTCTAGCTCGTCAAGAGCAGATAAGGTTTCTGCAATTAATATTGCTCGTGTGTCAGAGTCCTCTGACGACAGTTGGTTAACTGGTACACGATCAATTCGGTTGAGAAGATGGACCAAGTGTGTCTGTAGACGTTCAAATTTGGTCTTGGCTTTTTCTCCAGAAACGGACTTAATCGCCAATCTAGTCTTCCTCAAGTTAGTCGCCACATAACCTTTTTCTTCAGCAAAATCCAGATCGTAGGGAGGGTGACTTATTGACTTACTAACTTTCTCCATCTGCAACAATGGGCGTAAAGATGCACGAAGGCTTTCGACAGTTTTCATTTCATCAGCTGGAATGCCACGAACTTGCAACTCATAAATGAGCATGTCCTTTCTAAGGTAATGCACTCTCATACTGTAATCCATCGTAACTTATTACGAGTCAAATAATACCCAAGCCAATATAAATTAAAAGAAAAATCAATAAAATATTAACACTGATTGCACTTGACACTGTAAACTGCAAATAATTTGCACAACTAAATTTTCAGATAAGTTTCACTAATTAAACTTCACCAAAAAGATTTAAAAAAAATAAACCGGTTAGGACAGCGATGTCCTAACAGAAAGAATAACGAAAACCCGTCAGAACAGCGAAGTTCTGATGGCTACAACAAAATAATAGGTAGGCCGCAAAAAAAAATATTGCATTATCAGCAAAAATCTCATCAGAGGTAAGACAACATATCAGAAGCGCAAAAATCGATAAATGAAAAATTTAAAAAAAAAAATTTGATAATGTTAGTACCAAAGTGCTCTATCTGATCTCACCAAACGCAGTTTCTTTTTGTTTGAATGCCCCACGTTGGGCGCCAAAATTTGCCACGCTCCTTTCCGCACAGAAGAAGAATTTTACTTCTACTTACCATTCATAATTAAAAATATAAAGGTCGGTAAAAATTTAAGAAAATAAAAATATAGAGAATTTCCAAAATTGACTCACGTAAAGAGTTGAGTTGAAGGCGAGAGGCTTGCGCATGCGTGCCAAAAAAAATTGCCCTAGCTCCAATGCCGGAGAGAGGGGGGGTTTGGGGGCGCCACTGTTTTTAATGCCGAGTGAAAAACAGAAACCCTCCTAGATGATGTTGGGACCTCGCTTTCAGCTCACTCACTCACATAAAGTTACCATATTATAAAAATTAAAAATAGAAACTGCGCTGTCTGGTGAGGCAAATAAAACGCTACCTTTAAAAACAAATTTTACAAATATACTACCAGGTTTGTTAGGGCAAAATTTTTAATGACACATCAGTGTATTCTGTCATTTTGTGAAATTTGATACAATAAAATTATTAGGTATTATTATTATTATTATATTATTACTGTGACAGTTTGTAGTAAACCCTGAGGGGGAAATAAAAAAAAAGTACTAAGCCGTTTTAAAATTAAATATTGCTAACCATGGTTAGAGCCGAAATCGAATAAATTTGTTATCGTGAAAAAGGTGATCCTGGTTATTACAATAAAAAAAAATAAAAGGTTGCCTGAAGGGGTTCGTCCCCTGATGATGGTGTCCTAGGTCAATGCTGACGTGGCCTAGGCAGCTTAACTGACTCAGCACGATCAAAGACTGGAGATGTCTCCCAGCCCAAAAGAAGTTGTGGGGTAGCGGTGTTCCCCAGTAAAAAGAAAGATTGTGCTGTCTCCCAGCAAAAGAGATGGTGCTGTCTCCCAGCAAAAGGAAAGACCCTGATGAAACAAAAGGTATGCGTCAAGGCAAGGTACAATTCATGTACTATGCAAATATAATTTCATATTAAATTTAAATAACAAACTTTATCTGGCTGAAGGCCTTAATGACCACTTATTTATATCGAGAGTAAAACCGAAAGAAAATATTTTGAATTAAGCAGTGACCTCAGGTCCAACAAAAAAAAAATAATAAACAGGCGTTATCGAAGCCAATTAATTGACAAAAAAAAAAATTAAGATAAAATTTACATAAGAGTAGCCATTGTACGCTACTGTGCACAAAAAAAAATATTCATTACAAACCAATTATATTTGCACAAGTAATACAGATACAAAAATATTAAACAATTATCGTCGGTGCAATGCCAAACCCACGAATGTGCAAAATCAGCGTTTTCGACCTATGTGTACTACTAAATGTATCCTAAACAGTACTAGGCAATGCCACAATCACGAATGTGCAGGCAATAAAAATAAGGTGGGGAGATTCGTGACTTATTTCACTGAAGTCAGTCTGCCTGCTTCACTTGCAGTGCTTGTATCGCGAATGTGACACTTTCGTGGTTGTGGCGTTGCGGAATTTGGTGAACTTTTTCTAAATGTGATACATTCGTGTTTTTGGTATTCTAAAAGAAGTTAAAGTGTTTGACATTGCACCTTGAGGCGCATAGAAAAAGTGTGTGTTAATGTGTGATAATGAATTCCCATACAATTAAAATATTTAAACTCTTAAAAGAATCAGAAGCTAATAAATCAGGATCATTGGAAGGGCGTGAAAATAAGGTACAAATTCTACTATACTTATTACAAAGCTGTTTAATAAGTTACCTTTTTTGTTAGAATTTGAATAAAGATAATGATCAAGATTCCATAAATATGCCATGCACTTATAACGCAGAAGAAATGAATGTCACCGAAATAGTATCAAATGATTGCGCTGCTTCTACATTGAATAACGAAAAGGAAATTAACCAAGCATGCATGGTGGCAAAAGGTGTAGTAGGTACTGTCCATTTTTCTCCGAGCTTTATAAATTAGTTTGTTGTTGTATTTTATATTTTGTTTCAGACGAAAATATTAAACAAGATTTTATAGAAATGCCAAGCACTTCTAACGAGAGACTGATGTCCGATAGCGAGGTAGTTTCAAATGAGAGTGATTTTTCTGCCTCTTCCTCGGATAATTATGATCCTAAAGAGAACTCAAGCTCCAGCAGTTGTTCTTCTTGCTCTAACTCAAGTAATAGTTCAAAATCTAGCGATTTATCGATGTCCAGCAACCAAAATGTAAATAAATTAGGTAAGTTAATTAGAAAAGCAAGTTAGGGTTTCATTTAAAGTTATGATTTTTTATAGATGATTTTCCAAAGAGGAAGAAAAAAAATGTGAACAATTGGAAGAAAAATATAAAAAAACAAAAAAGACTAAAAGGTGAAGCTTATATTGGAGCTAAAAATATAGAAAGACCAGCACGTCCCTTATTACCACCTCCGTGTTCTGGAAAATCAAAGCATACATGTTACAGTCTTGTTAAGGAGGAAGACCGGCGTCAAATTTACAACGAATTCCGTCAAATGAGTTCAGTAGATGATCAGCGTAGTTTTTTAAATAATCATATTGGAAAAAATAATAAAAAAAGAGTGACAAGAAACATTGAAAATTCAAGAAGAAATTTTACCATGTGCTACACTTTTACTGTTAATGGGGAAAAAGACAAGTTTGTCGCGAATTTTTTATGTGTACCCTTAATGTCACTGACGCATTTATGCGAGGAGCATTGCAAAAGCTTTCTTCTGGTGGCGCAGTTCAGAAAGATTTGCGCGGCAAACAGGTTCCCCATAACAAATTAAAAGATGAGGAAGACAATATGATTCGTGACCACATGCTTTCGTTTCCAGCGGTTGAGTCACATTACTGCAGGGCCTCCACTACAAAAAAGTATTTGGATTCATCACTTAGTATTTCTATTATGCACAACTTGTACAAAAAAAAATGCGTAGAATTAAATGTTCGAGCAGTTTCATTCGAAAAGTACCGACAGGTTTTCAAAGATTACAATTTAGGTTTTCACAAACCTAAGAAGGACCAATGCAAGAAATGTTTGCAATATAAAAGTATGACAGAAATGGAAAAAACGGCACAAGAACAGATTTATCAGGTACACATGGAAAAAAAAGAATTGGCTCGAAAAGCTCGGGACGACGACAAGGAAACTGCTAAAGAAAATTCGGAGGTGTTATCATTTAATTTTGATCTGGAAGCAGTTTTAACGACTCCGAAAGGGCCAACAGGTCAAATATTTTACTTACGTAAATTGGCAATCTACAATTTGACCATTTATAACTTGGGAAACCAGGACGGACTCTGTTATCTTTGGGATGAAACCCAAGGTAAAAGAGGTTCAAACGAAATATCCTCTTGCATTTACAATTACATTTTGTCGCATCCAAATATAACGGAAGTTCGAATGATGTCTGATGGGTGTGGAGGACAACAAAAAAATTCTTATTTTGCTGCAATGTGTTTGAAGCTCCTTTCAGATCACCCAACTTTAAAAATTATTGATCACAAATTTTTCGAAACTGGACATACCGAGATGGAATGTGATTCGATCCATTCCAAAATTGAGCAAAAATCAAAGTATGTTCCTGTATATTCACCTGAAGGTTGGGCTCAAATAATAAGAAGCGCTCGTTCGCGACCACGCCCTTTTGAAGTAAAATCTTTAATGTTTGATGATTTTTTTGATTTTAAGTCCTTTGGAGGTCAAAGCTTTAACATGAATAAAGTTCCCTGGCGTCAAGTGTGCTGGTTACGCTACATCAAGACGGAAATAACAAAATTATTTTATAAAAAAAAGTTTCAAGATGAATTTCAAGAAGTTTGCTGCCAAAGTCGTGGACGACCAAAACAGGTTGACTTAAAAAAAGCTTATGATAGTAGCCTATCCATTTCGGTTGCTAAATATCAAGATCTCCAAAAAATGTGTATTGACCTAACCATTCCAAAGATTCATCACAATTTTTATAAATCTATAAAAGCCAATCGAAATGTGAGAGACAATTTGCCACAGCCTAATGAAAGCGAAGATTCAGAGGAAGATTAATTTTTCTTAAAATCAGTGTATTTTCATTTTGTTACAGACAAACCTGTTACAGATCCTTATTTTTTTACGTAAAATGTTTTTTCCAGTAAGCTAAAAATTATTTCAAGTTTTTGGAATAAAAATAATAAACAATCCATTGTTATTTTATTATTTTTAATTTCGCGTATATGCATATTAAAAAACAATTAAAATGCCAAATTCACGAATGTAACTTATTTTTGAAAAAAAAAAGTATTTTAAATTCTATTAAAAGACTTTTAGAATACAGTACTAAATAGTACTAATAGCAGGACAAAATAGCATATCTTGTTAAAATGTGATTTTTCACAACAAATTAAAACTTTAAAAGTCGAATATCTCTAAACAGTAATTTTGCACATTCGTGGGTTTAGCACTGCACCGACGTTATATTATACACTGGTAACAAAATAACCAAAATAGTTAGGTAATCACTCAAATTACACCAATGAAAAGTTATAGCCGCAAAATACAATGTTATAAAATTTGGAAGGTTAAATACAATCAGTCAAAAGAGAAAGATAATTTCCGCATTACTACTACTAAACACATACATCAAAATATGATAACGTAGCTTAATATTTATGAATATAAAATAACCATACAGTATCTGTAAGCGTAACCCAAGAATCAACAAATGCCACCGTGAGTAGTTAACGGTACTATCCTTCACCCACCCTGAAATTTTGTAACCAAATATCATAATTAAGAATCAGCCTTGTCAATGTCATACCCTATATTACTTAAAAGCTTGTTAACACAAAAAAAAATCTGAGAAATGTGAAAATTACTACTACTGACTGTCAGAAATTTTTCAAATTTGCTCAAATTACTAAAGTACAGATCCACTGACAGCCAAAATATAAAACATTTAAATTGCCGGTCTCTAACGCTATCAGCTGATATTCCAAAACACAAAATATTAATTTGAACAACCTGGCTATTATTGATTTTTAACTTATATTGATTATTAACATAATTAGTTGATAAAAAAGAAAAATCATTAACTTCAAATTCACGGACATACACCAATAACTAGCTCACGATGGTTTTGCTTGCAAAATAACAAATTAAAATTTAACCTTGGGTCACCCTGTACCGTCTCAACCAACATTATCAAAGGAATGCAGGATAGCTGACAAAAAAAACCGTATTAAAAAAAAACTCGCAAGAATTTGACCTACGTGAAGGGCAAATATCAACCCATTTAATTCTTAATAAAAAAAACCCATCTGTACATAATTTACAGAATTTACTTACCACGAAATGTAGCGATCTACTTGTATTTAGAAAATTTTTAATTACAGAACAACTAACTAAAAACGTGGACGTCGTAAAAAAAATAGAATCAAAAAGGAAATCAACAAAAATTAATTAAAATAGCAGTTTAATCGCGGAATTCGGTGTTTTTAAGGGTTTAATAGTGGCAAAAGGACCTTACCTGTCGCTGTGGGGTCGGGTCTAAGTTAACATGTCCGCTGTCGTCGTAAAAACCGACAAAGAGATGTCGAATTTCTTCTACGTAACCAACTTAAACGGCCACACTGGACCAACAACGTAACGCCAAAAGGGCAAAACAAAACAAGGTAGAAGAAGTCAAAAGTACCGCATTCACAGATCCAAATTTTTGGGTGCCTTTCAAAAGACTTTTAGAATAACGATACGTCGACGACGCGATATGTTTCTCAAAAAGAACTTCTGCTCCGGTGCCACACCCAATCCTTGCCAAAAATTCCATTATCGATTTTTTTCTTCCAAAGTGAAGACACGACGGGGTTGTTTCTAAGTACACTTTGGTACTCAATTACGTACATTTTCGAAAGCTTTGGTTCGATGGTATTCCCTTCAACGCATTGGCACGATGTTCTGCCAGTAAAAATTAACTTAACCAATGAACAACGGCAATATACCAACAATCAAATACATTTTTCCGTAACCATAAACAGACAAGTCATTATTATTTAGTACAACTGCATCCAACTTGGTACAATTTTACTGGCACTAAAGGTAGAGGCACAGAAGAACATTAGAAACCTCGAAGGCGAAACCCCGAGGTTCAACTTGCGCTCCCTAGGTGGCATAGGCACAAACTAAAATTAATTGTTGAAAAAGGGATGTCATCCCTTACCTATTTTAACCAAAAATTAGGAAATACGACCAAAAAAAAAACAGCTTCTAGGCTCGTCCAAATTACTAGTGAAGTAAAACAAAATGGGCAACTAACACAGTTTGGGTTCAAAAATCCAGTACCTGGTCTGACCTCTATCGTCCAAGTCATAAAGCTGTACGAAACTAAATCCCATGACCACCTGCGATCACAGGTAGGGACCGATACCGACCACACGGCGTAAAATCAAGAGTACTAGAACTTGAAATAACAGATTCCAACGTTACATGGCTTAGACGGTCTTCTCAAAAAGTCACAGAGGGCGGCTCAGGACAGAAAACCAGGTTTTTCAACAGGTTCGACCAAAGATATTACAGCTGTTCAAATGTCAAAAATGACGTGTTATTTCGTCATGTAAACAAATTCTAATTTATATTAATAGCCAAATATAGTTTTTAGGGCCAAATTCGGACATATTTCAATAGGGATTAACAATACAGAATGAGGAAAAACAAGGCTGGATCCCAGGCAGACTAGTGACGGAAAATTTATAAAAATTAAATTCGAGGTTAGGAAAAATTTTGACTAAATGGAAAAACAAACCAAAATAAAACGTTCAAGGAATAAGTGAATATATTCAAAAAGGTAGGACTAACTCCTAGAAATCAACCAATCGCTGCGACTGCTATCATAATAATACTTTAATTTCGTATGACCAAAACAAACCGTAATAAGCCACCAAAATTCAGCTCAATATGCACGACAACCCTATCACTATATCCTCCATTTATAGACCCCCCGCCAGACCCCTCACCCCAAATGACTACGAAGCAATTTTCGGCCATAATACCCACTTTTTTGTAGCAGGCGATCTAAACTCAAAACATCGCACCTGGGGCTGCAGGCAAAGTAATGCCGAAGGCACCAGGCTATTCAATTACTCCCAGCAAAACCTAATCGCCATTCATCACCCCCCTGAACCAACATTCTTTCACGCCAGGCACTTGCTCCCGAACGTTCTAGACATTGGTCTCTCCAGAAACCTGGACTACAACGTTCGAGTGCGGGTGTATGACGACCTCTCTTCAGACCATCAACCTGTAACTTTCACCCTGGGTCAAGACTTCGAACCCAGGGAACCAGAAAATAAAACACTTATAAATTGGCAAAATTACAAAGCCCATCTGGAAACTCTAGTCCTCCCCCCAAACGCAATAAATTCCCCAGAATCACTCAATCAAGAAGTGCAGCTTCTTACAAACAACATTTCAGCTGCCATAGAACAATCCAAAACAATTATAAACATCGATCACCCAAATCCATACTCCCTCCCAAATGACATACGAGAGGCAATCAGGGAAAGAAACAGGTTGAGGCGCAGAGCCAGAGCCACCCTTGACCCAGAAATTAAAAGACAAGCCAACAGACAAACAAACACAGTTAAAAACATGATTGACGCCCATACAAATTCAGAATGGGAAGACCTCCTCTCAACTCTCAATCCCCAAGACAGTTCTTTCTGGAAAATCACCAAAACACTTACAAACAAAAACCAAATACTTATCCCCCCGCTCCACGGTAGGGATGGAATGGCCTACTCGGACGAGCAAAAAGCAGATGCTTTTGCAAGCTCGTTAGAGAGACAGTTCAGCCTGAATGTGGAGGAAGACGACGATATCGAACAGGAAGAACGTATCGAAAACAGCGCGAGAGCTATTTCCAGGCTCAACCCGACTGCTCTAAATATCCCCCCCCCCCCATACCAAACACAACCACAGAAACAATTAAAAGCATAATTAAAAATTCCAACCCAAAAAAGGCCCCTGGCTTAGACAAAATACCAAATCTTGCCCTCAAGCATTTGCCAGAAAATGCTCTTCAAAACCTCACGGCAATTATTAATGCGAGTCTCTCCCTGAATCATTACCCGGATTGCTGGAAAACCGCCCTCATAATAATGATCCCCAAAGCAAATCAAAACGCCACTTTCCCCCAAAATTGGCGCCCATCAGCCTAATCTCCTCCGTAGCTAAAATCCTGGAAAAAATCCATTTAGAAAAATTATGGGACATTATTACCGACAACAACTTACTTCCCAACGAACAATTCGGTTTCAGAGCTGAACACTCCACTGAACTCCAACTTGCCAGAGTTGTTGAGGACACGACGAATGGTCTGCAGCGCAGGGCCTCCTCAGGTCTTGTGGTGCTGGACATTCAGAAAGCCTTCGACAAAGTCTGGCATGAGGGACTAATACATAAACTACATTATGTCCTCGGGCTCCCCATCCCCTATACAAAATTCATTCAAAGTTTCATTAAAAACCGCCAGATCCAAGTCAAGGCAAATTCAGCAAATTCAGCAATTTCCAACATTCGTAATATGGAGGCCGGTGTACCACAAGGCTCCCCACTCTCCCCCATCTTATACAATCTCTATACCTTCGACCCTCCACAAACTCGTAACACCCACCTCTCAATATACGCTGACGATACCGGCATCTATTGTCCCTCAGTATACAAAAACTTTATCAGTTTCTCAATCAACAGACAATTAGAACAACTAAACGCCTGGTTAAGCCAATGGAAAATCAAAATAAACGCCGAGAAAACCCAAGCCATCTGTATCTCAAACAGGAGGCTGGGGGATCCGGAGCCCATTTATATAGGGGGCACCCAGATACCTTGGAGAAATTCTCTGAAGTACCTGGGAGTCACATTTGATAAAAAAACTTATATGGAAAAATCATATAACCAGTAAAATCCAAATTGGCAACCAGGCGATAGGACACTTATACCCCCTAATAGGCCGCAATAGCAAACTTAACCTAAAAAACAAAATCCTTCTATACAAACAAATCATACGCCCCAAATTGCTCTTTGGCTGCGTAGTCTGAGGCCAATCCGCTAAAACACATAGAGCAAAACTCCAAACCATTCAATACAAAATCCTCAGAATAATCGTCAACGCCCCCTGGTACGTTAGAAACACCGATATACACAGAGACCTAAACATGGAAAGAATTAAAACACACATGCAAACACTCCATGAAAAATTCATAGCCAAAATCAGAAACCACCCAAATCTAATCAGACAAAACACCTTCGCAAACCTACAACTACTAGATCCAAACAGGACTAGATTCAGAAACATATCACTAGACATTACCTAACACATCATACCCACATATAAGAACCTAAAAAACATAACACCACATACGCCCACTCAAAGAGCCAAACACCCCCCTCCCTCACGTAATATACTTCACTCAAAACTCTAAGACACCGATGCCTGTCTTACTCACGTAAAAGGGTGTCATTTAATAAATAATATAGCGCTGCACCTCACAGTTTGCTGCTGGCCAGCGCGTGATTAACCGCAATTCTAGGGTTTGTTTACTTGAAACAATGAATTTCAATAGTTTTCAACGATTCTACTCTAATACGATTGTAGCAGTCATTTTAATAACTAATTAATTCTTTCAAATGTCCCAGCATGTTCTGCCGCTTGCTTGATTGCGTCTCTGGAGTATATCAAACTAAGTAACCAACCGCAACGCTTTCCGACGGTTTTGCATTTCTGCTAAGGGAGTCAAGTCTGATATAAATATCCAGCGGCCGGCGGTCGAAATTCTCAGTCGACGCCTTGCCAGCGCAGGAGTACGTCGAAGCTCCGTCCAATGCTAATAATATGGAGCCTTCGCAGGACCTTTTCCCATGTTGAATTTATATTAATTTTTTAAGAATTCGTTATTCTTAATTTTGGTCGCATTTTTCAACATTTTTTGTTGAAAAAGCAGGAGCTCGTTAAGGGAGCTATCTTTTGTTTTAATATACCGCAGCGGTCGAAATTGTCAGTAGAAGCATTGCCAGCGTAGAATGTTGAAACTCCGTCCGATGTTTGCTCAACGGAGTTTTCGCAAGACCTTTTTCCATATTGAATTTAAATTCATTTTAAAATTTCGTTATTCCTTGATTTTGGTCGAGTTTTTCCGCAATTTCTGTTGAAGAACATTGCGAAAAGCTAGTTTTACAACATGATTTTCCTCATTCGACGGTCGGGTCCGTCGCGGCAACATCTCTCGTATTGCATGGAAATTCAGAATTTTGGCTTTTAGAGTATGCTTAATCCCATTTGGGACTAACTTAAAACATTTAAGTATTTTAGTTCTAATAAGCTATCATGGTTATTTTACATTTAGAACGGTATTTTAATATAAACGTTTTCTTTGGAACAATGAATCTGAATTGGGCAGCCTGTACAGCAGATATGAACTGTAAGTCTTTTCTCGATCATTTGACTGTTTCCAACGCATTTAAACCTTTGAAGTTAAAATGTTATGATAAATAAATTATTGTATTTACCAATTATAACTAATTACTGACTTTGTTTATTGTTTAAACTCATTTTGTTACTTGCAATTGTTTTTTTATAAAACAGCCGATCTGTTTAAGATATTGCGGACTGTTTCATAGGCTTTGCAGCCCTTTTAAAAGACGGGCCTCCTGGGCCTAGGGTACGATGGCTCTTAGGTCTAGATATTACCTAAATCCTATCGTTTAAATTTAAAAAGATTTTTTTATAGAGCAGCCTTTAAACCTTATTATATAGTAAAATGAGCCTCATAGCTAAGGGGTATATGTATTACAGGATTACTATGTACATTGGTCGTATTTTACACATTTTATTTAAAATAAATTAAATGAAAAACGTACTATTACAAGAATACCACAGGCTAAAACATATGACCAGGGATTAATAAGATATCCCAATATATTATTATTTTTCGTAATAAATTATTTTTAGCAATTCATTTCCATTGCCTGGTAACGAAATGTAGAGTAAGAGTGGCAACGTCATTTTTACACCCGAGCACGTAGCGTCGTCTGGTTCATTGATGATTTAAAGATTTGCCAAGGAGTAATAATTTGTGTGTAACGTTTCAGGCAGGTCGTAATATATATGTGTAGTGAAATTTTAAGTGATTTTTTCTTAAAGGACTCTATAAGTAAACTTTGAGAAATGGGGCGTCAGAGTCAAATGTGTGGAAAAATGGATTCTATTCATCCGGAATTGTATTTTTGTAGGTTTGTCAGGTGGAACAAAGACGGAAAGCCATTACGGTGGTACGCGAGTTATACGCCGGACCGAGAGCTTCCGGTTTTTAGAAAACACTGCTCTTAAAAACAAGTATAAAGAATTTATTTTATTTTTGGGAGTGTTTAACAATTTAGCCAGCAACTATAACAACAGAAGTGATAATTAATTCTTTCGCTAATATTTATAATATTTCTTATCGCTAAGTCTAGGAATGGTCGAAAGGAGCAAGCTAAGCAGTTTATGTAACTCCTCCACCTTTAGAGGGACATATGAACTTTAAAAGTTTCTATGACCTAAATAATAATTGAACTATCTTTAACTTTTTTAGTTTTGAAATAAACAGGCCACAGATACTTCCATTTTAAAATAGTATTACTATGCAAAGAATAACATGCAGTAAAGCTGCCCAAATACTTGTTTTATTAAAATATAAAGGTGTATTTAATAATCTTGAATTTTCCAGTTTTTGTAAATTAATATGTCCTTGTAATTTATTTAATTTATTGAAATTTATTAAAATTGGAAGGTGGTAGAGGAATTCTTCCTCTACTATATCCTCTTAAAGAACTGGTGAAATTCCAACGGGTGTTTCCAGCTTTGGATGTGTAAGTCGGACTTACCCAATACACCCACGGTACATGGTACTTAGACTTCGGTCTTCGATGGCTGTTAGAAGATAAAAACATTAATATTATTTAGATTAAGTTTTACTTTTTTATGCAGTGTTTTATTTGTTAAATTTATTATTAACATTTGTCAAAGTAATATTTTTAAAAGTATGTTTACCATCTTTATAGGCTCTAATGACAATATCTCCTAATTTTAGGCTACAAGGAAAGCTTAATTCTAATAAATATGTTCCATTAAATAATACATTATCTTGCGAATTTTCGCACATTTCAATTTCTACTATTTCGTTATTGGTTACTAAAATCCATTGATTTATATCAATACTTTGAAGTTGTATATTATAAATATCAACATACAGGGTGTTACAATTAGAAATATTTTATTTATATCTTAATAACCGTACCTCACAAGGGATATTTTTATAAAGGTTTTTTGGAGTGTATGTGACTACATAAATATCTATTTATTAATAGAAATATGTTTACACGGTTGATTTAAATATCCAAAACTTCTTTGGTTTATAAGTAAATATTCAAAGTTATGTACAATTATTTTACAATGATTTTCGTAATTAATAGGAAGGAGAAATAATTGAAATAAATCATAATTTAATTGTTTTCACTTAAGGAATTTCAATTACAAAAGTGACATCTTCATTTTTTATATAACTTCTTAATTCCAAAGTATTTTCTACATTTAAAATATTTTCTGCCGTTAATTCAAATGGCAATTTTTTAAAACTCTTTTTAAAGTAAGTGTAATTCATTCAGAAATTCTTATATATTAATTATTGCATTATGAGAAGTATTTAATTTTCGGTTGTCTTCGTGGACGAAGGGCTATCTGTAACAAGTGGCTTTTCTGAGTTCTTTAACATGAACGATTTAAATTTGTTGGAATGTTTAACATTCTTTATTTTAACACGATAATGTTCAATCATTTCAGTTATTATATAAGGACTGTGAAATTTAGGATTATTTTTATTTCTCTGTAAGAATTTTCTGTAAACTTTTTGATTTAACTTAAAATCGGGGGTTTCATTTCCTTTAACGTTCATCTTTGCTAAAACTTTTTCTTTACTATGATCAGCTTTTGTTGTGACGTATTCATAGACTGCCTCTACTTTATCTTTATGCGATGATACGTAATCAGAGTAAAATGTCATAGGAATAAGATCTAGAGTCTAAAGGATCTCTGGAATTTGTATGACCTAGGACAAATTCATGAGGTGTATACTTTGTGACGCTATAGACAGTGCTATTTTAAGCAATTTTTAGGTATTTTATATACAGGGTGCCCGAAGAGTCTTAGTATGGTCAAATATCTTTGCTATGAGTAAAAATAGAGTCATCAGGTTTTAGGTGTACTTATTGGTTAATAAATCTACTACTACCACTAAATCTAATTTAATAATAATACTTGTAATGTCTTTACTTCTGGATACACAGAGTACAAATATATAATATAAAGCTGTTTAATAGACAAAATATACATATATTAATAAACAATAAACCATAAACACTACACACAATATATTTCCATATGACTTACACAAGTGTTGGAATTGTCACAAAAAAATCTAAATACTGGTTTTACACCCAGAATACCCGGTTTACAATTAACTGCATGTATGTATAACGTGACCATACACATCCCGTTTTGAAAGGGACTGTCCCGTATTTCGGTACTCAGTCCCGCTGTCCCCAAGGAAAGCTTCGGGACGCCAACGTTGACCCTTTCTCAAAATTTCGTATATTTTGGGGTAAATGATTATATAATTTTATAGAGGATACATAGGGGCCCTCAGTAGCCTATTTCGTACGCCATAATGGGACATATAAATTTTTCGACGAACGCGTTTTGTATAAATTTACGTCACTATATACTTTATATAAAGACAAACTTTTCGTTACACGTACAATACAATGAAATAGTATATAACGAGCAACGCCGGTTAAAATACCATATTGCCTAAACAACGGTCTGCAAGAGAAGCCATAAGGAGCACCTAGCATAATACGTATTACACGTTTCTTCATGATCAACACTCTAGATAAATGTCGGGATCCACCCCAACATAAAATTCCATAATAATTAATAATTGGATAAATAAAGCCAAAATGATATTGTAGCATTGTTCCTTGGCTTACGCTGTTTCTTAACAATGGTACTTGGTAATTTTTACTCGCCATTCTATTTACTACGGTGTTCACCTGGCGTTTCCAATTCAAATACTGGTCCACATATAACCCCAGGAATTTTGCCCATTCACACTGGGCTAGTAAACCACATTCACTCTGTGTAATCATACTTCTATTAATTTTAACATAGTTATTGGAAAAAATCATAGTTTGTTTTATGTAAGATTGAGGCTAATCCATTCCGTTTATACCAAGAGGACATTTTGTCAACGACTTCTGTTATTCGCTGTCTCAATTCTTCGAAACTATCCGCCGTAACGATAGCTCTAGTGTCATCGGCGAAAAATGTTAGAAACCCATTACTAATTTTTTCATTAATTTCCAAAATAAATATATTAAACAAAAGCGGCCCCAAGACGCTGTCCAGGGGGAAGCCTGGAGTAATTCTAAGCCTGTCAGAAACGTAAGTGTCATTTTTATCCTTTATTCTGACGCACTGGTCTCTTCAACGTAGATATGATTTTAACCAATCTAAAGCCCTTCCACGAACGCGATACGACGACAATTTCTTTAATAGGAGTTGGTGGTCTAAGGTGTTGAACGCACGCGAAAAGTCGAAATAGACACATCCCTTCCCGTCCCAACCTCCAATCCTTCAAATCTCGTGTCAATAGACTACATTTCCCTTCTCTTCAGACACCCCCGGTACGTTAGTACTTAGGCTTGCAGTCTACGTGGGATGTCTTAGATAAAAAAGCCACCTTTTTCCTAATATCTAAGGAATTTAGTATGTTAATATAATAGGAAAATATATCAGCTTGAGTAGTAAGGATATATGAGTTTTGCCGACCGAACGGCCATATTTACATGGAAATCTCCATAAAAAATTTAAGGTTCGATTTGCATTTATATGACAATTTTAAGGCGTGGTCACTTTCGGCAACCGTTCAGTCCACCAGCCTGTTAGATGAGGCGGGTAGAATATTAAGGACATTTTTAGTTGGAAAGATTATTATTAGATAAGAAATTACTAAGATTTAATTAGCTGATTAAAAAAATGATAAGAGGTGTGCTCGGAATAATAGTATTAGATAATCAAAACGGTATATGAGAAGATATAAAAATTTAAATATACGAGGGTATTAGATTATTAAAGAGCTATATATTTTTCAGAACGGATTAATATTAAAGGTGGTTCACTACAGGTTTCGAAATGTTTCATAATGGTTTTATTAGTTGTTTCCAGAAACAGAGTATGTTTTTTTGGCTGTTAAGTGATTGGGCAGTTAGACGTTTAAGTTGTTTTCAGAAACAGGGTATGTTTTTTAGCTGTTCAGTGGTTGGGCAGTTAGACGTTTAAGTGGTTTCCTGAAACAGAGTCTGTTTATTAGTTGTTTTCAGAAACAGAATATGTTTTTGAAGGTGTTAAGTGGTTAAGGAGTTGTTTTCCAGAAACAGAAGTTCTTTTTTAGCTGTTTTTAGCGTTTAAGGAGTTATTTTCCAGAAACAGGAGCTGTTTTAGCTGTTTTCTAAGCAGTTTACTAGTTCATTGTTTCGGTAATAGATAGGTTCAGATCGTTATAGAAGAATAGTTAATAAATTGAAGCTTATTAAAAAAGGGTAAGATTATACCAGCAGATAAGAAGTTAAGTTATTCAAAACGTTCATATCCATATATGGGTATATATAATAAACGTTCAAAGCGATCCAAAACATTAAGTTACAAAAACAATTAATTTCCGGTAAAATTAAAAAATTCTATCTTTTAAGAAACTATAATAGTATTCATGGATTTATTAAGAATGGTTACGGGATGATTTAACATTCTTTGAAGTCAAAACAAACCATTCTAAGCGACACTGTAAACATAATTTGTAAACATTGGCCACATCTTGGCGGTTAGATGAATAGCAATGCTAGATCTCGCCGTCCATTTGCAAAATTGTATACAAAAATTTGTTCAACTGAATAAAGGCTTTATTTATTTATTTATTTATGTATTTATTTATTTATCTTATTTTACCTTTTATATTTGTACAAAAAATACGTTAGAAGCATCACAAGATTTACTAAAAGTAATAAATGGCCTAAAATATTTAATTTTTCTGCTAAATAATAATAAATTTAAGTTAAAAAGGTTTTATTATTTATAGGTTATATTATTTCTAAAGGTTTATTTAAAGTCGCTCCGAGTCATTTACAAATCTATAAATCGCTCTTTTTCTTTCCTAGTTCATTAGACAAAGACGTACGTGTAACCGAGTGTTCAGACGGTTTTCCTAAGCAACCAGCAGAGACAGGAACACTTCTGAGCTCCAACACTCCAATGCTATTTTATCTCTTTTTCTCTGCTATTTTTTCTCTTTCATCTCTTTATCTTATTAGAAGGTGGTAGAGGATCATTTCCTCGACCGAGGAGGTACCACCCCGCGCAACCACTTAAAGAGCTGGTGAAATCTTAACGGATGCTTCCAGCCCTGGGTGCGTGAGTCGGTTTTTTCTTTACCTTTCCTCTTCAGACTGCTATTCTTTCTCTTCTCTTTTGTGTTCCTTCTCTCTTCTAAATATCCACCTCTTCAAAAAAAAAAGTGAAAGTGATGATGGCGCTCCCAGGGGTAAAAAGTTCCGGGGGGTAAACTACCCCTCCATTTGGATCTCCGGGCGCCGCGCCGGGTGCTCATGGAGGCCCACCATCGAAGAATTCCAAGAGTATAGTAACCTTTGCCAACATCTGCGGGCTTAATTCCAATTTGGACTCTGTCCACCACTATCTTCAATCATGCAAACCCCACATACTTTTTCTGACCGAAACCCAAATCAGCTCCAAATCCTCAACCAATCATCTCCTGTATCCAGGCTCTGAACTTCTGTCATCTTTTCGTCTTCATGGTGGGGTATGTGCCTACGTTCGCAGCGGTCTCTCTTGCACCAGACTCCCGAACCTGGAATCAGGCCAGCCCGATATTCTCTGGCTAAAACTCGCCCTTAAATCTTCTACTAAATTTATATGTTGCATCTATCGCTCCCCATCAGACAAATCCTACAATGAGTTCTTTGACTATCTCTCGGCAAAAATCGACCATCTCATCTCCGAATTTCCCTCCGCTGAAGTTATCGTCCTAGGTGACTTCAACGTCCATAGCAAGGAATGGTTAGGATCCATAAAAACTGACCTAGAAGGCAGAGCAGCAGAAAACTTCGTAAACAGCAACTCGCTCACCAATTTGATCAGAGAACCAACATACTTTCCCCGCGTTTCTACCCACAATGCAAATCCACTAGATTTTTTCTTACCACCCATTCTGAGCCTTATTTAACATCTGTATGCGTTCCCCTTGATCGTTCAGATCATGGCCTCATTACCGTCTCTTGTAACACACATCCCGAGTTTGCTGAAATCATGCCAGAACGCACGATTTGGCACTACAATTCTGCCGAATGGGATGGTCTTTGAAACTTCTTCTCTGCTTTCCCTGGGAACCCTGTCTGTTTTTCCACTCCCGATCCCTCCGAAATTTGCTCTCATATCACAGACATTATTCAAGCAGGTATTGAAGGCTTCATTCCGCATACCCGCAAGAAACCTAAACTTCGCCATCAAAAGCCATGGTTCTCAAAGACCTGCGATAAAGCCAGGCTCAAAAAATGCGAAGCCCACAAAAGGTACCTTCAAAATCCTACACCCGAAAATCGTCAAATTTTCACCGAGGCCAGAAATCAATACAACCAAACTATCTTAGAGTCCAAAAATGTTTTTAACAACCGCATAAAAGATAAAGTGCTTTGCTGTCCCAACGGCGGCAAATCTTTCTGGTCACTTGCCAAAAACATTAGTCAGAACTTCTGTAGAAGCACTTCTCCTCCCCTGACCTCTGACAACGAAGTTATCTCCACCTCTAAAGGGAAAGCAGAACTACTCGACAAACAATTCGCTGCCAATTCCACCCTGATCCCTCCCCCCACTTTCGCTCTTCCAACCGCTAAGTCTGTACCCTACAAAATGCCCGATATAATACTTAAGGTCAAACAAGCTCAAAAAATTCTTCTATCCCTTGACACCAAAAAGTCCTCTGGTCTGGATGGCATACCAGCAATTGTTCTAGAAAAATGCGTTCCAGAACTTGCACCCATCTTAACTCGTGTTTTCCAGATCTCTTATGACAAGGGTATCTTCCCAGATAGCTGCAAGACTGCTCGTGTGCCGCCTGTCCCGAAGAAAAGTTCCAAGTCCCTTTTATCCAATTATAGAACTATCTCTCTTCTCTCCGTCGTCAGCAAAGTTATGGAGAAAGTAATCAACTTGCAAATTCTAAAATATCTATAAAAACACAAAATCATCCATGACAGACAGTACGGATTTCGTCACCAAAGATCCACAGCTGATCTCCTTAGCGTTGTCACACATAACTGGGACAAGTCTCTTGAAGTTCATGGCGAATCTCAGATTGTTGCTCTCGATATTTCCAAGGCCTTTGGCCAAGTATGGCATCACCAAACTACCTTCTTACGGTCTTCCTAACAAACTATGTACCTGGATCAGCAGCTTCCTCTCTAATCGGCGATTATCTGTTGTAGTTGACGGTCACTCATCTAACTTCCATCCTATCAATGCTGGTGTCCCCCAAGGTTCAGTCCTGGCACCAACCCTATTTCTTCCTCACATTAATGACCTACTCTCTTCAACTACCAATCCCATCCACAGTTATGCTGATGATAGTACTCTTCACCAAAATACTTATTTTTCCAGACAAGTTTAGAATCAGGAGTTGGATAATAGACGCAGATCTATGTACCTATCCCTTTCCCAAGATCTTCAATTAATCTTAGACTGGGGTGCCAAGAACCTTGTTCAGTTCAACGCCTCCAAAACCCAGTCTTGCTCCCTCTCACGCAAAAAATCTGGCAACGCTTACCCCATCCACATGAGTGGCCAAGCCCTAAAAACAACGAAACCTTCAATCTCGTTGGCGTCGCTTTCGAACATGATCTCAGCTGGCACAAACACATTACTTCAGTGGCCACATCGGCAGCTAAAAAGCTTGGTTTTCTGTTTCGAACCAGAAAATACTTCTCCCCTTCCAACTTATATACTCTCTATGTTTCCCAAATAAGACCTAACCTAGAGTACTGCTCCCACATCTGGGGAGCGCCATCACCTTCGGCACTTAAGATCCTTCATTCTATCCAAAAGAGATCCATTCGACTTATCAATGACCCAGCCCTCACGAGAAAAAACCCGTCTCTCGCTCATCGCCGCGCTGTAGGGGATTTATCCCTTTTCTACCGCTACTTCCTCGGATTTTGCTCTGAAGAACTAGCCGGTATTATTCCCCCCTTGAATGTCTCTAACAGAACAACCAGAGGCGCGTTACGTATGCATCCCTTTACTTTCCAGCTACACAAGCCTAGAGCAGACCACTTCTCTCGCTCATTCATACCTAGGGTCTCCAGATTATGGAACAAATTGCCTGCAGATGTTTTCCCTTCCCGTCTCAACCTCCAATCCTTCAAATCTCGTGTCAATAGACTACATTTCCCTTCTCTTCAGACACCCACGGTACGTTAGTACTTAGGCTTGAAGTCTACGTGGGATGTCTTAGATAAAAAAATCTCTATCTACTACCATTCTTGATTCAATTACGTATTTCCTTAAAGTTCGTAAACTCTACCTCTAAGGGAAATGTTTTCATAACAAACAACAAATATAAGGCATCACGTTCGATACGCTCACCGTATACGGACATCGAATCTTTTCTTAATAAATCCATGATAGTATTACCTCCTGCTTAGCAAACCCAAGCAAACTTAATGCCTAGGTAGAACGCAATTACTACGATATCAAAACTATAAAATAAAGAACTGATAAAACGCCTCGGAAAAATTCCAAGTGTATTAAATATACCCAACATTATATATTATTCAAAGAAAAGTGGCTAGTTATTTCACGCGGTAAACCACACATTTTTATGCAAAAAATTAGAAAATGCGCGTTGGAAATCTTGGATTAGAAAACCTCATGCAGAAACACAAACCACCATAATATATAATTGTGCAAGGGAAACGCAATAGTATACCACAAAACGATTTTAATATTGAAATTATGTAAAACACAAGAATTTTAAAATATCTAATCCAACATAATTATAAAAGCAAAAAATTTATATTATATACTTAACATCAGTTTTAAAACCAACCAACTCTAAAAAGTAACTAGAAGGATATTAAAATGTAAGCAAAAAATAGCATTTTTAATAAAAAATTTAGTTAATATACAGCACAACATAGAGATAAAAGTTATATGCATCCATTTTTTATAGCATCAAAACCCAAAGGAAGTTTTTTCTGTGATGTACCTAATAGACGCAGATGGCGAGGAAAGTTATAGAAAAAGAATTTCTTGTCGGTTTCTTATGGTAAAGGCGTATTCAAAGCTGATAAGGCACGCTTAATATCTCCACTTTTATGAAATTTACTCACCCTGAAGATAAGAGAGTTTATGTTATTGCCAAACAGTACATAGGAGGTTTTATAGAGCTCGAATTAAACTTGGTACATTCACACCAAGTCATTCGTTTTCCTAAAGAACTTGCATGTTCGAAGACAAAATTACCAATAAATAGTAAAAAACGATCTCAAAAATTTGAATGTTTTATTCGGGGAAAAAAGAGTTAAAGTACAAGATTTTATGCACAATATTTTCCCCCCGGTCAAGAGGGGCGAAAATGAGGAAATTTTTCGAAAACTAAAATTTAATTCTATTTATTATCATAAGTACATCACAATGTAGCATGTTTGATTTAAATAAAAATAAAAAATAACGCCAATGTGATTCAATAATTATGTATTTGAAAAAACCTCACATGATCAAATATCATTTTGCCCCAATTTTAGCATTGTAAAAACACATGACTTGTGCTTCAGAATCAATCCCCTTCAACATTTCTATATAAATAATTTTGTCTTATCAATAGACCTATGAATAATTACCGCATATTGTTTCAAGCAAAAAGGGGTATAAGCAACTAGAACTTTACATTAATGAAGTGTTATTGTATTAAAACTAATTAATAATACCCCCGACCATACAGAATTTTGAAAAATTTATCAGAGAGGGGAAGTTTTTAACCCTAATCACCCCCCCAAAAATAGCTAGTAGGATATTAAATTTGATGAAAAACAAACGGATATTTTACTAAAAACGTCTAGTTAATATACTGGATGTTCATCGAAAGCAATACAAATATATAATTGACAGTTTTTAGAAATAATAAATTCTAACATACCTAGTTTTCATCAAAACGAAAGCGGCCATGCCTTTCAGTACCAAAATTCGTGATGACTAATTTTCACGATCTACTTTGCAGGTATGTCACAGTTCTAGTAATTTTAGAAACACATTAAAACCTAGACAGAGATCAAAATTATTAGTAATAGAAAAAAATAATCAGTAAACGTATAAATACAAGATAAAGATACCAATATATACTGCAGGTTGTTCCTTGTAATAGATAAACAGATGTATTTCAATAGCAAAAACTTTAGAAATCTCAACTTAAATTGATAACAAAATCACAAATTACGCCGAGACTAATTAAATTGCTGCTATTGCCCTGGAGACAGTCGGGGGACACTTCCAAACCTATTTTTAGGAGCTATAAAATAATTAGCAGTATAAAGTAAACAAACATATACACTACAAAACACATTTTAAAAGCTAAAAAGTTAATTAGTAAAAAAGAAGAAAAAATATTTAACTAGATTGAAGTCATAGCACACAGAAAATATACTTAATGTAAGATAAAAAGGTTGCAGTTTCTTTCTTCCCTACATGTAAATACATGTAATCAAACCGCTTTTAATCTTGAATAGTAGATTTATATTGATATAATCACAATATAGCAGCTACCATCCAAATATAAAAAAAACAATTAGATATAGTGATCGAAGTATATTTTCGTTTGAAATAGCATCTATAAACTTTTAAAACCTATTTTTAGGAAGTACAAATAATAAATTAGGTAAATATCGGTTCAACGGGTAAATAATGGCTGAAAAAATTGGACAGTGGGAGGTAAAGGTATCAAAAACGGGCAGGTAGAATCTAACCATTATCGTTAATCTCGGAAGCTGTGGAATATTGAAATAATTACAACACTCTATGCGGCACCCAAGAATAATGCAATATGTTTCCTACTTTTTTCACACCATCAGGTACCTAAATTCGGAGGGGAAAAGATGAAATACAGGTACATACTTTTTATCAGACAGATAAATACACATTTAGCAATTTAAAAAACAAGTTATATATCGTGAACGTCCAGTTCAACTTTGCGGCCAATCCTATGGCTTTAATCCGGGATTCTCGTGCCATACTGACACAAAATCACAAGATAGAATCGAAGATCCTCGAATACAGACATAGGTAGAACATTTTAGGAGGTAAAAATTATTAAATTAGGTAAATAGCAAACAAAAAGGATACAGAGTTCTTCTTCTCATAACATGTGTAAAAACCAACCAGTTATAACCATGAATACAGTAAAATATCGATAAAAATACGATATTCCACAATATTTATGAGTACAGCTCTCGCTAGCGTCCTCTGAAATAGTATTCCGTAATAAAACTCCGGGATAAAAAATATTAAATCAGGTAAATAATCGCTCAATAAGTTAAAAATGTGATACAACAGTAGTTTTTTTCCTATCATAGAACGAAATACGAGGTTTTAAAAAATGTAGCATGGTAAAATGATTAGACATATGCAGTTAGACACAATTTTCTCACCCTCTTTAAACGTGGCTTGAGACAAGTCAAAATATTAGATTTATGGGTTGGGATACACCCCGTTTTATCTAATATTTTGGCGGGTTAAAAATTTGTGTAGTCCACCACAGACAAATTTTATGCATTGTTTTTAGACAATACAGTTATTAAGAACATGTTTAAAAAAAACAGAAAAACTTAAAAAATAAAGAATATAATTTTAAAATAGTCATACCTCAACACCAAAAACTATAGATTTTATGCAATGAGAATCGATAAATAAAAATCATAATATTTAAAAAGGGTTACTGAAACTATGAAAAATGTAAATTACAGAAATATAATACAAGTAAAACAATGTTTTTACTTACGGGGGGTTTTTGAAAACAAGCAAAGCTGAAAAACACCAAATTTTAAAAAATGTCACTGTTTTTCCCATTTTAATATAAAGCACATGCCTTTAAAAATTTACACTTATGTTTTCTATAGGTACGTAGTTTTTTAAAGACTTTAAAACACTTTGTACAATATAAATGATGTACATAATATTGAGAATATTCTCGTTTTGAAAAAACCTCATAACACCAGGGGCATACTTTTACAATTTCACAATAGGCTACGACAAGTAAGGAAGACATAATGTTGAATAATGGAAATTTTACAAAATTAATTGCATGTAACTTATCATTCCTGAAACCACAATTTCTACACAGTTGCACTTGCAGTTGCAGTGGAGTAATTTTGGCGAACTGCTAAAGATTAAAAATTGTTATTAACACTATATAAATAAATGGCACAATAAGTAGGAGCATATGGGTATACAGCGTCTGCCCAGATTTGGTTACCAAATGGGAAACTTTTTTATTTTTGATTTTACGAGAAAAAGTTATTCTTGATAAAAAGTTTTGCTTGGTGTAAATGTAAGACTGGCATTGAAAAAAAAGATATGTTATACAGGGCGTAAAGAAAATAAAGAAAATCGAGTAGTTAAGGTAAATAGCATGGAATTTTCGCTAGTAATGTCATTTGTAAATGCAAATAAATACTTTTTTAATGAAACGTTTCATTAAACTTCTTTCATAATACTACTTTTATGACTCAAAAGTGTTTTTTTAAATCTAATAACTTATTTTTATTATCATACCTGTATGTGGTGCTGGTTTCATAATAGGTAAGAGTGACATTGACGATGATGAGCTCGATATATTACTTCATGTTTCAGAGGAACCCAAAAAAGCTTTGAACAAGGATCCTATGAATTGGGTTACTTAATTAAATGTATCCAAACTGTTTTGAAGAAAAATAAATAGAAATATTTTAAACCAAAATTTATTCACGCATTTCCTGGAGATATGTATATACGATTTGAATATTGTCACTGGATAATGGGGTATTATGAAGATCATACAAATTTCGGGTTTCAAATTTTGTTTTCCGTCGAAGCGACGTTTACCACCAACGGAATGTTTCCATCACAAAATTCGGGGTTTTGGAGTATAACTAATCCTTACTGGGTAGTAGAATGTCGGAGTCAAGTGTCTCAGAAAGTTAATGTTGGGTGTGGTGTTTTGAAAAACAAAATTTTAGGACAATTTTTTTTCGATAATAACATTAACGGACAAATATTTTTAACTTTTTTGCAAAATGACTTTTTTGATATTATTGATGAGTTACCCCTGCATGTAAGGCAAGATTTAATATTTAGATAGATGGTGCTCCTTGCCGTTTCTCTGCAGAAGTAAGAGCCTGGCTTAACTTCAATTTTAGAATTGGGCGAACTTCGAATCAAGATGATAATTTTGCGGATTGGCCGCCTAGTTCCCCCGACCTCACACCTCTTGATTTCTTTTTTCGGGGACGAATTAAGGAAATTGTTTACAAATACAGACCTGAAAGTCTTATTCATTTAAAAAATAGGATACGAGAAGCATGTGAAGAAATCCCAGCCGATCATGTAAGACATGCTGTTTGCCGGTTTAAGAAAAATCTTATTAAGTGCATTAAAAATAACGGTGGTTCTGTTGTGGCCTAAAATTTGTTTTTAGGATCTGTTAGTTAAAATAAATAGTTTTCTAAATATTTTTTCTTGATTTTCATTACGCCCTGTATAACATATCTTTTTTTTCAATGCGAGTCTTACTTTTACAACAAGCAAAACTTTTTATCAAGAATAACTTTTTCTCATAAAATCAAAAATAAAAAAGTTTCCCATTTGGTAACCAAATCTGGGCAGACGCTGTATATTCCAGAGCACCATATTTAGAACCGTTTCATATTTTTATAATTTTAGAAAATATTTAATAGTGTAAAATGTGTGACGGTAAGTTTTTGCACAGGATTAAATATTTTTCTAATAAAATTATTCTTACGCAATGATTTTTGCGGAAGACTTGGTGGAAGGGACCTTCCCAGATCAACATGTAAGTTTTTTAGTTTTTTATTTATTTTCCGATTCTAATTCAAGTTAATCTTTCAGTTTATATATTTTTACCATGATGGACCCCCGCCGAATATGTTGCCGCAGACAGCAATAATTTGATATACGGGGGGTTATTTAATAAGAATATCCTTGTATGGGTGGACCCCATTCATAAATATGTATATATAAATCTTTATTAATGGGGATCAAAATAAAAAATTTGAATGTGCAACGTTATTATTTATAGACCCCTTTTTATAAAAATGATTAAACATAGCATCATAAAATAGGGTAAAATAGTAAAATAGTAAAATAGTGCATAATGCTAGCTCTCCATCCTGAAAAGAAAACATGTATTTAGTATTTTAGAGAATTCGATGCTTTTTTAATTTGAATAGAAATTTTTGAACTGACGAACGGATGCATATGTAGAATAGAAAATATGTAAATATTATGTCAATTGTCTTACCCGTGGCTCCAGTTCTCTTGAAATTCTAACATTGGGGATTCTTTTTTATATACATCAAAGTACTTCATCCCGCGAAAGACTAAAGCAAGCTGCTTATTATTTAAGCTGTCAATGGTTTCATCAGTCAATGACATACGCTTAGGCAAAAGACGATATGTTTTTCTAGCTGAACTTTTGTTTGGACACCAAATACCACAGCAAATTTTTCGATGTAAACAATAGGGTAATATTTATCCACAACCATTTCCTTAAAAGGTAGTATTGAATTATAAGCTTCAAATTTTTATTAATTTAGCTAAGACCGATCATGGTGATTCAACGCTATGACTTTTGATATAAAAAATACTAAAAAACTAATTAATTCTTTAACAAAACGGTGTATTTTCTAGTGTTTAGGCGCCATGATTGGTCTTAGCGAAATTAATAAAATTGGGGTATTTGAAGTTTATAAGTCAATACTACCTTGTAAGGAAATGGTTGTGGATAAATATTACTCTATTGTTTACATCGAAAAATTTGCTGGGGTATTTGGTGTCCAAACAAAAGTTGAGCTAGTAAAACATATCGTTTTTTTGCCTAAGCGTATGACATTGACTGATGAAACCATTGACAGCTTAAATAATAAGCAGCTTGCTTTAGTCTTTCGCAAGATGAAGTGCTTTGATGTATATAAAAAAGAATCCCCAATGTTAGAATTTCAAGAGAACTGAAGCCAAGGGTGAGAAAATTGACATACTATTTACATATTTTCTATTCTAGGTATGCATTCGTTCGTTAGTTCAAAAATTTCTATTTAAATTAAAAAACATCGAATTCTCTAAAATACTAAATACATGTTTTCTTTTCAGTTTGGAGAGCTAGCATTATGCACTATTTTACTATTTTACCCTATTTTATGATGCTATGTTAAATCATTTTTATAAAAAGGGGTTTATAAATAAAAACGTTGCACATTAAAATTTTTTATTTTGATCCCCATTAATAAAGATTAATATATACATGTTTATTAATGGGGTCCACCCATACAAGGGTATTCTTATTAAATAACGCCCCCGTATATAAAATTATTTCTGTCTGCGGCAACATATTCGGCGGGGGCCCATCATGGTAAAAATATATAAACTGAAAGATTAAATTGAATTAAAATCGGAAAATAAATAAAAACCCTAAAAATTAAATGTTGATCAGGGAAGGTCCCTTCCACCAAGTCTTCCGTAAAAATCATTGCGTAAAATTCTTTAAAAGAAAAATTTTATTAGAAAAATATTAAATCCTGTGCAAAAACTTACCATCACACATTTTGCACTATTAAATATTTTCTAAAATTAGAAAAATATAAAACGGTCCTAAATATGGTGCTCTGGAATATATACCCATATGCTCCTACTTATTGTGCCATTTATTTACAGAGTGTTAATAACAATTTTTAAACGTTAGCAGTTCGCTAAAATTACTCCACTGTAACTGCAAGTGCAATAAGGAATATGCACATTTTTTTTTTATTGCTTAAATCGTTTAAGGAAGTCATTACAACCCCAAAACTGCTATTTTGAGGAAAATTACTGCGTTAATTTAGCTAAAAAAAATTTTTACTTTTCGGTATAATTTATTACAATTTCAAAAGGAGCCATTTGCCCAGCAAAAAAGTTACGTCACGAAACTTAAGTTTCAATCTACATTGAACGTGTTGGCGACTCAAATTAAAGTAACGACTTAAAAGGGGATACGGCAACACCGCCATGTCGATGCTCATTGCCTTCTGCTCCCCTACCGGCCACTTCTGTAACTGTAGTTGACATTTTGTCTTTATTTATTTAAGAACTTTTTAGACATTTTAGAATTAAATAATAGGTAATTATTAGTTTAGACAATTGTAGCTAAATAATTGTATTTGGAAATATTTTGGTATGAATCTGGACTATTACAACATTTTTAAAGTAAAGTGTTATAACCTGATTACCTCAAGGACTGTCTTTATTCATCCAAGGTTATGTTGTGTTATTGGAAGCTGTGGTTATGTTTTTATAAGCCTAAAAAGATCGTTGTTGGATATAATAAAAGTTAAATAAAACTTAAGAAAGTGTAAGTTCACATCGCTGCTTAAGAAAAGAGGCTGTAAAAATTGCGTGGTCTAATTAGATGAAACCCTATGAGAAGCTGAAGACACAAACATTTCATTTGATGCAGGTAGGTACATCTACACGTTTATTTTTAGCCATTTAAAAACTTTTAAATAACTTTTTCCCGTTTTGAAAGGCAACGTTGAGTTCAAAGTATTAAATGTTCTGTGTTTTATACCCACATTACTTATTATACTTTAATAGGTATAAAATAATGTTAGGCAAACTTACAGTAGAATGATATTGCTATTGTTCATTTTTGGATGACATGGATGGAAGTATTGTTGTTATTATAATTAAGTATAGAGAATCCGATTTCTGCATTTTTTTAAGTTTCTGTTATGCAGGTACTTAGCCGATAGTACCTAGATACCTACCTTTATAAACTGCTTAAACTGCTTTAATAATGTAAAAATGTCCCTACATAGGGGTTATTGTTATTGGAGTTAGTTGATCAAGCTAACAATAATAACTAATAGGATATTGTAAAATTTGGGTAGTACGTGATATTTATTATTAAATAATTATATTTTTCTTTAATAAACTAAATTCATGTAGGTTTTTCTCGTGGCTATTTCGAATTTTTAAGGCTCCTAGTTTTACATGTTTTACATGTTTTGTAATATTTTCAAATTGTTTTGTATATTTTAGGTAATTATGCCAGGCATACAAGATTAAAAGGGTTCCTCCCAGAATTTGCTATTGTAATCTCAGCATGACCATAGCAGAACTTAAACATAAGTAAGTACCAAATTTGATTATGAAAAGTAACTACTTGGTAAATGTTAGGATGTGCTCAAGTTAATATGGGTTTTCCTCAAGCCTCGTGCACTCACAAAGTTGCACAGGAAAGAAAGAAATTTTTTGCAGCACATTTGCAACTCCTTTTTCACAAAATCATATTTGATCATGTCTGGTGTTTCACTCCCAATATAGCCAAGATGCAAAATTTATTAAAAATTAATGAAGTTTTCTATGAAGAGATCTAGAGTTCTTTTTACCTTCTATTAATAGTTCCGTTAAAATAAAAGTAAAAACAATATTTTAAAAATGGGGTGCTAACTTCAAGCAGCCCCCCATTATTGCAAAAACAAAAGTATGGCCCCAGTCAGTGATGTGAAATAATGGTCATTTATCATCCGTAACAAATGACTATCATGTGACGGTCATATAGGTCATTTATAAAAAATACCCTTAATTTACATTAGTAATAAAACTAAAAGTTTAAGAATACTTTGTAGTTAAAAACGAATATTCTTACAAAATTTAAAAAAGAAAAGCATGTCCTTAAGTTTCATCATGTTCTTCTACGTCATGTGCAAATTCGTCAGTTATTTCGTTTTTGTCTCGTTTTAGAATTAAGCCAGGAATATTCTAAAACGCGACAGAGCACGCGTGATGTCTTCATTTCTTTGTACAAGCCTAAGGTTTGTGCTTTTGCGATGCACCAAACTGCACTAACCTGCACATTTTTTATTCGTGGAAGAAGCCCATAAGCAAAAAGTCAGTGCAGATTAGTGCAGTTTCGTGCAACACAAAAGAACAAACCGCTAGTGTGCAATGTCAACAGGTGATCTGCTTTAAGCTTTTTTATTATTGTTAACAATATATCCTATT
Source organism: Philopedon plagiatum (assembly GCA_963971165.1). Lineage (NCBI taxonomy): Eukaryota > Metazoa > Arthropoda > Insecta > Coleoptera > Curculionidae > Philopedon > Philopedon plagiatum. The sequence goes on from OZ020190.1 coordinate 82,743,484, forward strand.
TATAAACGAATCAAAAAGATTTTAGATAGTATGTAATTCGTTTTCTATTTTTCTTTAAATTTAGATTTTTTTGACTTCAGTAGGATACATGATAATTTTTGCAAACTAGTTTATTAGGATAGCCGAAAAAAAAAACTTTTTCATTATTAGTTATTGTTTCTATTTTTAGTAATATTATTAGTATTACCAAACTTGGGCGTTTTAGCTGTTCTTGTGTTCCTGTTGATAAATAGGTGGTTTTAGTTCGTTGTTTTTTAAACATGTTTACTTATTGACAAATTTATTGCATATTATTTACTTTATCGTTACAAATGTAATCACATATGGATTTCTAATTATTTTCCTCTAAAACCTTGCATATTTGTCAGTTTGTGAAAAAAAACGCCATTTTGAAGAAAAAAAAACAAGCTTTATGTTTTTTTTTCACAAAAAAACACGGTTTTTAAAAAAAACATTGCCGTTTTATTTCATTTACATCACTATTTCTATGACGCTCGTGGCTTTTTCTTGCTTAATTTTTACTCTTACGTCGAAGCATGAAATTTAAGAGGTTAAATGACCTGATGGTCATTTATTAATGTGATGTGACGGTCATGACGTCATGACCGCACAAAATGACGAGGTCATATGACAGACTCACATCACTGGCCAGAGTGCTTAATAGTTCTAAAGGAGGTCCACAGTTCTTGATGGTTTTCGAGGTCAGAACTCTTACAAAAAAAAAATATTACGTTTTGTGCTCTTCACACTTTTTAAAAATGGGTTTACAACTTAAATTTTTGACTTAAAAAAGTGTCAGGTTGGTCCCCCGTGAAATATTTTTTGACAGGAGTTCTGGTTTAAAACTCACGAGTTCCCGTTGGTGCTGCCATAGTTTTATAGTTCTACATAAAGATGATGACATTTTGTTGTTGAATTTTTTACTTTTGAAAAAGCACAAAACATGTAATAATTTTTTTTTGGTAAGAGTTCCGGCCTCGAAAATTATAAAGACTTGTAGAATTCCTTTAGAACAATTTTTTTTTATCTTCTGACAGCCCACGAAGACCGAAGTCTAAGTACCTATGTAGCGCGAGTGTATTGGGGAAATCCGACTCACACATCCATAGGGATTTCACCAGCCCTGTAACCAAACTTTTGTTTTTGCAATAATGGCGGGCTACGAGAAGTTAGCACCCCATTTTTAAAATATTATTTTTACGGAACTATTAATAAAAAGTAAAATATTCTGTTAAAAGTAAATAATTTTAGGATAGCGGTTTTTTTTCTGGGAGTGTATAAATATAAATATGTATATATATATATATATATATATATATATATATATATATATATATATATATATATATATATATATATATATATATATATATATATATATATATATATATATATATTGTTGTTTGTTTCTTGGGATTAGGTTCATTCAATGAACATAATCCCTAGAAACAAACAACAAAAAAAATGGTTCAAGATAACAAAGTATCTATATATATATATATATATATATATATATATATATATATATATATATATATATATATATATATATATATATGAGTTTTGTTTTGTAATTAGTTACAGATTTGAAGAGTGCCTAGGACCAGAGAGCTAACACCCACAGATTCGTAGTTCCTGAAACTGAAGACTGACAAATGTACAAAAGTGCCAGATGAAAGTGCCATGCCATGTATTCTTTAAAGTCCCCCAAACATTTTTTTTACATACATACATTTTTAAAACATATTTAAAAATATAATAATATATTATATAATATTAAAAAATATTTAAAAATTTAAAATTATTTGTTAGTAAAAAGAGCTCATCGAAATCCGTGATATCCATAGATTTAAAAATCTTCATTCTTTATAGGAAGCAATCGATGATTAAATTTCGATTTTTTGACTTTTTTTGTCCTTTATTCGGTACATTTTAATCGACATTCATGTTTGTATGCATGTATGAGTGTACGAGTAGGTATTGTGGATATACGAGTTGGTGTGCTTGCATAGGTGTGTTCATCTATGGGTGTATATGTGTGTTTTTTTTTGTTTAAAACATCCGTGGCGTGCCGCAAGAGCTTGCCACCCGTATTGCTCTAACTCTCAGGAAAACAAACTTAATTAAGTAGATTATATAGGTTTGATTCTGCAGTAGTTTGAAACCAGTCAGAGCCAATCATTTTCAAGGAAAGCGGTTTGCTGATCGAAATTGGAGAATCTCATTATCTCTAACTGATTTCAAACTGCTGCGCTGCAGAAACAAACAGTATGGATGGGTGTTTGTTCTCGATCATCAGTGCGAAGGAGTGTGATATCTTTTTTAGTACAGGGTTAAAAATTATGAAATTTTGAATGCATGACAATGATGACAGGGTCGACCTTAGATGCCCCTGGAGAAGCCGTTTGGGCGGTCTGCACTCTAGTATAAATACTGATTGATACTAGCACTTTCGCGTATGTACAGTTACCATATGCAACTGTATGTTTATTCTGCAAATAATGCTTTCTTATGTTTGTAAATTATATGTAGCAAGAAAAAACATTAGTAACAAAAAGCTGTTTTGTTACATCATACATTTTTTTCATATTAAAATAAATCCTATTTTATCCAGAATTCTCCTTTTCTATTTCCGTAAATACATGACAATCGTACATGTGTACCAAATTTGAAAATACCTATGCGACTAGACGCAGGGCTTAAAAAAAGAACAAAAAACACCCTCTTCTATTTTGTTTTTTAAGTTAAAGGGATTCGTGCATTTTCGCATAGAACAATTCAGTATGCTCTTAGAGTGGAAAGTTCCTTTATTAAAACAAAAATAATATGCTTTAGACGCAAGTATTTTTTTATTTGTAAAATGTAGATAATATTATATGAACTAGTATTTTAAGAATTTGAAACCCAAGTGGATTTCTCATTTTTAATGTGCCGTGCCAAACATAACAATTATGGTATCGGTGTCCGTCCGTCTGTCATAGGTGATTTTCTCTGAAACTATTCTTTATAGGAAGGGAGCAATCGCAGATTGAATTTCGATTTTTTGATTTTTTTTTTTGCCCTCGACACCGGTACATTTGAATCACTCTGTATTTTTTCCTATCTAATTTTTTCCCAATTTTTCAACACTGTCTTATAAAGGGATAATCACACTTTAAAATGTTTACCGAATGGGTCATCCAGGAGCGTATTTAAGGGGTAAAATCAGAATGTTCTTGATTATTCCCGACAAATCCTATTTTTAACCGACATTGTTCCACACTGTTTTCCTTATTTAGTGAATCTTTTTGGGTTTATTTTATCCCCTAATTATCTAAGGTAAGAATACTTCCCACTAATTTAAATCGCTTATTGTATCGTTAAAGTTATAAATAAATAGGTTTATTTGCATCGGGGACATGCCAAATTTGATTTGCCATGTATTCTTTAAAGCCCCTCAAACTTTTTTTTAACAAGATTAACTCACCTTACTAACTTTGTTTTTTTATAATCCCTTTTATTTCTTGTTCTCATATTCTCTCATTTTCTCTAATGTATGGTTCTTGCATATTCTTAGACATGCTGTTTTTATAAAAAACCAAATACTGAAATTCCATCAAATCATTTATTTTTGTAAATGCATTATACAGCTGTTCAACAATATAAAAATATTTTGCGATAAAATAATGTTTTTATTCTACTTTATAAGATTAGTATAAATATGAAGCAGAAGCTAGCGGCTAGCGGCCGCAGCGATATTAAACGTACACAGTTTTTATGTTTCCCAAATAAGACCTAACCTAGAGTACTGCTTCCACATTTAGAAAGCTTCGACACGAAAGAACTAGACTCTGTCATTTCCCCGTTGACTATTCCTAATAAAACAACACTGCGTTACCTATGCAGCCCTTTACAGTCTAGCTACAAAAACCTATGACATCCCACTTCTCTCACTCATTCACACTTAGGGTCTCCAGATTATAGAACAAATTGCCCGCAGATGTTTCCCTTTCCCTCCAATCCTTAAATCCTGCGTCGATAGGTTACATTTTCCTTCTCTTCAGACGCCCACGATTCGTTAGTAGAATACTTAGGCCTGTGTGGAGAGTCCAGTGTGACTCTTAGAATGGCTTCAAGTCAAACAGCATACAGGACAGGCCAAAAAAATAAAAATCGTTCAGGAGTAAAGTATCCTTATTTCGAAAAACGTTATTAAGAAAAGGTGTTTAAAATTAAAAGATATTTCTAATGCCTTCTATATATATTTTTTTAATTTTAAGTTATCCCCTTATGATTTTTTTATATTTAGCTAGAATAAACTCAAACTCAAAAAAACATTTATTGTCCAAGACTTGTTTGTGTAACATTTTCAAATTAACCACACTTAAATCATTTCTGCATAACTTTCATCAAGTTGAAGAAAATTTGTGAAATTTACATATATTTATATTTCTACTCAAGAAAATATTTTTTTTTTGAATAGAAGGTTATGACTTCGTATTTGGACATATTTTTTAATTCTAAACAACTTTTCTTAATAACGTTTTTCTGTGTTTTCGCAATAGGGATACTTTACTCTTGAACGATTTTTATTTTTTTAAACCCCCTTAAATAGTCTACACAACCTGCCCTAGGATATATTATACAAAGTATTATAGGAAAGGTGATGGTGTTTGCTTATTTTTCAAGAATATGTGTAGTTTAAAATGATACAAAAATATCTGGGATCATCAAGAGCTTAATGTGCAAAATAAAATTTCTATAGCTTAAAATTAGCATCTCTAGACCAATTTCCCATATTTTAATACAGAATTACTCCCTTCCTTAGAGTATAATGTCAATGAAAGCAGCTATGCATAAAAAAAGAAATTATTCCATTATTTCTAAAAATGACTATACTAAGGTGGTCATATGGCTTTACATTATAAATAATTGTCACAAGAAAAACTGTCGTAGTTGCAGAAAAATAAATTAAATTTGTTACATTTTCTATGGTTTATTATCAATAGGCACTTTTTTTTACATATCACTGGTTACAAATACAAATATTTATTAATGATAGTGCATACAAAAGTACTTTCACACGTCAAGATTTTATGCTACAACTAAATAATGAGATAATGTTAAAATTTCCTAAATAGCTCATTAAAATATTAAAATTACAAATAAACATTTAAGTATAAAGTACAAACGGAAATGCTTAACGAAGCAAGACTAACATATTAGAACATATTTCAGAAAATTTTGAAGAATTTAAATAACCCAAATATCAGTCTTATGCTCCTCTTACACTTAGACAAGATCTGAAAAATCACCCTCCAAGAAATTCTCGATGCTATAAAAGGCTTTGTTCCTTAAATATTCTTACTTACATTGTAAAATAAGTTGCAAAGAAGAAATTATTCCTAGTGTAACACTCCTCAAAAATATTCTATTTATGACTACATCCTACATAAACTGTGTCCAACATGTAAATACGTAAATATATCATTGACCATTCTAATTTCATTAATTTGATGGCTCTTTTTCTTCACAGCTTGGATATGAACTGCTAAAAACCTGAGTGAACTCTGTAGCTATGAAAACTTGTGGGTGTTAATGTGCTGGATAAACCCGTCATGGATAACAGTGCCTAAAAATTAAAAAAAAAATGATTCTCTTTGTTAATGTCTGTAATTAATTTGAAAATATAAAACAGTGCTTAGAAGTGTTTAGAAAATAGGTAGTTTGCACACTTTTGTAATTCCACTCAATTTGAAGCCTACAGAAAAGCTTTTGATAAATTTACAATCGTTATGCAACGTTCTTAGCTCTGGTTTTAAAGATTATTATTCTGTAAAATACTGTTTTTACTTATTAAATACATACTCGAGTGAAACTTTAACATTTCTCTATCAATTTTAAACAATCAAATTTAGTAAAAAATATTGGCATAAATTTATCACAGTGACACTTCACTGAATATTTCTTTAGCTATTTTTTTCAACCCAACAGGATATTTCATTGAAGTTATAGAAAAATAATAATTGGCTACAAGAACTGGCATTTAACCCCTTACAGGTTCCATTACTAAGGCTATGGAGTCAGTTCAGTCATATATTGTCCCAATACATAAATTATTGTGGAAAACATACATACTTAGCAAACAAGTAATGCCCCTATTTTGTAAAAATAAAACAAAGGTGTATATTTGGCATGAACAATACTTACAAATACGTACTTCAGCTTAACGGGAACCGCAGTTTCAGGATTCCAATTCCAGATTTTCTTCAGGTAAAATCTATGCTCTAACTACTGGTCTATATTTTCACATTTAATTTTAAGTGACTGAATGAATAACGGCTTCCCTTATTAGGATATCTAAAAAGTAATGTAATATTTGTTGTATAACTAAATGCATTGTGGCAAATCCGAAAAAGTGCAATAGCTATCCCTCCAAAAGGTGAAACCAACACTACCAACAGCTTTTAAAAAATTTTTAATCATGGTGAAAACTATGTCTGGTATTTAGCCAGCTTCCCTTGTGCAAGAAACGCCAAACTTACCTTGAAATGATGGTCCTCCACCTTTTGTGTCGCATTTGGGACAAAGTATACATTTAGTAATCATTATATAACAGAAACACATATCGAACACGATATGTGAAGGTTTTAAAACACTTGAAAAGTGCAAAAACGCATTGAACTAAAGAAACACACGTGTGTTTGTTTACTTCAATGAAAAAACGGCGAAAGCAAATGACATGAATGACATGTGTCTAGCGAAACCACAGAACAAAAGTTTGTTAGGCGAAACTATTCGATTATAACCCACGAATTACGTTGACATCAGCTGATAACTTATCTTTCTCTAGGAGTTGCAAATAAAAAAGGATAACCGGTATCCGTTGGTCTTGGAGTTCACTTGATTACCGGCTTTGGGTTTATCGTTCCGTGGAGGACCAGTAAACAATACAAGTACACAACAAATATTGTTCACTAGCATTCTCCGTCCCTGGTCTGGACGTTTATTTTGTCTGTGTTACTTGTCTTGATATTAATTAAATCAAGAATGGCAGTGCAGAGATAAAATAGCATTGGAGTGACATAAAGTGATCCTGGTGATCCAGTTTTTGTCAATCGAACACGCATCTGGATCATAAAATTGTTCGAGTGAGTCCTTCTTTACCATTTTAAATCAGCTGTTTGCAGCGGTGGCAACGTTGGTTTTTCAGTGTATCGGCCCCTTTATTTGGTCAGCTCTTGTCCTTAAGTTTGTTTACATTGTTTATCTTTGATTATTATTATCTTTTTATTAAACAGTAGGAAATATTAAAAAACCACCCTACAGATATTATATTGTCCCAGTATAAAAAAATTCCATAGCGAATGGCTTGGAAAACTTCATTTTCTCGTGTCCAAAAGAGCCGGTATTGGAAGAAAGTAGGTAGTGGAAAATTAATCAAAAATTTTACATAAAGCGGTATCTATAAAGGTCAGTATCGCCAAATTCAAGTAATCATAATGTTGCTGTACATTTATTTTTATAGTATAATAAGCAATAAAGTGTTTGTAACTAAATTGCGAGCTAAATTGTGAAGGCGAATAAGTAGCCATACAACATCAGCCAATTTTCCGATTTTCTTTGCACAAATGCCGTTTTGGTCATTTATAACCAGTCTATTTAATAAAATAAAAGGTTTTCTATGGACTAAATCTCCTAGTCTTTGGGAAAAACTCAAGAAAATGGATTTACACTGAAATTTACATTACACAAGCCATTATAAAACGTTTACTCAATAAAAAAAGTGACGTCACAAACAAAAGAACTGCGTTTTACGAGATGTTGGATATTGCAGGAAAATTTGCAGTTTTAAAACCTTTTTTTTGATAATAAAACTCAAAAAAAATGGAAAACAGCAACTGCCATGAACATTTAATATATGTAGAGAATACAAAAAAATATATTTCAGTTTTTTTTGGATTACATGCATATTCCCTATTGTGTATAAATTGTGGTTTCAGGAATGATAAGTTACATGCAATTAATTTTGTAATATTTCCATTATTCAACATTATGTCTTCCTTACTGGTCGTAGCCTATTGTGAAATTGTAAACGTATGCCCCTAGTGTAATGAGGTTTTTTCAAAACGAGAATATTCTCAACATTATGTACATCATTTATATTGTACAAAGTGTTTAAAAGTCTTTCAAAAACTACGTACCTATAGAAAACATAATTGTAAATTTTTAAAGGCATGTGCTTTATATTAAAATGGGAAAAACGGTGACATTTTTTAAAATTTGGTGTTTTTTAGCTTTGCTTGTTTTCGAAAGACCCCCATGAGTAAAACCATTGTTTTACTGGCACTATATTTCTGTAATTTACATTTTTCATAGTTTAAGTAATCCATTTTAAATATTATGATTTTTATTTATCGATTCTCACTGCATAAAATCTATAGTTTTTTGGTGTTGAGGTATGACTATTTTAAAATTATATTCTTTATTTTTAAGTTTTTCTGTTTTTTTTTAAATATGTTCTTAATAGCTGTATTGTCTTAAAATAATGCATAAAATTTGTCTGTGGTTGACTACAAACATTTTTAACCCGCCCAAATATTAGATAAAACGGGGTGTATCCCAAACCATAAATCTAATATTTTGACTTGTCTCAAGCCAAGTTTAAAGAGGGAGAGAAAATTGTGCCTAACTGCATATGTCTAATCATTTTACCATGCTACATTTTTTAAAACCTCGTATTTCGTTCTATGATTGGAAAAAAACTACTGTTGTATCACATTTTTAACTGATTGAGCGATTATTTACCTGATTTAATATTTTTTATCCCGGAGTTTTATTACGGAATACTATTTCAGAGGACGCTAGTGACAGCTGTACTCATAAATATTGTGGAATATCGTATTTTTATCGATATTTCACTGTATTCATGGTTATAACTGGTTGGTTTTTACACATGATATGAGAAGAAGAACTCTGTATCCTTTCTTTGTTTGCTATTTACCTAATTTAATATTTTTTGCCTCCTAAAATGTTCTACCTATGTCTGTATTCGAGGATCCTCGATGCTATCTTGTGACAATATGGCACGCGCACGAGAATCCCGGATTAAAGCCATAGGATTTGCTGCAAAGTTGAACTCGACACTCACAATATATAACCTTTTTTTAATTGCTAAATGTGTATTTATCTGTCTGATAAAAAGTATGTACCTGTATTTTACCTTTTCTCCCCCGAATTTAGTTACCTGATGGTGTGAAAAAAGTAGGAAACATATTGCATTATTCTTGGGTGCCGCGTAGAGTGTTGTAATTATATTAATATTCCACAGCTTCCGAGATTAACGATAATGGTTAGATTCTACCTGCCCGTTTTTGATAACTTTGCCTCCCACTGTCCATTTTTTTCAGCCATTATTTAACCGTTGAACCGTTATTTACCTAATTTATTATTTTTACTTCCTAAAAATAGGTTTTAAAAGTTTATAGATGCTATTCCAGATGAAAAAATACTTCGATCACTATATCTAATTGTTTTTATCTTTGGATGGTAGCTGTTACATTGTGATTATATCAATATAAATCTACTATTCAAGATTAAAGGCTGTTTGATTACATCTATTCACCTGTAGGGAAGAAAGAAACTGCAACCTTTTTATCTTACATTATTTTTTCTATGTGCTATGACTTCAATCTAGTTAAATATTCTTTCCTGTTTTTTACTAATTAACTTTTTAGCTTTTAAAATATGTTTTGTAGTGTATATGTTTTTTTTCACTTTATACTGCTAATTATTTTATAGCTCCTAAAAATAGGTTTGGAAGTGTCCCCCGACTGTCTCCGGGGCAATAGCAGCAATTTAAGTAGTCTCGGCGTAATTTGGGATTTTGTTATCAATTTAAGTTGAGATTTCTAAAGCTTTTGCTGTTGAAATACATCTGTTTATCTATTACAAGGAAAAACCTGCAGTATATATTGGTATTTTATCTTGTATTTATACGTTTACTGATTATATTCTACTATTACTAATTTTTTTATCTCTGTCTAGGTTTTAATGTGTTTTTAAAATTACTATAACTGTTACATACCTGCAAAGTAGATCCTGAAGACTAGCCATCACGAATTATGGTACTGGAAGTCATGGCCGCTTTCGTTTTGCTGAAAACTAGGTATGTTACAATTTATTATTTCTAAAAATTGTCAATTATATATTTGTATTGCCTTCGATGAACATTCAGTATATTAACTAGACGTTTTCAGTAAAATAACTGTTTGTTTTTCATCAAATTTAATATCCTGCTAGCTATTTTTATGGGGGTGATTAGGGTTAAAACTTCCCCTCTCTGATAAATTTTTCAAAATTTTGTATGGTCGGGGGTATTGTTAATTAGTTTTAATATAATAACACTTCATTAACGTAAAGTTCTAGTTGCTTATACCCCATTTTGCTTGAAACAATATGCGGTAATTATTCATAGGTCTATTGATAAAAAAAATTATTTATATAGAAATGTTGAAGGTGATTGATTCTGAAGCACAAGTCATGTGTTTTCATAATGCTAAAATTGGGGCAAAATGATATTTGAACATGTGAGGTTTTTTCAAATACATAATTCTTGAATCACATTTGCGTTATTTTTTTATTTTTATTTAAATCAAAAATAATACTTTGTGATGTACTTATGATAGTAAATAGAATTAAATTTTAGTTTTCGAAAAATTTCCTCGTTTTCGCCCCTGTTGACAGGGGGGAAAATATTGTAGCATACAAATCTTGTATTTTAACTCTTTTTTCCCTGAATAAAACATTCAAATTTTTGAGATCGTTTTTTTACTATTTATTGGTAATATTGTCTTCGAACATGCAAGTTCTTTAGGAAAACGAATGACTTAGTGTGAATGTACCAAGTTTAATTCGTGCTCTATAAAACTTCCTATGTACTGTTTGGCAATAACATAACCTCTCTTATTTTCAGGGTGAGTAAATTTCATAAGAGAGGGGATATTAAGCGTGCCTTATCAGCTTTGAATACGCCTTTACCATAAGAAACCTACAAGCAATTCTTTTTCTATAACTTTCCTCGCCATCTGCGTCTATTAGGTACATCACAGAAAAAACTTCCTTTGGGTTTTGATGCTATAAAAAATGGATGCATATAACTTTTTTCTCTGTGCTGTATATGAACTAAATTTTTTATTAAAAATGCTATTTTTTGCTTAAATTTTAATATCCTTCTTGTCACTTTTTAGAGTTGGTTGGTTTTAAAACTGATGTTAAGTATATAATATAAATTTTTTTGCTGGTATAACTATGTTGGATTAGATATTTTAAACTTCTTGTGTTTTACATAATTTGAATATTAAAATCGTTTTGTGGTATACTATTGCGTTTCCCTTGCACAATTATGGTGGTTTGTGTTTCTGCATGAGGTTTTCTAATCCAAGATTTCCAACGCGGATTTCCTAATTTTTTGCATAAAAATGTGTGGTTTACCGCATGAAATAACTAGCGACTTTTAAAAATTTCTTTGAATAATATATAATGTTGGGTATATTTATTACACTTGGAATTTTTCCGGGGCGTTTTATCACTTCTTTATTTTATAGTTTTGATATCGTAGTAATTGCGTTCTACCTAGACATTTTGGGTTTGATAAGTTCTTAAAAGATAAAATTTTTTAATTTTACCAGAAATTAATTGTTTTTGTAACTTAATCTTTTATATCGCTTTGGACGTTTATTATATATACCCATCTATTGATATGAACGTTTTGAATAACTTAACTTCTTATCTGCTGGTATAATCTTACCCTTTTTTAATAAGCTTCAAGTTAATTTAAAAAATCATTAAAAACATTTGGCATTTCCCTTTTATTAATCACTCAGTATCATTATTCATAATTTTATCTGGCATTCATCTTGTGTTTGAATGCTATTTTTTATTATGGTCAAGGATTCCGTTGATTTATTTGTAGCAAGGCGCAACCCCCTATCACAATAGTCCCTTTTAGCCCTTATTATGTTACAACTGTGATTTTTCTTTATTATATTATATCGAATTTTAAAGTCACTGTCATTAGGATGCCTTTTACAAAGGACATGTATATCACGTACTAAGTTGCCTTCCTCAAAAATTTGTGAAGTAAGCCGTGGCTTTTTATTTATTGTATTTTTAAATAGTTTTAGTGGAAACGCCATATTAAAGAGACTGTATAAAATACTAAAAAATGGCTAAATTTAACATTTAAGTAAGCTCCATCACAAATGCTTCCCCATGATTCATCTTCACTTTTCAAAATACTGCTTATTTTCAATAGAAAACGGCCTTTTATAATGCGATTTTGGTTCCTCTTTATGATAAAAAAGATTTTTACAATTTACTAACTGTGCGTCATGGTCAGAGAAAGGTACAGATGATGTAGTATTTATTGTCTTTTTTTCCTCAAAGTTTGTAAATATGTTATCTATAAGTGACTTAAAATTACTCTGGACTCTTGAGTACTCGCGGAAATAAAAGTTATATCAATACGATTTTAACAGATTTAATAGATCGCTTACAACAGTACTATCTGACAAGAAATCAATGTTAAAATCACTTGGGACTTTTAAAATTTAACACGTTAACCAACAACGATTTCAAGCTTTTCAAAAATATTTTAACATCTGTACCTGAAGATCTATATACTAGGCACATATTTAAAACATTTTTATTGAGATGAACATTTACAGAAGTCGCCTCTAAATAAAGGTAGTTTATTTCAACATTTTTGAAAACTTTTATTGAAAATTTCATATTTCTTAAAACAAGAATCAGTACTCCGCCTCCTCTACTACTCCTAGAATAAAAGTTGGCAATTACGTAATTATGAACATTAACACGATATGTTTCTTCTCCGCCTAACCAATACTCTGTTATACATACAATCTCTGGATAATGTAAATGCGATAGGAATATTGATAGATCATCAATTTTGTTTTTAATACTTCGTATATTTATATTGTCCATACTGATGTTGCCTGCTAGTACATTTATGTCTGCCTTTAAAGAATGATTTGCTTCGAAAAAGGAAGTCCGAAACATGTATACCCGCTGGACATAAATCTGTATTTCTGATCGACTCCACCAGGTCCATTTCAACCCCCACTTTATATGAATTTTATCTATTTTTGTTGGATAAATTATTTCACCACTATATCTTTGTTTGGAAAAATATTCAGCAAATCGCGCTTCATATTCAGAAAAGGGCGAAAGGGCATCGGAGATGCCTCCCTGATCAACTTAACGTATGGTTACTAATTAAAAGTAGATGCTGCATAGGTGCCTCAGGTGTCACAAAAAAAAGATAAGTGGACCATAGAAAAATGAGATCAGCGCTTTGCTATAATATATTTTATACTAGCGAGTACCCGGCATGCGTTGCAATGCCACTCAAAGAAAGAAAGTGTTTATGTTTTAATTCTGTTTATTGTGGTACAATTGGATTTCAAATGTCGCTGTTTTATTCAATGCAATTCTTTTGTACTAATTCAGAAACCTTCGCGGACGTGCGCAAAACAACTCACCAAAGTTTCATCGCAATCGGATGAATGGTATACAAGCGCATACGGACAAAGGAACATTCATGTTTATATAGATATATAGATGGAGAGATGGACATATTGAATGACATATATACTTGCGTGTCATCAGAATAGTATTGAGCAGAGCATCTTTTAAGGGATTTTGATAGAAACAAAGTATAAATTGCATATAAAAGTAGAGATAATGCAGAGGCCTGAGGCAGGCCACTACTAATTGTAATGGGAGCAGACACCACGCTGTCAACACGCACAGCCTGAGACCAGTTTGTCAAAAAATTTTGCACACTGTAAACTGCACACTCTGAAAGGCCAATATGGTATAAAATAGCCAAAAGTAACTCATGGTTTATGGTGTTGAAAGCTTTGGAGAAATCCAACAGAGCCAAAATTGTAACTTTTCCGCCATCAGTAGCCCGAAAACCATCATACGTGATATTAGCAAGTACCGCAGAATACCCATGATACTCCCGGAACCCCGATTGAGTCTCTGGTAGAATGTTATTAGTTTCAGCGTGCTCTGTCAATTGCTTATTTATTACCTTCTCCAGAACTTTCGACAGGCATAGCAAAACGCTGATGGGTCGTAGATCCTTAAACTCCCGTGGTGCAGGAATCTTACGAAGGAAATACTGAGGTTCGTAAACTGAGGAAATACTGAGGTTCGTATACAAAACTTTATAATGTGTGTAATATGTGGTAATAAAAACGGACAACCCAACTGTAAGATTGGAAGATTAAAAATGGCGTCAGGTGGTAGAGAGCCTGTCAACGGTGTTGTTAAGAATGTTTGTAAATTGTGCAATCGCAGTGCCGTTAGTAATACCATTCAGTGTGATAAATGTAAATCTGTGTTACACAGGCATTGCTGCGATATTAAAAACCTTATTTCCAATGATAATAAGGTGTTTTGCTGCGAAGATTCCGGCGACTTGAACGGCTCGTTTTCGTCCGCCATGACAGTTAGCGATGACAGCAAACTGCGACTGGAAATCGACTTCCTCAAGGAGCTCCTAGCATTAAAGGATAAAGTCATCTTGGATAAGTGTACAATTATAGCCGACAAAGAATTAATTATAAAACTTTTGAGTGACGAATTAAATCATCTTAAAGTCGTTCGCATTCCTTCAGTCAACTCCGAATCATCTCCAGAAATCAAGGACACAAGCGACGGCCCTAGTCCTACAATAACAACAAGTTTAAATACCGCAAAAACGTCGACCAATTTTCAGTCTAATGGTCAAAAAATAAACAACAAAATCAGTTCCACACAGGTAGCGGCGGCAGTACACCATTTGCAAACGGTAGGCAAATGTACCGAAATTATAAATTTGGCTAACAGTTCGGTCGATGACGGGTCCGGCGGTGTTAACAGTGTCGATGAGTGGTCAAGCGTTGTCGGAAGAAAGAGGGGTAAAAAGGGTGGTGAAAATAAAGCCCGACCTCAAAAAATCGTGGGCAGTAATGCCAGTGGTAATTTAAAAACAGTGCCAAAGTTCGTGGATATTCATGTCTACCGACTTCATCCTGAAACAACAGTAAGTGCATTGTCGGAGTACCTAAAAACCTATGTTCCAGAGGTAATTTGTACCCAGTTAATCCCTAAGTACAGGGGCCAATATTCATCCTTTAAGGTTAGTGTCTACCAGGACAATTTTCATAAGGTCATGTGTGCTGACAAATGGCCTCAGGGGGCCTGCGTGAGTAAGTTTTTTTATCCCCGCCGACCGGGCGTGCAGGGGACTGTTTAGCATTTTGTCCCGATCTCCTGCTGCTTAACGTTCAAAGTTTGAATGCGGACAAAATTAATAATATCCATGTCGATTATCTTGTAAACAATAAAATAAAATTTCTGTGTCTTACCGAAACTTGGGCTAGGGAGGACACTGTTAGACATTTAAATTTCGACAATTTTTACTTGGGCAGTCACTTTTGCCGCCAACAATTTAAGGGTGGCGGCGTCGGTATATGGGTGCATCGCGAGGTCGAGGCCAAAATGCTGGATGTTAGTCGATTTTGCATAGAGAAATCAGTTGAACTCTGTTCGATCTATGTTAAATTGGGACATATTTCTGTTATTATTGTAAATTGTTACAGATCACCTTCTGGCGATATCAATGTATTCTTAAAGAGTATTGACGGCGTTTTAAACTATCTGTTTAAACCTGATATTAGTTTTATATTATGTGGCGACCTAAATGTGGATGGTTATGTCGCTGACCATATGATGGGTAACGAGTTTGGTAGGATATGTAGTGTTGCATCATGTTTTAATCTTTTTCCTGTTGTAAAATGGCCTACCCGGGTGACAGACGCCACTGCTACTACTATTGACCATATTTTTGCAAACTTTAATAACACCGAGAGGTGTATGGTGTTAGATAACACAGTCTCAGATCACCGGACCATTCTTTTTCAAACAAATTTATTTAACAATAATAAAAGTGAACCATTTTTTTATGAAAGAAGGATTTTTTCTGTTACACATATCTCTGATTTCTATGACGCTTTATCCAGTTACGATTGGAGTGAGCTGTACGTGACAGAGGACATCGACGAAGCGTTCAGCCTATTCTTTCAGATTTTTATCGGTTATTTTGCGGATCATTTTCCGGTGACGCGTTGTAGTAAGGGGGGCTCTGATGATAGTAAAAAGTGGGTTACACCGGAGGTGAGAAGCTCGAGTGCGGCCTTAAGGGATCTCTATATATTATCTGACAGTAACCCTAATTTGAAGGAATTTTATAAATTATCAAAAAAGGGTCATAATAATTTAGTAAAAACATCAAAACAAGAGTATTATCAGTCCAAGATTTTTTCTTCAGGTAATCCAGGTAAGATGGCCTGGAACGTCGTCTCCGATCTGTCAGGCAGGTTAGGAAATAGGGACAGAGCGAATATTGTGGTGAAACATAACGGCGATTTTCTAGAGGATCCGCAGGATCTTGTTGATTTTTTTAACAATTTTTTTGTGGATGCCCCGAAAGGAATTCTTAATAACATAAATCATTCTGGAAGCTATCAATGCGGAATTGTCGATAATGAATCTTCATTTTTTCTAAAGCCTTTGTGCAAGGCCGATGTACTTCGCATTATAGATCGTAAACTGAAAAATAAATGGTCTGCCGGTAACGACGACGTGCCTGTTTCTTTGTTAAAGACAATAGGAGCGGCGATAGCGGAGCCCCTCGTTTATCTTATAAATTTAAGTTTTTTGGCAGGTAGATTTCCGAGTGGCCTTAAGACCGGAAAAGTGGTTCCAATTTTTAAGAAGGGCGATCCCCATTTAGTGGAGAATTATAGACCAGTGTGTGTGTCCCCTTCATTCTCAAAAATTTTCGAGTATGCAATTTTGGATTGTCTTTTGCCGTTTCTGACAACCCATAACATCATTACAGACAAGCAACACGGCTTTCTTGGTGGAAGATCTACGAATACTGCAATTCACAACTTTTATGAGAAAGTACTGGAGAGGCTGGACGTCGGCGAGTGCCCTGTTGGGATCTTCTTTGATCTTAGCAGGGCTTTCGACTGCGTCAGCCACTCTAAACTGTGTGACAAACTATCTAGGTATGGTATCAGGGGCAATCCTCTGAGTTGGATTAAGTCCTTTTTGAACAATCGCATGCAGTATGTCAGTATTGAACACGCGTCCAGCCGTGGGAGTAGCAGGTTCGAGTCTGGAATGCGCGAGGTAGACGTGGGCATACCGCAGGGTTCCGTTCTGGGTCCGTTGTTTTTTGTTCTGTATGTTAATGATCTAGTTAATGTTGCTCCCAATATCCATTTCACATTATACGCAGACGATACTTCCATTGTCGTCTCAAACAGGTCTCTGGACATCTTGCAAATGGATTGTAATAGGGATTTGGAGCGATTATACGAGTGGTTTAGTAGCAATGACCTTTATGTAAATGCAAGTAAAACCCAGGCTCTTCTTTTTCAGTCCCGCCAAAGGGCCTGCCAGGCGCCGCCAGGCTTAAATATTGACGGCAGTCCGATTGAGTTTGGCGATGTCGCCAATTTCTTGGGGGTAAGTGTCGACAGGTATCTTTCCTGGAGACCTCATTGCCGGGCTGTTTGTGCGAAACTGAATTCAATATCTTACCAGTTTAGGATGTTGTATTCAGTGTTGACTACGCAACAACTTTTAGCCCTCTATCACGCTCAGGTGGGTAGTCGAGTTTCATATGGCGTCTGTTTCTGGGGTAGGTCATCTATGGCCAGCGATGTGCTTTTATGTCAAAAGAAAATTTTGAGGAATATTGCGAATGTGCCATCTACTTATTCCTGTAGACCTCTTTTTAAATTGTATAACATTTTAACTGTGACGTCTGTATTCATTTTCGAAATGTGTGTATATGTGTTTTTAAATAAAGCTAAGTTTAGGCAAAATTCTATGGTGCATAATTTTGATACGAGACATAAATCGGACTTTTGTATACCATACTGTAATCTAAAGGTAACCAGAGACTCTCCAAATGTTCTAGGTCTTAAATTATACAACAATCTACCACTACACTTAAAAAATTCTAATAGTATATTAAGTTTTAGAAAAGGTTTGAAACATTTTCTAACCAATAGGACTATCTATAGTTTGGATGAATTTTTTTGTACCTGATTTATAAAAAAAAAATTTACCTTTTTGACACTCTGTAAATCATATTAATGCTATTGACGAAATCTATACATTGTAATAATGTCCACAGATCAATAAACATTTATTTATTTATTTATTTATTTATATATATATATATATTTATATATATATATATATATATATATATATATATATATATATATATATATATATATATATATATATATATATATATATATTAAGATATAATTGCTAATATAATCAGGTCCCTCCGCTCTTGGTGCAATACCCATAAGAATCCTAGAAACATCCACCTCACAACTTAAAAGTCAATATAGAAGAAACTTTCTTATGAATACTGTTTTTGAACATATTAGTATGACGATTTTTGCAATTTGAGGTGGATTAACGGTAACAAACAAACTGTGTTCCTCCGGCCTCTGCATATTATCAGGAATATCTATTTTTTATTTTCATTTAAGAACCGAAATTTTTTTAAGTCCTGCCAAAAGTTTAGAGAGTTATTTAACTTAAATTCAAAGAAGGCCCTTTTTTCTCTTCTGATCGTCAGCGCTACTAAGTTGCGGATACTTTTATAATAATCCCGGTGCGCGCGCGCCCCAGACTTTTTAAAGCATATCAGCGCTTTATTTCTTGTGTTAATCATATCCCGTATAGTGTCGTTTATCCAGGGCTCGTTTTTCGTTGTAAATCTAGCAGCTTTTAATGGAGCGTAAAAATCCAGTAGTGTCAAAATATTGCTATTAAAAAATTTAATCTTATCATCTATATTATCGAAATCAAAAATATTTCGCCACGGAATAGATTGTAAAATATAAAACTTTTTTATAATTCATATTTTTCCAATATATGTATTTTTTAATTTTGGGTTTAGATTTGCACTTTGGAACGAGAAATTCGCAAAAAAACAAATCATGATCGGATATATTAGGGATTGGGATGGTGTCTGAGGTTTTTACTGAAAGCTCTTCGGGCACTATTATAAGATCTAACAAAGTTTGATAATCTGTTTTTGACCTGTTGCTCCTAAAAGCGAGTAAAAATCAGAAATATCTTTAGAATTAAAACTCATTAGATTGATATTAAAATCCCCTAGACAAACAATGTAGTCGTAACTTGGAGGAAGTGTCATAATTTGTTCTTCGAAAAATTACAAGAATTCATGAATATTGTGAGAGAGTGGTCCATATGTACAGCAAAAACATATGATTTTCTCCTTATATTTAAGGATATCCAAACTTGTTCGTAATTTAAGTTAGTTCCAGGAACTGTAATTTTTTGAGGGTTTAAATAATTTTTTGTAATAAATGGCAGCACCACCACCCCTACTTAGCCTATCCTGTCTTACCCATGAATATCCAGGAATTTGTAACTCCTCAGAGCCGATATCGTTATTGAACTATGTTTCAGTCACAGCCACTGCATCATACCCGCCACCCTGCACAATCCGCTGAAATTCAGTATGTTTAGCAACCAAAGACCGAATGTTAGAATGCACAAGTTTAAAATTTTGCATGAAAAGCATCAACTATACCACAAAGGAAACTATGGTTAGAATTTAACTTTTTGAATCCCCTTGAGGGGTGACGCAACTGAGTTGAGGTCAAAAATTTTAAATGCAACCCTATGCCGTGTGGTACCTCATTTTTAAGGTTTTCAAAAAAGAAATATTTTACCGCAAACCCGAGGTACGTATCTCTGTTTTCAAATGGCAAGCCTATGAAAATTAACAATCGTAAAAAAAAAATTAAGTACAGGTTGTCCAATTTTTGACACTTTTGCAGGTTATCTCGGTTATTACGACCACCCGGCGGTCTTTATACCGAGCCGTTGGCCAGAAAAATGTCCGTATGTTGTCGTGGAATTCGGTATTTTTACATTCTGAATTTTTTTTCTTGAAACGAAACGGTTAGTGCGGGAGCGATTAAATTATGGGTTAATAGAGGGATAGTGCGTCTAGCTTCGACAAAAAACTCAGTTATACAGGTTGTCGCGTTTCGGAGTTATTAAACGTCAATGTCGAAATTTCCGCGATTTCGTATGATATCGATTACAGGTCGCAAAAGTTAATTAAATCGATTTAAATTTTCGGAGGTTGTAGAGGACTGGGGGCTTCCGAACCCTATTGAAATTGGCGATATTGGGAAAATGGGAAGTAATTCTTGTGAATTTTTTTGTCAAAAACTGCCATTTGCAGACCCCTCTTTGGTACTTAATAACTCGAAAACCAAACGTCGGACAAAAAAATGCTTTGAAACGAAAAACTTTAAAAACTGAAATAGTTTATTTTTGCAATACATTTACCTATGCCTAAAACAGCTGCAAAATGGATTTATTTGAAAAAAACTGGAAATTTAGATTTTGGACCCAAATTTTCCATGGTTTTTAATTTTTTTGGGGCTCAAAATGGATCCAAATCAAAATCTCATATACCTGATCAGAAAGAGCTCGTCAAAATACGTAAAATCCATATTTTTTAGTTTTTTCCTTCCTAATAGGAAGGGAGCAATCGACGATTAAATTTCCATTTTTTGCCCTCGACATCGGTACATTTGAATCACTCAGTATTTTGCCTATCTAATTTTTTTCAAATTTTACAACGCCATCTTATAGAGGGATAATCACTCTTTCAAAGTAATCTCGAATGGGCAATCCAGGAGCGTATTTAGGGGGTGAAAACTTTATTTCTTATTTTTTCTAACAAATCCTACTTTCAGCCGGCATTATTAAATACTAATTTTTTACTTTAGTGGTTCTTTCTGCCTTCATTATATGCGCTGAATATCTAAGAATACCTCCAAATGATTTAAATCGCTTATTTTTTCGTTTCACTTATAAATAATTAGGTTTATTTGCATCGGGGACGGGCAAAATTTAAGAATTTTAAAATTTTCCTTCATCCAGGTCCCAAACAGAAGGTGTAATGTATCCAAGGTTACAGTAAGGACACGGCGCCGGGATCCCCGAAGCAGATTTGCCAAATGAGTACGGCTGGGATTACACGAACGATTTTTCTGCATAATCTAAACAAGGATGGTGTGTAAGTGTGGCAACACACGTTTCTTATAGGTTTTATTGCGTTTGGTACTAAGTATACGGAGAGCATTCAACAAGGACGTATTTCACTAAAACCAGAAGATAAACATAATTGAGTCGGATTTCAAGCAAATCGTTTATATTTCTGTTTCTATATTATGTGAGTGTTTGTATGAATATATACAGGGTGTCCGAAATGTCTTAGTATATGTAAATATCTTTGCTATTAGTACGAACATAAATTTAATTGAGTCGGATTTCTAGAAAATCCTAAATATATTACTATTTTTTTGTATGTATGTGTACAGGGTGTCCGAAAAGTCTATGTATGTGCAAATTTCTTTGTCATTCGCACGAAGATAAACTTAATTGAGTCTTATTTCAAGGAAATCGTAAATTTTGTATTCCTTTGTGTGGTTGTTTATATATTTGTATGTATACAGAATGTCCAAAAAGTCTTTGAGTGCGCAAACGTCTGTGACATTAGTACAAAGATAAACTTAATTGAGTCGGTTTTCAAGAAAATCGAAAATATTTAAATTACTATGTGACGTGTTCTGTTTGTATGTATGTATACAGGGTGTCCGAAAAGTCTTTGTATGGGCAAATACCTTTGCTATTTGTGCAAAGATAAACTTAATTGTCGGATTTAATGCAAATCGTATATATTTGCATTTCAATGTGTACGGATTTATGTTTGTATACTGCCAAAAACGTCTTGGTTTGAGCAAATACTCCTATTAGTACCAAGTAAACTTAATTAAACCGGATTTCAAGCAAATCGATTATATTTGTTTTTATATGTGTTGTATATACATATACAGGGTGTCCGAAAAGTCTTAGTATGGGCAAATACTAGTACTTAGATAAACTTAATTAATTCGGATTTTAAGTAAATCGACTATATTCCTATTTAAACGTGTGGGTGTTAGTGTGAATGTATACAGGGTGTCCAAAAGGTCTTGGTATGGGCAAATACTCCTATTAGTACTTAGATAAACTTAATTAGGTCAGATTTCAAGCATATCGAATATATTTGTATTAATATGTGTTTATGTTTGTTTGTATGTATCCTAGGTGTCCGAAAAGTCTTTTTGTTGGCAAATATCCGTCTGCGGAGCGGAAGACCTTGAAAAAATTTCGCGTCTGGGGTTTCGCGGACGACCTTGGATAAAATACGTGTCTGGGGATCAGACGACCTTGAAAAATAGATTCTACGTGTAGGTGTTTGTATGTATGTATCGATACGGTTACGAAGGGCGGTCTATTCTGCATCATCAATCCGAAGGAGTGTGATGTCTTCCTTAATACATGGTCTAGCCACACGAAATTTTCAGGGCATGACAATGATGATATTACCGACCTTATAGAGCCCCCTCGGAGGGCGATTAGTCGGTCTACGCATACTAGTCTTTAAAGATAGAGAGCTGCGGTTCTCGCAATACTGTGCTACTTTTTCGTGAAACGTATGATGATACAAACAGAATTTTCATAACCCCCTTCGTTTCGGAGAAACAGCGCGATTTTGAAAATTTGTCATTTTCAGTCACCCCTCATGTTTCAGTTGCCTTTTAATTTATCGAAATGGTAAAAACTGGTTTTTATATAGTATTTTGCGTAGAATTCAGTGGCGAAGTAATTTTTTTTCTAGGCGGAACGAATTTGAAGATAAAAACCAAAGTTGCATTTTTTTAAATGGGACACCCTGTATATTTTGTTTTCATTCGATTGCTTTTCTCATAAGCTTTTCAAAAATGTATAATTGTTGATATATTTCTTTTGGAATAACTTCCGAATTTTACAATTAAAAAAAATGGTATATTTCATAGTACACCATGATATAATGATTTAAAACAAATGAATAGAGACGTTTAACTAACATTGAGGTTTATTTTTAAAATTTTAAATCCCAATAACATAACTGAATCCAACTTTCTATAAACAAATTCACCGTTTCAAACAAATTTAGATTAAACAGGAACAGATGTTTTTTTAGTAAATTTAAAATGTAAATGTAAAGTTTTTTTATAAATCACAAAAGTTGCTTAAAATTGTTACTGTTTTCTCTAACACAAAACTCGCTCATTTTACTTATTCGTCGTATGGTTTTTAAAAGTATGATCGATCGTCCCTGCAAACTTTGAAATTCGAGTGTAGTGGCTTCTCGCAGTTCTTCTATAGTGCGATGTCGAAAGGCTTCCCTCATAAATTCTGTAAGTTAGTTGCCTTTCCAAAATATAACAAGCAACGCTGAAACCGTATCTTTCCTGCTGTTCCCGCTCAAAGTAAAATTATTATTTTCTTGACACCAATGTCTGGTATTGTGTCTATTGAAAATACCAGAGCTTGTGAAATACGCCTCATCGGACCATATTACAAATCTTCCAAAATTCACATTGGCTTGAGTTTGCTGCAAAAGCCAATTGCAAAAAATAAGCATCCCCAGGATGTAAACGTTGAACGATTTTGACTTTATATGGTCTAAAATTACATTTGTATAATATAGTTTGTGCTCTTGCCTTGTTCACTCCAACTTCGTTCTTAATAGCCTTGTAATATGGTAGGAATACCCTGTATAGTGTATTCTAATATTATATTGTTTAGTAATAGGACCAATAAGTAGGTTACTAATGTAAGCAAGCAACTGTTAAACAATATTCTGCTGATTGGACATATCACCGATTTGTCGAGATTGTGGTAACCTACTAAAGAGGAGAATATACTGGGGATTGATAACAACAACATGCATTTTCATTAATTCCTATAACCCAGCGAATATAAAATTATTACATGGCGATCCTGCCAGGATAAATAACAATATGGGGTCCACGCAATCAAAAGAATTGCACAAACCGCAAGTGGAGATGCTACAGCAAGAATAAAATCATTTTCATTGTCCGAATGGTTATTGATGATCATATTGGCGATTATAATTGAAATATTGGTATATGCCGTTCTGAAAAGCTACAAAAAATGTATCAGAAAAAACATTAGAAGAGAGATAAATAAAAATGAAATTAGAAAATCCCGTGATGGTATTTCCGAGCAAGAAGATATAATTTAAATTTTCAGTTTTTTTTTAGCATTATATTTAATGGACAAATTAAAATGTGTGAAGAAAACCAATGTATAAAATGGTGCATAAATAGTGGAAAAAAAATTGTATGGACATTTAATTATTCTAGTTAAGAAAAGAAATTTGTAAGTAGAAATATATTAGTATTAAGCAATGTATTCGGGTTAAATGATAATTATGATAATTTTATTAAAGAATTTATACTTAGATAACGATAAAGGCGTAAAATGTTGACCCAAGTAACAATTAATTTATGGAATTTACTAAACTAGAGAAAATTTATCAGGAACTTACTACCCTTAGAACATATATTGTAAAATTAAATTACGAGCGACGTAAACAACCGATTTTACAAACAAAACTTAATGAAGCAAAAAATTCTTTCTCGAAAGTAGATGCGGAGATTGTAGTTATTAATCAAAAAATTGGAAACTCGGAATTCGACGATAACGAAATTCTATTAATAAAGCAATTAGTGGAAAAAATTAAAACAACTTACCAAGACATTTTACGGATAACCAAAGAAGACAAAACACCGGACACAAAAATGACATCATTTGATATAAAAGTTGCCGTGAGCCTGTTGCCCACAATGGACGACACAGAGGACACTACAAACAAACTAATCGACGCAATAGATCTTTATAATTCAATGCTAAATGGTGACGGTAAAACCCTTTTAATAAACTTTGTTCTTAAAACGCGCTTGTCAAATAGTGCTAAATTGCGATTAAAAACCTGATACAATTCCGTTGACGATTTAGTGGTTGATATAAAAACGCACATTCTTACTAGAAAATCCGACACCGCTCTTCAAGCTAGACTATTCCGAGCTAAGCAAGGAGATAAGTCAATCGAGGAATTCGGAAAATCAGTAGAAAATCTGTTCGCTAATCTGACGATTTCTCAGGCTAACGGTAATACGGAAGCTTATAACATTTTAAGACCTATTAACGAAAAAACCGCCATTAAAAGATTTGCGGAAGGTCTTAGAAATTCAAGGTTAAGTACAATAATATCCGCACGAAATTTTTCATTTTTAAAAGACGCGATTCGGGAAGCACAAGATGAAGAAGTCGCATCGCACACAAATTTTTCAGAGGTAATGTCTATGTCCAGTAATAGGGGTAGAGGAACTTTCAGTAGAAACTTCGCACGAGGTTTTACACAAAACAGAAATTGTAACCGAAACTACAACAACTATCCAAGCAAACACTTTAACAAAAATTTTCAAACTAATCATTACGAACGTAACAACAATAATCTACGATTTCAGCAATTTTCTAGAAATCCTAGAGGACGTACAGTTTTTCGAGGAAATGGTAATCGAAGAGGCACGCGTGAAATTAGACACAATGTACATTTGGCTGAATTAACCGTTAACGCTAGTCAAGAACATGCGACCAGTAGTAAATTAAATAAAAACTCTGATACACAAAACTGTTCAGAAAAATTTTTTCGTCCCTAAAACAAAATGCATAAGTAAACAAATATTTACATTCTCAAACAATTATTCTAATTCAGTTACATTTGTAGTAGATAATAAAAATATAAATTTCTTAATAGATACAGGTGCAACCTTATGTGCAGTTAAATCAGAAATTTTAAACCCAAACGTAAAGTTATACAAGGAAAATATAAAAATTAAGGGTATAGGCGGAATTTTAAATTCTGAAGGTTATGTGTATTTAAAATTTAAAGGGGGAGTAGCCACATTTGAAGAGACATTTTATGTTTTCAATTCGCTAAAATGTTCAAATAATGGTATTATTGGTGAGAATTTTCTAAGAAAATATATCGCAATTATAAATTACGAAGAAAATACACTGTCTTTAGCAAATTTTGGAAATGAAATAAGTTTACCTTTATATTCTAACGGTAATACCACTTTAGTAATTCCTCCAAGATGTGAAAGTATTTACT
The DNA here is from genome assembly GCA_963971165.1 of Philopedon plagiatum. Taxonomy (NCBI): domain Eukaryota; kingdom Metazoa; phylum Arthropoda; class Insecta; order Coleoptera; family Curculionidae; genus Philopedon; species Philopedon plagiatum. Next base: position 82,769,696 of record OZ020190.1, read on the forward strand.
ATTTAAGTACAGGTAGGGCAGAGGAATGTGTGGTAATACCGAATGAATTATGCCCGGGTGTATTTATGGCTGGTGTGTTAGCGAAACCCAAAAATGGAAAAATTCCAGTAAAAATTTTAAATACTCGAGAGGAAGAAGTTACGTTAAACAATTGTATTCCAAAAACAGAAATGCTGAGTGAGTATGAATGCTGTCAATTTTCTGCTTCGAATATATCAGTTGATCATGTGAAAAAATTATTAAACCTATTAAAATTGACTTATCTAAATGAGGAAGAACGAACGGCAATAGAGAATACGTGTGTAAAGTTTTCAGATATTTTCCATATGCCAGATGATAAGTTAACAGTTACTAACCTTTATAAAGAATCCATTCATTTAAAAGAAAATTCAACATCGGTTTATGTCAAACCATACAGACTTCCATTTTCACAAAAAGAGGAGATAAATAAACATATTTCAAAGATGCATCAGAACGGTATAATTGAGAGTGCGCAGAGTGCATGGTCTTCGCCAATTTTACTTGTCCCCAAAAAGACGGACGCTATGGGAGAACAAAAAAGTAGACTAGTATTAGATTATAGGCTTGCAGATCAAAAATGGCCTTTGCCAAATATTGTCGATATTCTAGATTCTCTTTCAGGAGCAATGTACTTTTCCCATTTAGACCTTAGCCAGGGATATTATCAGCTAGAATTGGATGAAAAAAGTAGAAAATATACTGCTTTTACCACGGACCGGGGTCAATGGAAAATGACAATATTGCCAATGGGCTTAAAAATCAGTCCCAATACTTTTTCAAGGTTAATGACAGTTGCCATGTCAGGCCTGAATTACGAAAAATGTTTTGTTTACCTTGACGATCTTATTGTTTTTGGCAGAAATCTTGCCGAACCCAATAAAAATCTTATAGACGTATTCAGTAGACTTCGTAAAATCAATCTCAAATTAAACCCATTAAAATGTGAATTTTTGAAAAAAGAACTTCTTTATCTAGGTCATATAATTACGGATAAAGGTATTCTACCGGATCCAGATAAAGTCAGAGCCCTAAGAGAATATCCAACTCCAAAAAATACAAACGAAGTAAAAAGGTTTGTCGCCTTCGCTAATTAGTACAGAAAATTTATACCACATTTCGCAGAAAAGACAATAGCTTTAAACAAATTGTGTAGGAAGTATGCAAGATTCGAATGGACGGATGAATGCGAAAAATCTTTTAATTCCCTAAAAAATGCGCTTACGCAACGTATTAGAATATCCAGATTTTTCCGATAGTAACGAATTTATTTTACAAACGGATGCGTCCAACATTGCTATTTCAGCAATTCTGGCAAATAAAAATGGTAAACCAACCGCATACGCTAGTAGAGGTTTAAATAAAGCAGAAACAAATTATCCAACTATTGAAAAAGAGCTGTTAGCAATTTACTGGTCAATAAGATATTTTCGTCCATATTTGTATGGACGGCACTTCAAAATTTTAACAGACCATAGGCCTTACCCTTCCAGTCGCTTAACAAAATTTCGATTAGGACTAGATGAGTATGATTTTTATGTTGAATATATAAAAGGAAGCGAGAATGTCACGGCCGATGCGCTGTCAAGAGTAGTAATTTCATCGAATGAATTAAAAAGCATGAACGAAGGAGTGATTTCTGTTATGACTAGGGCACAATGTAAAAGAATGGAAAATCAAGAAGGTGAGTTAGAAAGTGAGATAGAAAATGAGAATGCTTCGAGTGTTTGGCCTGATCAACCAAATATTGTAGAAATTCTTAAAAAACCCAAGAATTGTACTGAGTTAATACTCACGTCAATACAAAAAATAAACAAATTACACAAAGACATAACTGCGAAATCGGGAAGTTTATATTATGTTCCGTTATATGTAAATCAAGATACTCGATCGACATTGGCGCGAGACGAAATGTTGAGAGACTTGAATCATTTATGTAAGGAGATAAATGTTATTGAATTAGTTATTATAAAAAATAATACTAATGAAAAATTTATTACATGGCTAGCTAATGAAATAAAAAATAACTCCAATTGGACCGGTCCCCGTATATGTATAATAAAAGGAGTTCAAAGAATAACGGACAAAGATACAAAAAGAATAATTTTAAATGATTTTCACTTACTTCCCACTAGTGGCCACGCAGGTATTAATCGTATGGATAATAATATTAAAAAATACTACTTTTGGCCAGGTCTTGATAGCGACGTTCGAAACTTTGTAGGAAAATGTGACAGTTGTCAAAAACAAAAACACACAAATAGTTATGTCAAAGAACCCATGGTAATAACTTCAACCGCATCTTCGCCATTTCAAAAGTTATACTTAGATATAGTAGGGCCAATACCAAAAGATATAGATGGTTATTCTTATATTCTTACGCTTCAGTGTGAATTAACAAAATTTGTAGAGGCATATCCTCTTAATCAAAAAGACGCGATATCAGTTGCAAAAAGTTTTGTGGACAATTTTATCTTAAGATATGGGGTTCCACAAGAAATTGCCACTGACAGAGGTGCAGAACTTATCTCAGCCGTAATGAGTCAAGTTTGCAAACTTTTGTCGATAAAGCAAACTCAATCGACGGCATATCATCACGAAAGCATAGGTGCTTTAGAAAACTCACAGAAAGTCCTAGGTGCATATCTCAGAAGTCAAACACAAGAGCATGACGCGGCTTGGAGCACTTGGATTCCATACTGGTGCTTCAATTACAATACGACTGTACATACCGAGACTAAGTATACTCCTTTTGAACTTGTTTTTGGTAGAAAATGTCAAATGCCTAGTAATCTTAACGACACTTTAGAACCAATAAACAACTTTGATAGTTACCCCCTTGAACTAAAATACAGACTACAAAAAGCACACAATGACGCACGAACCAACCTAATACAATCAAAATTAAAAAGAAAACAAAGTTACGATAGAACTATGAACCCGATAAGTTATAAAAAGGGAGACAGGATTTTATTAAAAAATGAAACTGGTAATAAAATATCTAGTCCTTGTTTTTTGGTTTTTTGAGAATAAGGAAATATTAGTGCATAAAAATAGAACTAAGTTATATAGATCTTAGGTATTTCATTAGTTTATATATCATTAGTTTTAATAAGAAAAAAAGGGCCCTCTCTTTTACTTACTCTCTCCTTATCTTTTTATCTTACTATATTCTGTTAACTTTTCCTTTCTACAGTTCTTTTCCTAGGTTAAATTATGTTAGATATAACTTTTACAGGTAACTACAGGTATTTTAACGTATTTCTCATGTTACGAAAAAGAAAAGAAATGTTATAAGAATTTCCATTTTCCAAAGAAAAAGAAAATTCTTCAAAAATTTCCGGGGGAGGTGTAATATGGTAATAATACCCTGTATAGTGTATTCTAATATTATATTGTTTAGTAATAGTACCAATAAGTAGGTTACTAATGTAAGCAAGCAACTGTTAAACAATATTCTGCTGATTGGACATATCACCGATTTGTCGAGATGGTGGTAACCTACTAAAGAGGAGAATATACTGGGGATTGATAGCAACAACATGCATTTTCATTAATTCCTATAACCCAGCGAACATAAAATTATTACAGCCTTACACGAGGTATGAGTTGCTTCTATACACTCTCAAACGTTAACCTAGTCGATTTCTCGATTTTCCTTATTACAGGATTTTGGTCTTGACTGCATAAATGCGCCATAATCAACTAAATTTATCTTAATTCTAGAAAATATATCGGGAAAAGATTGCCTTCTGTCTGGATATCTATACTCGATTTGAAATTGGTTGATAGTAATAAATCATTTTTAGCAGCCGATTCCATAGGCGCACCTACCTGACGTGCCGGTTTGAACCCTATTTACTTATCCGAATAATTTAGTAATCATTATTGTCATAACAGGTAAAAATAATTATGCCGAGAATTCCGGGAACAATTAATACACAATGTTACTTTTCAGGTAGTTACGAAAAATTAGGTACCTCTACTTATTGGTATAAAACCGTGAGTCATTTTAAGAGCGAACAAACCTAATGCGAGTATTCTAGGACACACATTTGGGTAATTTTTGAAAATGGAGAGTCTTTCAGGATTTATTCCAGTTAAGCGAGCTGCGAAATCAGCGCTAAGCATTAGTGAAAAGATTATTGTGCTTAATGTATTTAATGCACTTAGATATCAAAAAAGTGCAATAAGTATCGATTCTGCAGTGGAACTTTGTTCAAAGATGACAGGTATTGGAAAAGCAACCATCTACAGGCTGATGCGGGAAGAAAAGACAGGAACCGTGACGCCACCAAAACCATCTCCAGGAAGGCGAACAATACCGATCGATGAGGACGAAAAGGCCATCATAAGACGAAAGGTGCATTCATTCTATTTCAATAAGGAGATCCCTACTTTGGATAGAGTTTTAGGGGCAGTAAAAGAAGACTTTCCTGCAATCAAGAGAGATAAACTATGGAAAGTTCTAAGAGAAATGAATTTTAGATGGGAAAAACATAGTCGGAAGTCTCATTTGCTCGAAAAAGATGAAATAGTATGTTGGAGACGTAATTATTTGAGAAAAATAAGACAATTTCGCAATGAAAACAAAACAATTTTCTATTTGGACGAAACATGGCTGAACGAAGGCTACACAGTTGGAAAAATATGGACAGACAAAAATGTGACTTCTCACCGGCAAGCATTTTTAGACGGTCTATCAACAGGAATAAATCCGCCCTCTGGAAAAGGAAAACGATTAATTATAACTCACATCGGTAGCTCCAATGGATTTTTAGAAGGTGGACTATTATCATTCCAATCAGTTCGTACAGGCGATTACCACGAGGATATGAATGCTGATGTTTTTGAGGAGTATTTCGAACAAATGATAGAGCTGATTCCACCTGGCTCCGTCATTGTGTTAGATAACGCTCCGTATCACTCCAGAAGATTGGAGAAGATGCCTACAACTGCTTGGCGAAAAGCAAAAATTATCGAGTGGCTTGTGGAGAAACAAATACAATTTGAGGACAATATGGTTAAAAAGGAGTTGCTATCAATTGTAAACACCCATAAACATCGGTTTCAAAAATATGTTGTTGACGAAATGGCCAAAAAACAAAATATAATAGTGCTTCGGCTCCCCCCCTACCATTGCGAATTAAATCCGATCGAACTGGTATGGGCTCATGTGAAAGGTTATGTGGCTAGAAAAAATACCACTTATAAAATGAGTGATGTTCAAAAACTCTTTGAAGAAGCGCTTCAAGAAGTCAACGCGGGGAAGTGGCAAAGATGTATAGAGCATGTACTAAAGGAGGAGGAAAAAATGTGGCAATTGGATAGTTTACTGGAGAAAACGGTCGAACCACTTATTATCAATTTAGGGGAAGAAGACAGTCCCTCAGATATTTCATTTTCTGATGATGATTAATTTACAGCGAAGAACTGTAATGACTTACTATAAATTTTATAGAATTTCAAATAGAAACATTTTTCCAAATTTACTTGTTTATTAGTTGCTTTATTGTTATTAGTATTATATTTATTCAAATACAAGGGTAACAAATTATGCCACACATCCGAATGTTCACTAAATTATATAATTATTGTGTTTAATATAAACTTAAACCCACCCGAAAGCACGTGCATGAGTGCAAAACATCACAGGTAGAATACTACCGCTTATTGTTCGAGCCTCGGGTTAAGCTTTGTATTCGACGCCCTTATCAGATCTATAGGAATGGAAAGTTTAATAAATGCAAAAGGGTCTAGACTTTCAATGTATATACTATTTAAAACTTGGCAATTTAGGTGGACCACTCTGTGTACGTGTTTGACGGATTTTAATGATTTATTACTATCAACCAATTTCAAATCGAGTATAGAATGAATATAGAAAAAAGTCAAAGATAAATAATTTATAATGGATATAAAATCGCACTACCTGTTAAAATATAGTTCGGCGGCATCATGCGAATTTTCATTCGATTCATTATAGCAAACTAACATATCACAGTTTTTAAAGTTACGATAAACTCTCATTTCAGCTATTTTTTTAAACGAAAACCACAGTAATAAATAACATGTAGGGGTTTGGAGAACAACAATTTTTTTAAATGATCTCTTACAAATTTTGACAAGCGGTCTGACTAGCAGCCATGAAAGGATACTATAATATTCATTTGTTTCAAATCACTATATCACGGCCTACTATTAAAATATTTTCTAGTGCACATAAGTCACATAACAACCAACAGGTCAAATATTGAAAAGATAAAAGGGGGACAATTTCTAAGAAATAAACAAAGTGTGTAACGGCAACGTTGCACTCCCCGCCCACGGCGCAAGCTTGTTTCGTCAGCGCCCGGCTGAGAAGGGAACTTCGCGACAGACGAAGAACGGAAACACATAGCAAGACCATTAAAAATAGTTTATATAGCCTTGTTCCGATTATTATGTAGTCTTAACAAATAAAATTTTATATCAAAATAGTGTCCCAGTATGTCTTCATCCACAACAAATCGAAAACGCACATAGATCCACCATTTCTGGTCTTTTTCGAGCCACATACAAGATTTCCCGAACCAGACGATCGAAGGTCAAGCCGCCATTTTGCATCGGCAGAGGCGAAGCAACGAAGACAAAAACGAGTAAGGTCCTTCCTGTATTTATTTTCCTTAAAATTTTATCTCGATTTCTGTATACCGCGTGTTACGCGTGTATAGCAAAATATTGTATTGCAAAATGACTGAACAAACAGATACGGATAAAATCAAAATATTAATCAATCAAAGGGGTACGTTAAAAGCAAAAATAACAAAATTTTAAAAACGACTACCCGGTTTTGAATCTCAAGGCACTATTACGGAGCTAAAATTACGTTTACAAAAAATCGAATCCTTATGGGATGAGTTCGATAAAATTCAAACCGAAATCGAAGATTTGGACAGTTACCAAACACAAATAAATGAACGCGATTTATTTGAAGATAATTATTTTAGAGTGGTTGCAAAGGCAAATTTAATAATAAAGGCTTCAGAGTCTGTGCAACAGACACAGCCTTCGGTGGAAGCAAACATGTCGCAACAAAATATTAATGCAAATATTATACCAAGCTTACCGGCAATGAATGTACCATTCCTTTCTTTAAAATATTTGAGTCGGTTATACATGACAGGTGCGATCTAACGAAAATTCAAAAATTTTACTACTTACAATCGTACTTGCGTGGCGAGGCAGCTCAATTATTGCACGCGTTAGAATTAAACGAACAAAATTATGATGTCGCAATAAATTTACTAAAAGAACGTTATGAAAACAAAAAATTTTTGATTCACAATCATATAAAAAATATTTTTGAGGTACAGTCTGTGCCCAGAGAGTCCCATGTGGCTCTCAGAAAATTGATTGACAACATTCAAAAAAATACTCGCGCTTTAAAAAGTTTAGGCGAATCAGTTGACACATGGGACACCATGCTAATATATTTAATAGTGACAAAATTAGACTTGCAAACGCGAAAAGAATGGGAAAGTTCGACAGCAAAAATGCAAAATCCAAAACTGGATAATTTATTGGATTGTCTAAAAAACAAATGTCAATTATTAGAAACTTTAGATTCAAAACTATCCAATAAATCGGCTGCACTATACAAAAACACAGTAACTACATTTGAGTAAAAATTGAGAAAAACCGATATTTAAGAAACCACTTTAGCCTTACTACATTTTATAAGATACAGTCACCAAATATTGTGATAATATTAGGTACGGGGCCAGTTAGGATATAGTTACCAGATTATCGGATTTAATTAAATATGAGTTACCTCGGCGGCATAAAAATCGGTTTTGTATGGTACTTTCCGCCAAACTCTAATAACAAATGTATGCTAAAACACAGTAACTGCTTTTACTGTGTTTTTGAATTATATTTGTATTGAATATATTTTCTAATTAATCACAGTGTACGTCGTTACTCGGTTTTTGCATGATAAATGAATAAGAAAATAATAAAGAAAACTTTTTATTTTTTTTAATATATAGTAATATACATCTTGAACTTTAATAATGAGAAAACGCGTAATAAACTGAATGAACTTTTAACATCCTATTGAAATATGATAACTGTTATTGTATACATATTTATTCGTTTTCCAATTCTACTGGTATTTGTTCATTATTTATTAAGTCCAGTGAATTCTGAGACTCGCGTAAATTCTTCCAAAAATTTTGTCTGTTAATGGGCATCAAAGGAACCAACTCTTTTACAATTTTTTCTTTTTTTGTAGAAGATATACCTCGAGTTTGAAGAAGTTCTGGTCTATAAAATGTTGTATTATATTTCTTTTGTAAAAAGTTAATTTCCTTATACTCATTATTAAAATCGGTTTTATATTTCATTCCGTTATTGCCTTTTACAAATTGCACCTCTACTAACTCATTTAGCAAAAACCCTTTTAAGGGGTCATCATTCTTTTTAGTAGTTCGTTTCTTATTTTGCCAAGAATGAAATTCTTCTAATCGCAAGACTTGGACATGCTTTCGGGAAGATTCTATGACCTCCAGAAGTTCTTCGAAATCATAGATGCTTCTTTTTCGCCTAATCTTTTTTTCGATGTTACCATGTAGTCCATCTGCAGTCATGTGGGTGTGGCCAGTGGTCAGATATCGAATAGTTATTTTTTCTGGACCTTCCTCACGATTTACTTCAGTTATGAGTGTCGTGAAAAGCACCCAATTCTTATTTTGACTTGTGCAGTTATCGGCCCAAAATACAAAGTCAGAAGCGTCGCGTTCCTTTCTTATAACCTTCAATAATGCATCAACCAAAGATTCTGCTTTTCGACCGGCCAGGGCTTCGTGCCAAATAACGCAGTAACTTTTATCGGTGGAATTTGGAGTCAAAGTTGCAAAAGTCTGGTTGAATATAACTAACCGACTGGTAAAAAAACAAGTTTTGCAGTCGGGCATCATAGGTAACAACATAACCTTTTGCAAATCCATTGAATAAAATCTTTTTGTTGGACTATTTTTAGCTGCAGCTTCTTCGGCATCTTTTTTGTATTCTATATTTGCCTTTGTTGCCTTTAAACGATGAGCCTTAAGCTCTTCACTTATATTTTCAGCTTCAGTACTGTTTGAAGTTTGTAACATACCTTGAAAAGTTCCACATTCTTCGCATCTGTCCGATTTCGGTTGACACAAAGATATATTCATCTCCCTCAAAACCTGTCTGTAAACTTCACTTTTGCAAATATTTGGATGCTGTGTATTAAAGTCGTCATATAATACTTTAATAGTCAGATCTCTTGGCAAATAGCGAACGTTTGGAGCGTTTTTCCTTCTGTAATGACTTATGCAAGGATGGAATGTTTCAATATGCTGCCTAATTAGATGTCTATCAATTTGTCGTTTAGTATGTATACCTCTGCGTTCTTTTAGAAAGGCACCACAAGCAGATTTTTTCATAGCTTGCACTAATTCAGTTATAACCGAGTCGTTTGTATAGCCCAGGGTGTTTAAAAAGGTTTTTCTACAGATAGATATATCTATTTGATCTACGTTCGGTAAAGTAAATTCTCTGGAGTTAGTTCTATGAGTCTGAGCCATTACCAATGGACGTTTTACTAAAACCAATTTAACATGTTTGCTAAGCCATTTTCGGCGACTGGTATAATCTAACTCCCAATACTCATCCCATATTATTTTGCGTTGATTTTCGGTCAATTGGTTACATTGTTTTCGGCATTTACCAGTACATTTGTTTTTCATTGGATGTTTAGCTCTGTTTCTGACAATTTTTTCTTGTTCAGTCAACCTAGATGTTTTTTGAATTCTTATATTTTCACCATCTGATTCTGTTTCGTTGATTCTACCTTTTTCTTCGGAAACGGTCTAAAAATAAAGAAAAAGCTAAATTTTGAGTTGGATTTCAGTAAGGTAGAAGCGAACCTCATCGGATTCCGAATCATGACTTTGTGGAGGATCATCATATTTGTTACTTTTATTGCCCGATGTTGAAGGTAAGTTACTTTGTCGTATCTAAAATTAAAAGGTATGAAAATCAGTTTCGTACTGAAAAATCCAACCATTTTTACCTACCGGTTTCTTTTCAACTTTACTAGGACTCGATTGGAAGAGATCTTTGCGAATTTTCTTTCTAGGCTTCGAATAATTATCATCAGAGTCACTGCTGCTAGTGGGAATATAGTTTTTATCAGCGTCTCTATCATCAAACGTACTCTCTATGTCACTGTCCGTTTTTCGGACAATATACGTTCCTGAGGAAAGGTTTTCTTCCAGTCTTTTTATAAACAGTTCCTTTTCTGTTAAGCTTTCAAGTGTACCACAAAAGCATAAAGATGTTTCATATTTAATAGCGGGAAATAGCTCCAGTTCATCGATGTTCTACAAAAAGACACATATGCGCGTAATAGTATAAAGAATAATTATATCAAAATAAGTAACCTACCTTTTTGACCTGTTTCATAGTACAATTATTGACGATATGCCTTGTGCGCGTGCTACACGCAGCTGGTGCTTTCGCGAACGACGACATTCTCCTCTTGAACTACGAAAACACACTGAACGGGTGAATTTTATTTTGGCGACGCTATCGTCCTCTTGTAGTTGCTTGGTATTGGAGGGGGGAAAATAACTTATATATGACGGACAGGATACTATGTGACCGTGGTAAAACACAGTAATTACCTTTCCTATGCTAAAACACAGTAAGTGTTCTGCAGTTACTGTGTTTTTTATTAGGATTTTACAATTGCTGTGTTTTGTCATGGTTTTTTCGTGTGCTGAGTGTCAGTTACTCGGTTTTAGTCACATCGTAACTTTTTCAGTTATGAAGCAATTTTCATTTTTCATATACTTAAATGTCGGGCATAACACAGTAACTGCATTTATGCAATAAAATGAATTTCTCAATAAATGTCAGTTACTGTGTTTTTGTATAGTGCAGCCGAAATATTATCCCGAAAACAAGCATTTTTCAAAAGGTGTCACAGGTGAGCGAACCCACGTTCATGTTGCTACGCATGAAAATGAACTACTGCCAGAGCAAGGTAGATCAAATTATAAATTTAAGTGTACTTTTTGTAAACAAAATACGCGTGTAACTTTTAAATGTCGCAAATTACTTGCGTTACCAGTAAGTGCCCGCTATGTTGAGTTGAAAAAAGCCAGAATTTGTACAAATTGTTTACAAAATGGACATACAGTCGAAGTTTGCAATGGTAGAACTTGTCAAATTTGTCAACAAAAACACAACACCATGTTGCATAACAACGCTAAAGACATTCATTCACAAGCTACCACATGTGTTAATATTAATAACAATAACCCTCTTAACGAAACGGAAACAGCTGATCAAGCCCTGTTTACACCAAATAATAACGAAAATAAAAACCCTTCCATAAGTTTGACTTCTAATAATTTTATTGGGCAAAACAAAACGCAGATTTTACTAGCGACAGTCAATGTAAATATTCTGGACAAAGATAATAAATTTATAAATTGTCGTGCACTTCTTGACTCAGCAAGTCAGTCCAATTTTTGCACAAAAGAATTATTTCAGCGTTTAAAACTCCCGGGCAAGAAAATCGAGATTCCGATCTCCGGAATCAATCAAACCAGTTGCAGCGTACATTCTCGGACAGAAGCTCGTGTGAGCGCTACGTCAGGCAACTACAGCGCGACGTTGCCGCTTTTAGTAGTCGATCAGATAACAACAAATCTTCCGCAATATTCATTTGATTCTACATGTTTACATATTCCTAGCAATATAAAGCTAGCGGACAAATGTTTTAATGTTTCAAAAAATATCGATCTTTTATTAGGTACGCAAATCTTTTACGCAATTTTGAATGACGGTCAAATTAAATTAGGGCATAATCGACCAATATTACAAAACACAAAATTTGGATGGATTTTGGCAGGCCCTATGCAATGTAAACAAGTTTCTTCGAATAATTGCGAAAACAAATGTTTTCTTAGTACAGAAAATTTATTACATAAACAATTAGAGAAGTTATAGCAACTCGAAAATATCGACAATTCACACGTAAAACTATCTAACGAAGAACTTGAATGCGAAGATCATTTTCGTAAAAATGTACAACAAAATGCGGATGGCAGATATGTTGTAAAATTACCCTTAAAAGAATCGTACGTGAATTTAGGCGACTCTTTATCCACAGCGGTTAAGCGTTTTGAAGCGGTGGAAAAACGATTAAGTAAAGTTCCTGAAATTAAAAGTCAGTACGTTGATTTTTTACGCGAGTATGAAAAAATGGGACACATGACCCGATTATCAAAAAATGAAATTATTGAGACGCCTATAAATTATTACATACCTCATCACGCTGTATTTAAAGAAAATAGTTCTACTACGAAAATGCGTGTTGTATTCGACGCATCGTGTGCTACTACTACGGGGTTAAGTCTAAATGATGTTACGAAGTTAGGCCCTAAAGTACAATGCGATCTTTTTGACATCGTAGTTCGAATGCGCACTCACGGTATAGTTATAACGGCGGATGTAGAAAAAATGTATCGAATGATCGAGATACACAAATCTGACCGACCGTTGCAAAGAATTGTTTGGCGCGAAGATCCGTCACAAGAAATTACTCATTTTAATTTAAATACGGTTACATATGGAGTAAAAAGTTCTAGTTTTTTGGCGACACGAGTCCTTAATGAAATCGGAAGTAACTGCAACAATTCGGATCCCGGTGTAAGTCGGGTAATCATAGAAGACTTTTATATGGATGATTTAATCACCGGCGCAAAAAACGTAGACGAAGCTATAAAACTTAAACAAGTCGTATCTAAAGTCTTATTAGAATCTGGTTTTAACCTGCGAAAATGGATGTCTAACGATCATCGCGTTATAGAAAGTGAGGCGAACAATGAAAATATAAGTGCTCAGTTTTACATTAAAAGTAGCGAAGAAACAAAAACGTTAGGTGTAATTTGGGATCCGATAAACGATACATTGTGTTATGCCTTTCATTTATATATACGCAACGATTTAATATCAAAACGTACTATACTTTCCGGCGTTGCTCAGTTATTCGACCCTCTTGGTCTTATAAGTCCGTGCGTGGTCAAGGCTAAGTTAATATTACAGCAAATTTGGCAATTGCAAGCAGATTGGGACGCGGACGTTCCAGACGGCATAAAGCAAAATTGGTCAAGTTTTATAAAAAATGTACCATTCTTAAACGAAATAAAAGTTAGTCGTCATATTTTTATGGTAAACTTCGAGGAAGTTACTTTACACGGGTTTTGCGATGCGTCAATTTATGCCTATGGCGCATGTATTTTTGCGGTATCAAAGGACGGTTGCGGTAATAAAAAGTCAAGTTTGATATGCGCTAAATCAAGGCTTGCACCGCTAAAGTCTCAAAGTCTTCCTAGACTCGAATTGTCGGGTGCTCTCCTTTTAGCACAGTTAATGTCAAAAATCGTAACGGTTTTAAGAACTGCAATCCATTCCGTTACTTATTGGACGGATTCGATGATAGTTTTAGCGTGGCTAAATTCTGTACCAAACAAGTGGAAAATCTTTGTATCCAATCGCATAGCAGAAATACAACGGTTAAGTGAGAGCGCCTCATGGCGCCATGTCAATTCGACAAACAATCCCGCGGATATAGTATCGCGTGGTATGGATCCTTCTGAACTAAAGCTTTGCCGACAATGGTGGCAAGGCCCACCTTTTCTTATCAAAGACGAAAATACTTGGCCTCAGGCGCAAATAGTGGATATACCCAATATACCTGACGCAAGAAAAGAAAATATTGTACTTTCGTTCGCTTCATTGAACGACTCCGGTATATTTGAACGGTGCTCAACTTACAACCGATTGATTTTCGTCACATGTTATGTTTTGCGATTTTTATTTAACTGCGCGCATAAACAAAACAAGCGCTTAGGCCCGATAACGTTTTTTGAAATAGAAGGCGCGATTACCCAGTTATGTAAAATAGTTCAGCATCAAGCCTTTGCGGCAGAAATAAGATGTTTATGTTCTGATAAATGTATACCGAAAAATAGCAAGCTGTTAACCTTAAATCCGTTTATCGACTCCGACGGAATACTGCGCGTAGGCGGAAGACTAAAGAATTCAAATTTGAGTTTTGATCGCAAGTATCCAATTGTCTTACCGGCCAAACATATTTTCGTTCGTCTTCTAATTGAACATTATCACCGAAAATACTTACATGCAAGTACGCAATTTTTGTTATCACAAATTAGAAAAGAATTTTGGCCAATCAACGCGAAAAATGAAATCCGCAGCGTGTTACGAAAATGTCTAATTTGTTTCCGCGTTGCACCCCTTAAAATGACTCAACAGATGGGTTCATTGCCTGAAGCACGCGTCACCCCATCTCTTCCTTTTACCTGCACTGGTATTGACCTTGCAGGACCTTATTTAATAAAGGAATACATTTGCCTGTTTGTTTGTTTGTCAACAAAGGCGGTGCATATTGAAATAGTATCAGATCTTACTTCTGAAGCTTTTATGAATACATTCAAAAGATTTGCTTCTCGACGAGGTTTTCCAAGGCACGTCTATAGCGATAATGCAAAAAATTTTGTCGGTACTGATAATATATGGAAAAGGTTCTATAACACTATCTCTATTACGTGCAAAAATCTTAACTATAGTAACTTCTTTTTAGAAAATCGTATTCAGTGGCATTTCATCCCCGCTAGATCACCGCATCACGGTGGAATTTGGGAATCTGCTATAAAGTCATTTTAAACGAGTCATGGGTAATACAATATTAAATTTCGAACAATTATTAACAATTATAACACAAATCGAGGCGATCCTCAACTCCCGTCCCTTGTTACCCCTATCTAATGATCCTTCGGACCTAGAAGTTCTCACTCCCGGACATTTCCTAATTGGAGGAAATTTGCTGACAGCTCCACAAGAGGATATCACTGAAATCCCTTTTAATCGTCTCCGAAAGTATCACCAGCTGCAACAAATGATTCAAAGATTCTGGAAACTCTGGACTGATTCATACCTGCACACTCTCCAACAATTAAATAAATGGAAAACCAAGTCCGAAAATATCAAATTGGGAACATTGGTTCTACTGCAGGACGAAAACTTAGCTCCCTTGCAATGGTTAATGGGCCGTGTAGTTGCTCTCCACCCTGGTTCCGATGATTTGGTCCGAGTGGTATCCATCCGTACGAAAAATGGTGTAACGAAGAGATCCATTCAAAGAATTTGTCCACTACCAGTTGAAGATTGTCACAATATGCCAAAGGATGAAGAAAAGAAGTCATCTTCGGTTGAAACACCCGAGGTATTTCAAGGCCGGCGGAATGGACAATTTCTAAGAAATAAACAAAGTGTGTAATGGCAACGTTGCACTCCCCGCCCACGGCGCAAGCTTGTTTCGTCAGCGCCCGGCTGAGAAGGGAACTTCGCGACAGACGAAGAACGGAAACACATAGCAAGACCATTAAAAATAGTTTATATAGCCTTGTTCCGATTATTATGTAGTCTTAACAAATAAAATTTTATATCAAAATAGTGTCCCAGTATGTCTTCATCCACAACAAATCGAAAACGCACATAGATCCACCAAAAGGAAAACAATAAAACAAAGACGACACGCGGCGCGGTGTCGCAGCCGTATGAGGGGCAACGAATTTCAACGAATGTATAATGTTGCCCAATGCGAGCTTACGGTGATATTAAAAATTTTTACAATTAGTAGAATTACTTAGCGAAACACCTTTGCTCTACAATTTGTAGTAAATTTTACTACAACTTGTGGAAAACTAATTGTAACACAAATTGTAGTAAATTTTCCACTTCGCTGTGTTTAACAATAATATATTAATAGAGCACAAATTGCAACTTTATTTTGTTTTCTTTGCATCAATTACTACCACAGATGCAGTAACAATTTTTACATTTTTACAATTTTTTTAGTTCGAAGGTTTGGAAAATATTGCTACAGTGTAGACGAAAATACTTAAAAATTGTTGTTACTGATAATCTGATTTTAGCAAAGGGCTTTATTAAGACTTGTCTACAATTTTGTGCAACAAAATATCATTGTTGTTTTTTTCGTGTATGTACTGATATATGTTGATACATAAAAATTATGTTTAATAGCAAAGGAGATTCTTTTCAAAGCATTGAACAAAACACAACAAACCTTTTACAGCTAAGCGAAGCGAGACTTAAAACCCCTAAACTGCAAACATTAAAATGGCAAAGCTGATTAGTGATGGTATACTTAACTACCATTCACCACTCCAGGGTGTCTGTTTACAATGTCAACAACGGTAACAAAGGAAAGTTCTAACAATAAGAAGATCCACTACTGTTCTCTAGAATTATACAAGCGGAAACAATTCCATTGATGAAAGCATTTGCCACATCATGATTAACTATTCCACTATCAGGCAGTAGCAATATTATCTTTAAAGTTCAATCAAGTGTAAGCTAGCTTGGTAATCGAGACGAGACCGCATAAATTTTAAGATTGATTAACGTATATATCCATTTTTTCAATGCTTGATACTATGCCTTTTGTTTATTTGTTGTTGTCTTATTGATGAAATCTAACGGTGCCAAATTGAGAATAATTTATTTTATAAATGTCGTGATTAAAGTGGTTTGTCTGCCTCAAGATATGTAGTTATACACATTACTTTTTAACGCCTCAAATCAACACTTGTACAAAGCAATTTAAATTTATGGGTAATACTTATAGGTTAAATTACAGTCTAAAGAAAAAAATATAAAAAACTAACTTAACTAAATTTAAATAAATTTGTAGCAAATTTTAGTTAAAACTGTTTCATGAACACAAATTAACAAGACTTGTTATAACCGGTAATATTTCACTTATTAACAAGTAAAATTTTACAGATTCACTATTGTAAATATTACAGTTTTCAGAAGTTATAAGTTCACCCTTGCCAAAATTACTTAACTTTTTAACCTGGTGGGTAACGTTTTTGTGGTGACATTTTTCCGTTTCGTATCATTTATTTTGGTTTGTTAGTTGTGTTTTGTTGTTCTAATTTAAAATGCGGGACTCTTCCTCTGACGAAGACAGAGCCGAAGACGTCGAATATTCAGGGTTAGAACAAGTGTGGATTTCATCAGCATATATGAGTTCAACGAAAGATTTCGAATGTCCTGTATTAAAATGGAATCACTACTTGTGGACATCGGGCACAGACTTAGACGTATAACCAGAAGAAGTGAGGCACTATCTGAAAGAGTTGTGTTGTGTGCAGCTCTCCACTGGTTAGGTAATGTTGATCAGTACCACGGAATAGGGGATATTCATGGCGTATCAAAATCAAGTATCTGTAAAGCATTGCATGAAGTTGTGAACGCAGTGAACAACATTAAATTTGCGCAAGTTATTGACTGGCCAGATGGCATTTATGATGTTACAGTAAGGTTCTCCCGAATAGCACAAATGCGTTTGGTTGTATGATATGTGGACGAAACACTTGTCAAAATAGATGCACCAACAGAAAATAAACAACAGTTTGTAGACAGGAATGGAAATCACTCCATAAATGTTATGGCTGTTTGCGGACCGGACTGCAAATTTTACTACGTGAGTGCACGGTGGGCAGTGATGGGCGATGTCGACAATGTCATGTAAACAATTTAATTGTCGACGCGTCGACTATGGTGTCGATATCGACAACTTAAACGATGTCGACAACTTAAGCGATGTCGACAACGTCGACAATCACTTCAAAATTTATAATACCCATTAAAATAATATTAAAAGATACAAAAAGTACATGTAGAACACGTTTCAATAAAAACTTACATTCTTACAATAATAATACTGAAATTAAGAAAACAATATTAATTAAGGTCGTCCTCGAAATCGCGTTCATAGATAACAATTTAGCGTGTTTCTTACTGTTCCGAGTTTAAGTGTGAAATAAACATTTATCAACATTTTAGAATGCGAGAAAGACACTTTGTTTTTTATTGGCTTGTGAATGTATCCCCAATTAGAGAACAACCTTTCAAGTGCTGCTGAAGATGCTGAATTTTTAAGTAACTTAACCTTACATTTTTAGTATTCTTGACATTGTTGACATTGTCGACGTTAATTTCATTGTTGACGCATTGTCGACGCGTCAACGTCGACAATTAAAGTTAACGCGTCGACGTCCA
This sequence comes from Philopedon plagiatum, assembly GCA_963971165.1. Classification (NCBI taxonomy): domain Eukaryota; kingdom Metazoa; phylum Arthropoda; class Insecta; order Coleoptera; family Curculionidae; genus Philopedon; species Philopedon plagiatum. The sequence continues at coordinate 82,787,909 of OZ020190.1, forward strand.
TCCCTGTGCACGGCGCCCGAGTATACAGAAACAGTACATTGCATCATCGTTTTGAAAATAGCTGGTGACCAATTCCTGATGGTGTGATACTAGGTGATTCAGGTTATCCGTTAAAAGAATGGTTGATTCACCCAACTGTCCTGAATTTAGATGATCCAATTGCCATGCGGTTTAATCGTGCACATAAGTCTACCAGGCGGGTTGTGGAAAATTCATTTGGAATTTTAAAGAGATTCCATGCCTTAATTATTTAAGGGTAAAGCCAATTTTTGCTTGTGATATTATTAAATGTTGTTTCGTTCTATGCAACATTGCGAGGACCGAAGAAGATGCAGAACGTGTCCTGCAACCCCAAGGTCTTGGCGACAGAGGCGAAGAGATATTTCGAGCTGATGCAAATCCTGCCGGTGCGAGAACACTTGAAGCATTGATAGATCTTTTCCGATAACCTTTGTCAAGAGTTCAGTTCAGCCTAAGTATGTAATTTTATAATATCTTGATACATTCAGATTGTAGTCATATATGATGAAAAATATAATATGTCTAAAATAGGTGAACCCACTATTGCTATCTCCAAAACGGTAAAAGATACGAGGTCGGTTAAATTGGAGAAAATGTGCCATTTTTAGCCCGAATTCATGTATTTAAATTTAATTCTCATATATCTCTAAAACTACTATAGTTAGAAAAAAAATGTTTTAACAAAAATCACACGATTTTTTATTTTTGCTTAAGTTACGTTATTGTTTTGTTTATTTCATTTGATTTTAATGAGTTACTGATACCAACTTGTTTTTTTTTCAAATACGGATCTAGTCTTTTTGCTGCATTTTTTGAAAGAATACTTCATACCCTTGTGAACGCAGCCCAACTGTATCTCAGTTGATTATGTTTTCCGACGTTTTGGTGAAGAATAGCATCATCACCAGGATATTTTACCAGTACGGACCTGGCATTTTTTAAATTAATCAGTTGAATAATTGAAACATAGCGATAGGTTGCGAATTTGTGCCTTAACATGGAAGATCCTAGGTCCGAATTGATAGAAAATCCTGATGATGTTACTATTCTTGATCAAAACGTCGGAAAATATATTCAAGTTACACACAGTTGTAAAGGGTATGAAGTATTCTTTCAAAAAATGAAGAAAAATTTCAGGTCCGAATGTGAAAAAAGTTAGTATCAGTAATTATAAAAACAAATGGTATAAACAAAACAATTACGTTACTTTAGAGAAGGTAAAAAATCCAGTGATTTTTGTTGAAACAATTTTTTCTAACTATAGTTCTTGAGATATTTAAGAACTAAATTTTTGACTGTTTTAAAAAAATCCAGTGTAGATATGAAACTATAGAGAATTTGTCAACTCCGTAAACGGAATGCTTTACCGTTTCGGAGATAGCAATAGTGGTATCGGCTATTTTAGACACCCTGTATAAATACACAGTGTGGTCCATTAAGCGTGCAACAAATGGGAAATTTTTTTATAAGTTGCACAATCGAAATGTAAATCCCGTCAAAAATTCGTACATGTCCGAGAACCATATCAGGTGCACTTAGGATAGCTTCAAGTCAAACAGCATACAGGGCAGGCCAAAAAATATAAAAATCGTTCAAGAACAAAGGGCCCTTATTTTCAAAAATATAGGAAAACATTATTAAGAAAAGTTGTTTAGAATTAAAAGGTATGTCCAAATCCAAAGTCATAGCCTCCTATTCAAAAAAATATATTTTTATGAAAATTTTAAATTATCTCTATATAATGTTTTTTTTTTAATATTCAGCTGTAATACATTTTCAATTTAACCACAATTAAATCACTTCTGCATAACTTTCATCCAATTAAAGCAAATTTGTAAAATTGACCTAGATTTGTATTTTTTTAGTAACCAAAAACTTCATGTTTGTTGCAACGATATTACACACAAGTTTAGAATTTTGCAAAAATTCTTAAAAATAAGGCAAATACATGCACATTATTATTAGAGAAGGATTTACCCTATTTTTAAAAATATTTGCGAAATTCGAAACTTGTGTGTAATATTGTTGCAACAGACATGAAGATTTTGGTCACTTAAAAAATATAAATCTAGGTAAATTTTACAAATTTGCTTCAATTGAATGAAAATTATGTAGAAGTGATTTGACTGTGGTTAATTTGAAAATGTATTATAGTTGAATATAAAAAAAATCGTTATAGGGGGATAATTTCAAATTTAAATTTTTTTTTATTTCGAATAGAAGGCTATGACTTTGTATTTGGACATACTCTTTCAAGTCTAAACAACATTTGTTAATAACGTTTTTCTATATTTTTCGAAATAAGGGTACTTTATTCTTAGAAGATTTTTATATTTTTTGGCCTACCCTGTATGCTGTTTGACGTGATGCCATCCTAAGTGCACCTGATATTGTTATCGAACATGCACCAACTTTTGGTTTATATTTCGGTTGTGCATCTAATACAAAAATTTCCCATTTGTTGCACACTAAATGGACCACACTGTATATATATATATATATATATATATATATATATATATATATATATATATATATATATATATATATATATATATATATATATATATATATATATATATATGAAGAAGGGTAGTCGTTGCTGGACTAGTTAAGGAACAACGTAGCAAATTGTAGGGTAACAGCAAATGAAAGTACACTCTTTTAAGATAAATCCGAGCTTTCGGAAATGTTTATTTCCATCCTCAGGGACTGAAAAACAAAACGATACTTTTTTATTTTATGTAAGGTAATTAAAAACCCAAGTACTCACATCTTAGATAAGATTGTTCATATTTGATGGTATCGTTTTATTCTTCAGGAGAAATATACACAGCATCGTGAAACCAAAAGTCTTAAGTCAATTTAAAACACATTAAAATACATGGATGCTCAAAACAAACAATAAGCAATTAAAATCAAAAATCCTTCATGCAGACATCGTTCTCTGGTATGAAATCACATCATCCTGGAACTGAATATGCAAATTGACAGATTTATTGGTTAGGTTAAGTTAGTAATGGGTAAGTACCCACGGCCTGAACCGTAACAGCACCTTATGCCCACACTGGAGCGTCACTTTTTGGATTTAGTGACACAATTAAGTTTTTTTTTTTTTTTTTTTTTTTTTTTAATTTAAAATACTATTAATATTGCAGATTCTACGTGAAAATTCGGCATTTTAAGACAATTAATTGATGTTTTGTGCAAGAGATAGAGCAAGTTGCTGTCACCTTATTGATAGAAGTACTCGCATCCTACAAACTTTCAGATATGTATAATTGGTTGTGCTTTGGCAGAACATGTGAATAAATCTAAACACACTATTAATTATGGGGCTACTAAGGTCCTGGCCACTGAACATAATTATAAAAAAAGCCTTTTCTTAGAAATGGCATTCATTGCGCAAGAACAGGCAACAATGAACAAAAGAACAGATATACACCATTTGAGTGAAATATATTCTTACTTATTAACACTAGATGTGACACCACACAACAATGGTAACCAATTATACATGTCTGAAAGTTTGTAGGATGCGAGTACTTCTATCAATAAGGTGACAGCAACTTACTCTATCTCTTGCACAAAAAATCAATTAATTGTCTTAAAATGCCGAATTTTCAAGTAGAATCTGCAATATTAATAGTATTTTAAATTAAAAAAAAAAAAAAACTTAATTGTGTCACTAAATCCAAAAAGCGACGCTCCAGTGTGGGTATAAGGTGCAGTTACGGTTCAGGCCGTGGGTACTTACCCATTACTAACTTAACCTAACCAATAAATCTGTCAATTTGCATATTCAGTTCCAGGATGATGTGATTTCATACCAGAGAACGATGTCTGCATAAAGGATTTTTGATTTTAATTGCTTGTTGTTTGTTTTGACCATCCATGTATTTTAATGTGTTTTAAATTGACTTAAGACTTTTGGTTTGACGATGCTGTGTATATTTCTCCTGAAGAATAAAACGATACCATCAAATATGAACAAGCTCATCTAAGATGTGAGTACTTGGGTTTTTAATTACCTTACATAAACAGTCTACAGTCTGCAATCCTGCCAGAACACATCACATCAGCAACGAAGCCGGTGGGAGACCTACTACATAGACAGGACATCAATGTTAATTTGCATGAATATGACAAAAGGTTAGGTAACAAACTAGTAAGTCTTGAAATATCTGCTAACCATAAATTGATAGAGGAACTTGAGTCCAACAAGACTACAATTAGGGATGACATTATTAATTTAACTAATGAAGCAATTTTTAATGAATTTTCAGCTAGACAAAAAATACAATACAATAGAATCTACTGTAAAATAAAAAATAAGAATATAGCAAAACTAAATAATTTAAAGTCCAAATTCACTCAGAATTATCTTAATACTCAACCTAACTGGGTCAAAAATATCTCGGATACAGTTATACCAGACGATATTTTAAAATTTCTGTCGTTAGGGCCTAAATTCAGTATTGAACCAGTGGTAGGGAGAGATATTCCTATTAAGAGGGTTTTGGCAGACATAGATTACATAGTCTCTCATTTTGAAGATAATAACACAAAGAACATTTTAACAGCAAAAGTTACGAATGTTATCACTAATCACATTCATAATAACAAATCTAATAATTCTTTTTATAATAAAATGTACATTAAAACAAAAAATTTTTTAAGAAACAATCCTAATTTAATTTTAACAAAGTCTGACAAGGGAAATGTTACTGTTGTAATGTCCAAGCAACAATACTTTAATTTATGTAATGAGCTAATATTACAGGACAATTCGTACATAGAAATTAATAGAGACCCCACACTGACTATACAAAATAAATGCAATAAATTAATTAAAGCATTATATGACACCAATCAAATTGATGAGAAATTAAAAAAGAAACTTACTAACTATAGAGGGGTGTCTCCAAAATTCTATGCTCTGCCGAAAATACACAAACCAACACTTTCTATAAGGCCAATTGTAGCCTCAATAGGTGCCCCTACAGGGCTACTTGCTACGTTTCTCACAGATGTTTTAACCAGGGCTTACAGTGTGGATAATGATTACTTTATAAGGGATTCTTTTCAGGTTACAACATTATTCAATGGCATGATTCTCCCGGACGATTATGTAGTCGCTAGTTTAGATGTGGTTTCTCTTTTCAGTAATGTATACTATAACGCAGTACATAGGGCGCTATTCAAGAATTGGGAACAAATAAGTGGTGTTTGTAACATTAATCAATCAACGTTCTTTAATCTAATCAACTTTTTATTCCAAAATACTTATTTTTCATTTGACAATAAGTTTTACAAGCAGACTTTTGGTACCCCGATGGGAGCATCTATCTCGCCTATTTTGGCAGCATATGTGATGGACGATTTGTTGGACACAGTGTTGCCGGTGTTGTCATTTAAACCTCATTTCATTAAAAAATATGTGGATGACATTATCCTTGCTCTACCTAGGAATGGCATAGATGAGATAGTTGATACTCTTAACAGTTACGATCCATATATACAATTCACCATTGAAAATGAAGATCAAAATTTCTCAGTGCCTTTTCTTGACACTAAACTTATTCGAAATGAGGATAATGTGATATTGGTCGATTGGTACCAAAAACCCTGTAGCTCAGGTAGATACCTCAATTACAATTCATATCACAAAAATCAATGAAAGTGAATTTGGTAAAACAGATGAAGGATAGAGTTTTGAAAGTCTCCGATCGTTCCTTTCACAAAAAGAACTTGGATAGGTTATACACATTATTCTTGAATAATTCTTATCCCAAAACGTTACTGCGCAGGATTTTGTTCAGCACTTCGTCCACCCGTATGGACGGGGCGACCTCTGTGGGAGATAACAGTACTTTGTTCAGCACAATGGAGCTCCATGATTTCTTCCAAAGCTCAACAAACCAACACCACAATAATAATTTAAATAATAATCCACAAGACAATGCAGAACTGGTGAGAGAACACACACTTTATGCATCTTTGCCATATATCAGAGAAGGTACTCCAAAGTTGTCAAGGATTTTTAATTGTGGTGATCATCTAAATATTAAAATAGCTAACAAGACGGTTTTGAGACTCGGTTCTATAGATACAAAATTAAAAGATAAAACACCCCTTAAGAATCTCTCAGATGTGATATATAGCATCCCGTGCTTCGAATGTGACAAAGTATATGTAGGACAGACATCCAGACCGGTTTCGTATAGAATTACATCACACAAAAGCGATTGTAGACTTCGTCCGGAACGTTGTGCTTTGGCAGAACATGTGAATAAATTTAAACACACTATTAATTATGGGGCTACTAAGGTCCTGGCCACTGAACATAATTATAAAAAAAGACTTTTCTTAGAAATGGCATGCATTGCGCAAGAACAGGCAACAATGAACAAAAGAACAGATATACACCATTTGAGTGAAATATATTCTTACTTATTAACACTAGATGTGACACCACACAACAATGGTAACCAATTATACATGTCTGAAAGTTTGTAGGATGCGAGTACTTCTATCAATAAGGTGACAGCAACTTACTCTATCTCTTGCACAAAAAATCAATTAATTGTCTTAAAATGCCGAATTTTCACGTAGAATCTGCAATATTAATAGTATTTTAAATTAAAAAAAAAAAAAACTTAATTGTGTCACTAAATCCAAAAAGTGACGCTCCAGTGTGGGTATAAGGTGCAGTTACGGTTCAGGCCGTGGGTACTTACCCATTACTAACTTAACCTAACCAATAAATCTGTCAATTTGCATATTCAGTTCCAGGATGATGTGATTTCATACCAGAGAACGATGTCTGCATGAAGGATTTTTGATTTTAATTGCTTATTGTTTGTTTTGACCATCCATGTATTTTAATGTGTTTTAAATTGACTTAAGACTTTTGGTTTCACGATGCTGTGTATATTTCTCCTGAAGAATAAAACGATACCATCAAATATGAACAATCTCATCTAAGATGTGAGTACTTGGGTTTTTAATTACCTTACATAAAATAAAAAAGTATCGTTTTGTTTTCCAGTCCCTGAGGATGGAAATAAACATTTCCGAAAGCTCGGATTTATCTTAAAAGAGTGTACTTTCATTTGCTGTTACCCTACAATTTGCTACGTTATATATACATATATATATATATATATATATATATATATATATATATATATATATATATATATATATATATATATATATAATATATGGTTTTATTTTTCCATGGGGTTGCGGTCAAAATGTTTACATTAAAACAATAGTCATCTTTGACGTTTCGGTTTATTGACTGACTAAACCATCATCAGAAAGTTAACTACAAATTTTTAAAAAGAACTTATTTTATCAGGTTTACTAATAATAACACAAATAGACATACCTTTTAACTATGATGAACAATCTTAGCACTAATACTACTACATTTTAACAACCATGTACTCTCTACGAGACACAGTGTCTCGTAGAGAGTACATGGTTGTTAAAATGTAGTAGTATTAGTGCTAAGATTGTTCATCATAGTTAAAAGGTATGTCTATTTGTGTTATTATTAGTAAACCTGATAAAATAAGTTCTTTTTAAAAATTTGTAGTTAACTTTCTGATGATGGTTTAGTCAGTCAATAAACCGAAACGTCAAAGATGACTATTGTTTTAATGTAAACATTTTGACCGCAACCCCATGGAAAAATAAAACCATATATTATAATTAAACGGTCAGGAAAAACAATACTATATATATATATATATATATATATATATATATATATATATATATATATATATATATATATATATATATATATATATATATATATATTTATAGAAATTGTTTTCTTGGATCTTGTTTATATATTTTTTATAGATATATTTTCTTGGGATTTAAAGATCCTTAATAATTACTACTTTTTATGGTTTTAGGCTTTTATTAACGTTTCGGTCATTATTGTGACCTTCTTCAGAATGTGTGCTGAAAAACCACATTCTGAAGAAGGTCACAATAATGACCGAAACGTTAATAAAAGCCTAAAACCATTAAAAGTAGTAATTATTAAGGATCTTTAAATTCCAAGAAAATATATCTATAAAAAATATATATATATATATATATATATATATATATATATATATATATATATATATATATATATATATATATATATATATATATATATATATACATCTTTCATCATTTCTGCGTCCTTTCATAATCCATCATTTTTGCGTCCCCTAGAAATAGAGGTTTTAGGCTTTGCACATCAAGAGTATATCGATTTTTTTCCTTTTTTTGTGTTGCTCCTAATTTTTCTTTCAAATATCTCTTAAAACTAAAATATACCTTTTCTTTTATTATGCAGCATTTTCAACTCCTTTCATATTATAATCAAATTTGCGTCCGGCGTATAATTTTGTACATTTGTCGACGCATTTTGCTTCCGAGCTGTATAATATTTGGACACTTCTCTATCATTTTTACTGCTGCCGTGTTGCCAGAATTTTGAAAAGTCCGAAAGGTGGGAAAGATTACACAGCGACTTTGAACCAATGATAGGTATGACTAATCTGTCACCAGAAATGGCTTGAGGGACTAGTTTTATACATACTTATAGTTCACATTGCCTTTTGAATTAAAATTCTATCAGCTTCCAGGCGCAACATACCTCAATACGACACTTTGCTACAACTGTTTATTAGTAGAATAACTGGGCTGTTTATAACTTAAAGGTATAATTAATTGTTTCCTCATAATATGATGGTGACATGTAAATCTTTACGCCAAGAGCAGGATGAGATAACCAAGGTGCTATGAGTCTATTACATAACCATCGATCTTTTATGAACATGCTTTTATTAGCTTGACTTGTAACATTGTAATGGGACCTTACAACTCAATTTTCACCCACTTCTAATTGTCGTACATAACGTGTTTTTTTCATTAAAAAAAAATATACAGCATGTCTTTGAAATGAAAAACATTTTATTATTGATTTTACGAAAAAAGTGTCTCTTTATAGAAAGTTCTGCATCGTAAAAAAATAGCACTGCCATTCAAAAATTTGATCTAGTAAGTACAGGGTGGCACAAAAATGAAAAAGTCATAATCCACATGAAGCTAAAAAGACAAAATATTTATTTAAAGGTTCACTGCCACTGCAAATGTACAATTTGATATGTTTTTTTCATTAAAAAAATAACATATATAGCATATTTGCGAAATGAAAAAAAATTATTATTGATTTTACGAAAAAAGTGTCTCTTTATAAAAAGTTCTGCATCGTGACAAAATTGCACTGCTATTTAAAAATTTGATCTTGTACATACAGGGTGGCTCAAAAATCAAAAAGTCCTAATCCACATGAAGCTAAGAAGACAAAATCGTTGTTTAAAGGTAAACTGCCACTGCAAATGTACAATTCAATAATATGTTTTCTTCATTAAAAAAATATACAGCATGTCTTCGAAACGGAAAAATTTTTATTATTGATTTTACGAAAAAAGTGTCTATTTGTAAAAAGTTATGCATCGTGAGAAAATAGCATTGCTATTCAAAAATTTGATCTTGTATATGTATGCTGGGTGGCCCAAAAATAAAAAAGTCCTAATCCACGTAAAGCTAAGAAGACAAAATCGTTATTTAAACGTGAACTACCACTGCAAATGTACAATGCAATAATATGTTTTTTTTTCATTAAAAGAAATATACAGTATGTCTTCGAAATGGAAAAATTTTTGTTATTGATTTCACGAAAAAAGTGTCTTGTTATAAAAAGTTCTGCATCGTGAAAAAATAGCATTGCCATTCAGAAATTTGATCCAGTACGTACAGTGTGGCTCAAAAATGAAAAAGTCATAATCCACGTGAAGCTAAAAAGACAAAATATGTATTTAAAGGTACACTGCCACTGCAAATGTACAATGTAATAATATGTTTTTTTTCATTAAAAAAATATACAGCATGTCTTCGAAATGGAAAAAAAATTTATTATTGATTTTACGAAAAAAGTGTCTCTTTATAAAAAGTTCTGCATCGTGAGAAAATAGCATTGATATTCAAAAATTTGATTTTGTACATACAGGGTGGCTCAAAAATAAAAAAGTTCTAATCCACGTGAAGCTAAAAAACAAAATCGTTATTTAAAGGTAAACTGACACTGCAAATGTACACACAAGAGTTCTTTTTATGATATGTTTGGAACATACAGGAGGTCCCAAAAGTAAAATTATTTTTTTAAAATCGCCGTTACAAAAAAAGTATATCTTCATAAAAAATTCTACATTGTGAAAAAGAGCATGGTGTAAATATTTTTTATAGGGCATAGAGGGTGGCTAAAAATTTAAATTAAAATTGGGACTTTCAGCTTTATGAGCCACCCTGTATTGTCCTTCATCAAGTTTTTGAATAACCATGCTTCTTTTACAATGTAGAACTTTTTATAGAGATATAGGATTTTTTTTGTAAAATCGGTAATAAAAAATTTAATTTTATTTTTGAGACTTCGTGTATGTTCCAAAACTACCTAATTCACTAAAAAACTAAAAAAAAACACGCTTTTATGAGTAGCGCACTAAAACGTTAAAAATAAATTATAGTTTAAAAAACTAAAAACACGTTTTTATGAGTAGCGCACTAAAAAGTTAAAAATAAATTATAGTTTAAAAAACTAAAAACACTTTTTTATTAGTAGCCCACTAAAAAGTTAAAAATATAGTTTAGAAACTAAAAAACACGCTTTTATGAGTAGCTACCGCTATATATTGTAAGTGCGCCCCACGCTTTAAAATTGAATTACCTATTTTAAGACCAAATGTTTTATAGCTCTACAAGTTAACAGAAAACCGGGATATACTTGTGTGCGGAGTAAAGGAAGGCGCATTGAGTAAGTTGCTTTACTTTTCTCACGAAGTGCTCACTACACACCCCGGTTTACTGTTAGGTAACTATAAAAGGAAAATAATCATTTTGAACTTTTTAGTGCGCTACTCATAAATGCGGGTTTTTTAGTTTTTTAAATTATAATTTATTTTTTTAACCTAAAATGCAAGTTGAAAATATAAGTTAAAATAATATTAATAGTATAAACATTTTTACTGCTTATTTGTTAATTTGTAAAATTTATTGAAGAATAAAAAGATTGCTAACAATAGTAATATGAATCAAAATATTGTAAGTATTTTCCATGCTTATATAATATAATATTATTTTTAATTTATTTTTATATGAAACTAGGAATTCTTAGCCGTCGACAAATTTCAATTATTCATAACAGTAACGATGTCAGACATTTACGCTCCTTTTGGTAAAAGTGATAATGTAAGGTGACAGATCAAGGCTGACAATTTTTATTTTAATTTACTGACATGGCACTGACATGTACACATTGCAATCACAGAATGGCGCTTTTTTTACCAAGAGTTCTCCGCATTCTTTACATATGAGATCGCTATAAAAAGGAGTTTTTAGCCATGGATTCTCCTTACCTCATTCCACGATTTAAGTTTATTTTGAGTTGTTTTGCTGGAACCTGGAAATAAGATTGCGAATTATAATAAAATCCTATTTTTATTATAACTTTCGTTTATTTTATTTGGGTTAAGTCACCAGATAAACTCAAAATATGGCAGGGCGTCCAACAAAACTTATCCACCTAATAAAACTAAAGCAGATATATTTAATGTCGACAGACAGAAGCAAATTTCTTTTTAATGCTTTTTGACTGGATTCACTATTGATAAGAGAGGTATAATTTGGCAATTAAGGTCTTGCTCATTGCTCAGTGCTCAGGTTTATATAATTAAGGGTTTAAATTGGCAAGTGTTAAGGTAAGGCAACCAAATAGACTGATAGTTTATTTTTAATTTTTCTCGCCAACTTATAAAGAAAAGAGCGCTTTAAATAATAGTTAAGTACAGTTAAATTTACTAACCGAAATAAACCTTTTTAATATACTAAAAAGATAATGTAAAATGTCGACCACATATAACAAATAAAATTTCAAAATGTAGTTATTCTTAAATAACTTTTTTAAGTTTTTGTTTTTTAGAAAAACCGCATCAATCGAAATAGGTGAAAATGTTACACAGGAAACGTATCTAAAACGTCTATAAAACTTAATCATTTTGATAAACTTAAGCTTCAAAAAGTTTTGCAATTTATGTCAGCGGTAAAGCGTCAGCTATATGTACAAAATACAGTTTCTGTAACATAAATCGTTTTCGAGTTTGAGCAACAAAAAATAGAAACTAATTTTGAAGGTGCTCTGTATATATTTCACCTGAAATATAGCCTGTTCCAAGCCAGGTTGAAAAGTAGTCCATATGCAAAATTTTTCCTTTTCTTTTTGGTCAAGCAGTTTTAAGCGTTCGCTCCAACAGACAATCCGACAGACAGACGGACAGACAAACCGACGGAAATGGGAGACCATCTGATATAGTGACCCCAACACGTAAAGATATGAAAATATCCGGGAAGTGATTTTTTTCTAGCGAGAGAAGTAAAAAGTTGAAATTACTAAAATTAGAAATGATTTTTAATAATGCAAAAATATTCCGTGAAAAGATAAATTTAGGATGTGTAGAAATGTCAAATTACAATTCATAACCTCCATTTATAATAAAGTGGTAATTGCCATAAGAAAGTGCGATTATTTCTTGATATTATATCTTTAAAATGGGCTAGTACAAACTATATCCCAAATCGATTACTTGCTATATTTTAAAATCAAATATAAAATGGTATAGTTTTTTTGTAATAAAAAAAGCCTTAAAATTAAAAGTACTAAAACTTTTAAAGCTCCAACAAGAAAAGAAAATTTTACGCGGCTGTTGTATCTAATAGAAAATAAAATTTCATTGTTCCTAACTTGCACCCTGTACAGTAAAACTGTTCTATTTCTACTTTACACTACACTTACAACACCATTGATTTTTGACACTTTAACGGTAATTTTGTATTGCAGCAATTGCAGTATACCTATTAATATAAGATATGCAGGCATCGCTGTTTTATTTAATAACTAGCTATCGCCCGCAACTTCTTCCACGGTATAAAAATTTTACTCCATAACAAACTTTAAATCTCCATTGTAATACCCCCTTAGGGGTTGATTTATTAAAAACTGAAAAAACACGTATTTAAACATTAACGCTCAGATGCACTAAGAAGGTTTAAGATTTAGTACTGGTTTAAATTAGAATCTTCTAGTTGATCAGGTATGTTTTGACAGGTTTTTTTCCTGTTATTGTTAATACGTCGTCGTTAAAAACTTATGAAATATTCCGTTCCGTGTCGTTCATTTTATTCATATTCGTTAGACAAAATTAGATTTTCTGACCTCAATTGACATATTAGTTAACATTTTTGGGGAAATTGCCATTCGCTCGTTCCCCCCCCCCCCCGTTAGTTTTTTTAAATATGAGACCCCAATACCCCGAAAACAGTATTAACATTTTTAGATAATTTCCCAGTTGCTCCTTCTTATCCCCCCACCGCCGTTAATTTTTTAAAAATAAGTTTCAACAAAATTAGATTTTCTGTTCTCAGTAACCCCAAAAGTAGTTAACATTTTTGGAGAAATTCCAATCCCCGCGCCTTTTTATTCCATCTGTCCCGCCGTTAATTTTGTTTACATTCGTTAAACAAAATTAGATTTGCTGACCTCAATAACCTTGAAAATGATATATCAGATAACTTTTTTTGAAAAATGATGAGTAGCACGATTTTATTCTCCCTCGTTATATATTTTTAAATATGTTAGACCAAAGTACATTTTTTGACGTTAATAACCCCGAAAATGACAAATTAGTTAACATTTTTTCCAGTCGCTCCTTTTGATCCCCCCAACGCCGTTAATTTTTTAAATATAGGTTTCAACAAAATTAGGTTTCTGACCTAAATATCCCCGTAAATGACAGATTAGTTAACATTTTTGGAGAAGTTCCCAGTTGCGCTCTAATATCACCCCACCCCCGACGATATTCTTAACTTCCCTAACACAAAATTAGATTTTCTGACCTCAATAACCTCGAAAATAACATAATAGTTAACATTTTTGAAGAAATTCCCACCAGCTCCTTTTCCCCAAAGTCGGCCGTTCCCTAGACGCGTACTTTTCCAAGGTCATCCGGAACCTAGACGCGTATTTTCTTAAAGGGCGTCCGCTCCCCAGACGCGTATTTTCCCAAGGTCGTCAGTTTCCCCGGCAAGCATTTCTCTATGGTCCTCCGGTTCCCAAACGCGTAATTCTTTCCATGGTCGTCCGCTCCCTAAATGCGTATTTTCCTTAAGGGCGCCCGCTCTCCAGACGCGTTTCCCAAGGTCGTCCGCTATTCCCCAGGGTCCTCCGTTCCTCAGACGCGACTTTTCGTCAAGGTCGTCCACTTCCCAGGTGCGTATTTTTCTCAAGATCGCCCGCTCCCTAGATGCGTATTTTTACAAGGTCGCCCGCTTCCCTAGATACGTATTTTCCCCAAGGTCGTCCGCTCCCCAGACGCGTATTTTTCTAAGGTCGTCCGTTTTAAAGAAGCTTATTTCCCTCAAGGTCGTTCGCTCCCCCGACGCGTGTTTTTCCTAAGGTCTTCCGCTCCCTAGGTGCGTATTTTGTTAAGGACGCCCGCTCACCGGACGCATATTTTTCCAAGGTCGCCACTGGTGTGGCATTCAAGTGGACAGCCTTACAGAATACTTCACATTTTTAGGTAAATTCCCAGTCGCTCTTTTATATCTCCCCCCTCCCGTTAATTTTTTAAAAATCGGTTCCAACAAAATTAGATTTTCTGACCTCAATAACTCTGAAAATGATAAGCTAACATTTTTGGACAAATTCTCAGCCGCCGTTTTATCCCCTCTCCCCTCCCTTCTCCGTAATTTTTTTTAGCATCTGTCACACAAAATCAGATTTTCTGACCTCGGTAATCCCGAAAATGGCCCATTAGTTAACATTTTTGGACAAATTCCCAGCCGCCCTTTTTATTCGCCCCCCTCCCTACGATACTTTTTTAACATCTGATAGAAGAAAATATTTTCTGACCTCAATTACCCCGAAAATGACATATTAGTCAACATTTTCAAAAAATTCTCAGTCGCTCCGGTTTTATCCCCACTCACCTCGTCCCCTTTATTATTTTTTAAAGCTTATGACTTTTTCTTTTTTGAGCCACCCTGTATGAACAATACCAAATTTTTGAATAGCAATGCTATTTTCTCACGATGCAGAACTTTTTATAAAGAGACAGTTTTTTCGTAAAATCAATAATACATTTTTTCCATTTCGAAGACATGCTGAATATTTTTTTAATGAGAAAAAACATATTGTTGAATTGTACATATGCAGTGGCAGTTTTCCCTTAAATAACGATTTTGTCTTTTTAGCTTCACGTGGATTATGACTAGTTCATTTTTGAGCCACCCTGTACATACTAGATCAAATTTTTAAATGACAATGCTGTTTTTTTACGATGCAGAACTTTTTATAAACAGACGCTTCTTTCGTAAAATCAATAATATTTTTTTCCCATTGCGAAGATATGCTGTATATTTGTTTAACGAAAAAAAAATATTATTGAATTGTACATTTGCAGTGGCAGTTTTCCTATAAATAACGAGTTTGTTTTTTTAGCTTCACTTGGATTATGACTATTTCATTTTTGAGCTACCCTTGTGATCTACTAGATCAAATTTTTGAGTGGCAATGCTATTTTTTTACGATGCTGCACTTTTTATAAACAGACACTTTTTTCGTAAAATCAATAATAAAAATTTTTCCATTTCGGGGATATGCTGTATATTTTTTAATGAAAAAAACATTGTTGAATTGTACATTTGCAGTGGCAGTTTACCTTTATATACCGATTTTGTCTTCTTAGAATCACGTGGATCAGGACTTTTGTATTTTTGAGCCACCCTGTATGTACAAGATTCAATTTGTGAATAGCAGTGCTATTTTCTCACGATGCAGACTTTTTATAAAGAGACACTTTTTTCGTAAAATCAATAAAAAACATTTTTCCATTTCGCAGACATGCTGTATATTTCTTTAATGAAAAAAAAAACACATTCTTGAGTTGCAGGTATATTTGTAGTGGCAGTTTTCCTTTAAATAACGATTTTGTCTTTTTGGCTTCACGTGGATTATGACTATTTCTTTTTGAGCCACCCTGTACGTACTAGATCAAGTTTTTGAATGACAATGCTGTTTTTTACGATGCAGAACTTTTTATAATCAGACACTTTTTTCGTAAAATCAATAATAAAATTTTTTCCATTTCGAAGACATACTGTATATTTTTTTAATGAAAAAAACATATATTATTGAATTGTAAATTTTAGATTAGACCCCTTTCGGAAGCAAAAATGATAGGGTGATATATATATATATATATATATATATATATATATATATATATATACATATATATTTTTTTTTATATTTATTCTTGGGTTTTATAGTCCTGGATAAAAATTAAAAATTATGTGTTGGTTTTTACATACTTTTTATTTGTCGTCAATTTAACGTTTCGGTCTTTTTTTCCACTTTCGACCTTCTTCAGAAATATTTACTCTTAAAAGAGATAGCTTATGTCAAAAAATAATTTTTTCATTCCTTTAACCTCATTTGTCATTATATAAATATAACACGAGAAATGCATGAAAAAACAGACATACCTTGAAGGAAAATCCTTGGCAGGTTTCTTCACAACATATCACAAAACTAGTAGATATAATGTATTTCATATCTTAATTAAAATAACAATTTTTAGGGGGGCACAAACACGATCTTTAAAAACAATGCAGCAAGCATAGGAATATATATATATATATATATATATATATATATATATATATATATATATATATATATATATATATATATATATATATATATATATATATATATATAGATATATATATATATATATATATATATATATATATATATATATATATATATATATAATATATATATATATATATATATATATATATATATATATATACAGGGTGTCTGGAAAAGGTCTGTACAAAATGCTACCACGTATTCGTGAGACTAAAATAAGACGATTTAACCCAACTTACCTATGTCCAACAGTGTTTCGTTAGGGAGATACAGAGCCCCAAAGGGGTACTTAACGATTTACTTTTTTGGCTCTAACTTTTGAACCGACTTGTATAATTTAATGAAATTTTAATATTTTATGTTGGCCATAAAGACTCATAAAACCATACTACAGTAGATGTTTCAGATCGTCAGGGAAGTCAGGCACGGACTTGCCACCACACTCGTTGGGCCAAATTTTTGACAGGGATCATTTTACAGAGCTCAAAACTGATTTTTTAAATACTTTGGTCATTCCTCTTTAAAAAAGGTACTCTACATTTGTTTCGATAAAATTAGCCGTTTTCGAAAAAATTAAGTTTTTGTATAACACGTTATTGAAATAATTTTATCAGAATACTACAATAAAACGCCAGTCGTTTTTATTTCGTTAACAATGTGTTATTGACAACACTTTTCAAAATTGTCTGACTGATTATATAAGAATTAAGTAATGGAGCATTATTCCTATAGCGAATATGCTGACATGCATCTAATTTACGGACAAGAACTTGGCAATTGTGTGGAGGC
Source organism: Philopedon plagiatum (assembly GCA_963971165.1). NCBI lineage: Eukaryota > Metazoa > Arthropoda > Insecta > Coleoptera > Curculionidae > Philopedon > Philopedon plagiatum. Next base: position 82,805,565 of record OZ020190.1, read on the forward strand.
AAGAAGAATTTATTCTGGTACATTTCCAAATCGACGTTTACCGCACCGAAGAACTTTTGAAAGGGTGGATCGTAGCTTAAGAGAAACAGATAAAAAGTCAAGCGAAATAAAATAAAATGCTAAAAATAGCGAATCATTTGCTAATCAATTTTAGGAAGTTTTTTGCCGCGCCGTGGTGGAGAAGGGTCTCCAAGAAGAGCAAGACACTCTCAGTTAGAGGAGGAAATTCTGGATGAGATTGCTGAAAATCCCTCTAATACTGTAAGAAAGTTGTCGGTTCAAGTTCATGCGACAAAGTGGGTTGTTCATGAGACCCTTCAAGAACAACTGCTACATCCGTATCACGTCCAAAAGGTACATGCCATGTCTCCCGCTGATTATCCTGCAAGAGTCAATTACGCAAATTGGTTTTCTCAACAATTTAGGCAAACTCCAAATTTTACTAGTATTGTTTTGTTCACGGACGAAGCCGGTTTCACCCGAGACGGTGTAATAAATTGCCATAATTTGCATATCTGGCATGAAGAAAATCCCATTTTTAACATTTTTCTGTTTAAGGGATTTCTAAAATATGAAAAAGATTCAGTTTTAAGTACTTTTTATGATTTAACTTTTACCTGTCACTAACACATTGATAACGAAATAACAACGACTGGTGTTTTATTGTAGTATTGTCCCAGATAAAACCAGACCAGATGCGAAAGTTCCAATGTCGCCTGTACTTCATGCGACGGCGAGCCAAGGATTGACGAGACGATCAGCCGGCTGTCTGGCATGTAATACGGAGACCGAGGTTATAAATTTGAATCACAGCATCACAGAGCCTCTGCCGTGTCTTCTTCACATGTAACTGCCGTATAGTATGCACTATCGCAAAGCGATGGTGCAGGCAGCCCTCAAGGTCATTGAGAATGAACACGATATTTGACAGTCTTACGCATCTGGTCTGGTTTTATCTGGGGTATTGTAATATTATTTCAATATAGTGTTATACAAAACCTTAATTTTTTCGAAAACGGCTGATTTTATCGAAACAAATGTAGAGTACCTTTTTTAAAGAGGAATGACCAAAGTATTTAAAAAATCAGTTTTGAGCTCTGTAAAATGATACCTGTCAAAAATTTGGCCCAACGGGTGTGGTGGCAAGTCCGTTCCTGACTTCCCTGACGATCTCAAACATCTACTGTAGTATGGTTTTATGAGTCTTTATGGCCAACATAAAATATTAAAATTTCATTAAATTATACAAGTCGGTTCAAAAGTTAGAGCCAAAAAAGTAAATCGTTAAGTACCCCTTTTGGGGCTCTGTATCTCCCTAACGAAACACTTTCGGATATAGGTAAGTTGGGTTAAATCGTCTTATTTTAGTCTCACGAATACGTGGTAGCATTTTGTACAGACCTTTTCCAGACACCCTGTATATATATATATATATATATATATATATATATATATATACAGGGTGTCTGGAAAAGGTCTGTACAAAATGAATATACAAGTGAATACTGACGGAATGATACTATCTATTATTAAGAATGGCAAGCGGAATTTCTGTTTTTCCTTCCTGTTTTTTGCTACTTCTTTTTTTAGCATTTCTGCTTGGTGTTGTTTTTTTTGCTTTTGTGATAGTAGGATGAAGGAAGAATATGTTTATGGGTTAATTAGTGTTACTTAATTATGTTATGATAAATTTTGCTCAGATTTTTTGTATCGGTTTTTCAATTTATGTTTTTTGAGTTTTTTTGAATTTCAATCATTTCATAAAATTATCTTTTTTTTGTGTGGGTTTCTGTCCGTAAGATTTTTACGTTTTCGAAATCGAAAGTGTGTTGTATTTCTACACTACGGTTGGTTAGGGCTGTTTTTCTTTTATCATATTTATGGCTGTTAAGTCTATTCTTCAAATATTGACTAGTTTGACCTATATAAACACTGTCACAGTCTTTACAAGGTATTTGATAGACTACATGACTTTTTTTGTGTTTTGGAATTTTTAGATTTAAGGGTACTAAATTTCTTTTCTTTAGAAGGTTATATCCTTTGTGGGCGACTGTAATATTATGTTTACTAAAAGTTTTTTTTTATTTTTTCTGATAAGCCTGAGATGTATGGTAGGGAAAGAAAGTTTTTGTTTTTTGAGTTGTTGTTTTGTTGGTTTTTGTTGTAAAAAATATGTATTCTTTTTTTAAAAATATTGTTTATTAGTTTTTCAGGGTAATTGTTTCATTTAAGTGCTTGTTTTGCTTTTTTATGGCATTTTCTCGATATTCGGTGCTAGACAGTTTAATTGCTCGATCTGCAAGACCAATGATTACTGATTTTTTTTTTGGGAAATCGGTTGCTCAGAGTTAAAGTTTACAGATCTGTATGACCATGTTTCTTTTGTGTACCATTCTGTTTTTATATAGTTGTTTTCATGATGTAAGGTTAAATCTAAAAAGTTGATTTTGTTTTGCTTTTCTAGTTCTATTGTGAATTGGAGTTTGTTATGATAACTATTGAAATGGTCTAGTATGTTTTGAGTTTTGTTGTTAGGTACTGCTGCGATGCAGTCATCTACATATCTAAAGAAAAAGGGGATTTGGTAGTTTAATTTATTAAGAATGTGTTCCTCAAGGTCCTCCATTACGAGTTGGGCTATTACGCTGGATATTGAGGCACCCATTGCACAACCTTCAATTTGTTTATAAAATTTGTTTTCATACAGAAAATAGGTGGAATTTAATGTTAATTCAACAGCCTGTAGAAATTCATTTAATGGAATATCAGTGAATTTCTTAATTTCATCCCACTTTTTTATGATTATTTCTTCCGCTAACGCAGTAGGTATGTTTGTGTATAAAGATATGACGTCTAATGATACCAGGGTATAGTCATTTGGTAAAATTATATTTTTTATTTTGCCTTTAAAATCTACGGAATCTTTTATGTAGTAATTATTTTCATTTATAATATTTTGCAGGATGTTTTTTAGGAATTTTGAGAGTTTTTCAAAAGGTGACTGGATACACGATACTATCGGTCTGAGAGGAATTCCCTGTTTGTGAAGTTTTGGTAACCCGTAAATTCTAGGTGGTTGCGCGTTTTGAATTTTAAGTTGTTTGGCGATATCTGGTGAAATGTACATTTGGTTTTCCCATCGAGTGATGAGATTGTATGGGAGATGGGAAAACCAAATGTACATTTCATACATTCACTTGAAAACGCGCAACCACCTAGAATTTACGGGTTACGAAAACTTCACAAACAGGGAATTCATCTCAGACCGATAGTATCGTGTATCCAGTCACCTTTTGAAAAACTCTCAAAATTCCTAAAAAACATCCTGCAAAATATTATAAATCAAAATAATTACTACATAAAAGATTCCGTAGATTTTAAAGACAAAATAAAAAATATAATTTTACCAAATGACTATACCCTAGTATCATTAGACGTCATATCTTTATACACAAACATACCTACTGCGTTAGCGAAAGAAATAATCATAAAAAAGTGGGATGAAATTAAGAAATTCACTGATATTCTATTAAATGAATTTCTACAGGCTGTTGAATTAACATTAAATTCTACCTATTTTCTGTATGAAAACAAATTTTATAAACAAATTGAAGGTTGTGCAACGGGTGCCTCAATATCCAGCGTAATAGCCCAACTCGTAATGGAGGACCTTGAGGAAAACATTCTTAATAAATTAAACTACCAAATGCCCTTTTACTTTAGATATGTAGATGACTGCATCGCAGCAGTACCTAACAACAAAACTCAAAACATACTAGACCATTTCAATAGTTATCATAACAAACTCCAATTCACAATAGAACTAGAAAAGCAAAACAAAATCAACGTTTTAGATTTAACCTTACATCATAAAAACAACTATATAAAAACAGAATGGTACACAAAAGAAACATGGTCATCTAGATATGTAAACTTTATCTCTGAGCACCCGATTTCCCAAAAAAAAAAAATCAGTAATCATTGGTCTTGCAGATCGAGCAATTAAACTGTCTAGCACCGAATATCGAGAAAATGCCATAAAAAAAGCAAAACAAGCACTTAAATTAAACAATTACCCTGAAAAACTAATAAACAATATTTTAAATAAAAGAATACATATTTTTTACAACAAAAACCAACAAAACTACAACTCAAAAATCAAAAACTTTCTTTCCCTAGCATACATCTCAGGCTTATCAGAAAAACAAAAAAAACCTTTAAGTAAACATAAATTACAGTCGCCCACAAAGGATATAACCTTCTAAAGAAAAGAACTTTTAGTACCCTTAAATCCAAAATCCCAAAACACAAAAAAAGTCATGTAGTCTATCAAATACCTTGTAAAGACTGTGACAGTGTTTATATAGGTCAAACTAGTCAATATTTAAAGAATAGACTTAACAGCCATAAATATGATAAAAAAACAAAACAGCCCTAACCAACCATAGTGTAGAAAAACAACACACTTTCGATTTCGATAACGTAAAAATCTTATGGACAGAAACCCTCAAAAAAAAAGAGAATTTTATGAAATGATTGAAATTCAAAAAAACTCAAAAAACATAAATTCAAAAACCGATACAAAAAAACGGAGCAAAATTTATCATAACATAATTAAGTAACACTAATTAACCCATAAACATATTCTTCCTTCCCCCTACTATCACAAAAGCAAAAAAAACAACACCAAGAAGAAATGCTAAAAAAAAAAGTAGCAAAAAACAGGAAGGAAAAACAGAAATTCCGCTTGCCATTCTTAATAATAAACTGCTGGCCACTCGAACTTACACATAGAGATTTTTAGGCAAAATTTAAAGTTCAATATTTTCAACAGGAATGCAAATTTTTGAACGCGTCTTGCAGATTTTAAGAGCTATTTTTTTTCGGATTAAGCTGCATGACGTATATTTATCGTAGGACCATAGGTTTATTATATACGGGGTGATCAATGAAGTCATGCAGAAAATCAAAAAGTTTCAATATTTTCAACAGGAATGCAAAGTCTTGAACGCGTCTTGCAGATTTTAAGAGCTATTTTTTTTCGGATTAAGCTGCATGACGTATATTTATCGTAGGACCATAGGTTTATTATATACGGGGTGATCAATGAAGTCATGCAGAAAATCAAAAAGTTTGTATGAGTGAAATTTCCGCAAAAAATTTTTTTGCTCGTTGCAATATGGTTCGTTACTAAGGTAACATCAATATCTCTAGACGTTTTTGCCACTTTTTGGATTAAGGCCCTTAAGTCTTGTACACACTACTAAACATAAAATTTGGGTAGCAAAATTTTTAAAATGCTATAACTTGACATTGGATTGACTGTTCTTGATGATTTTTACGGATTTGGAAACCTTATTTCACGTAGATTTTCTATAATCTAAGCATTTTATTTGGGGGTTGAAATTTACACATTATACCGGGTCGATAATAGACAAAAACGTAGGGTACGACGCGCTCTAGGGTTTGGCATTATTTAAGTTTTTGTAAAAATAAACTCTCACCTCAAGTTGTTTTTGCTTAATGTCCTTCTCACTGTTCTGTCCAAAACTTTCACCCCAGTTTCTTGACTCAAAGAGTCAGTCAGTTTTATAGAGTTCTTTGTCTACCCCCATCCTATATTTATGATCGGCTGTAATTTCTACGCGACGCGTCAATTTCAAAGTAGGCATTGGAATAATTTTGTAAATTTTAATTAATATGAGGCGTTTAACCATGGCACAAAGGGAAAATTGCATTCGACTTCTCAACGAAGTAATGTTAAAAAAGCAAATTGCGCGCATTTACAATGTCAGCCGAAAGACAATTTATAATGTGAACCGTCGCGTCGAAACTACTGGTAATCATAATTATGGGCATGGGGGTGGACATACAAAAAAAAATAAACCAAAGAACCGACAGAATTTTAATGAGAGAAACTGTGCAGACCATATTTTCCTCCAAATACCGCTCATTTGGCCTTCTCCAAACTAACATTCGGCCATCGGAGAGAATCAAATTAAATCTTGATTCGTCAGAAAATAAACAATGGCTCCACTCTGCATTACCCCAATTCGCATGCTGATTTGCCCATGCCCGCCTATTCGCTCTATGGTGTTGTAATAACCGCACACATTTTGCTCTGCGACGGGTTCTAAAATTTAAATTGTTTGGCATTATGTTGTTTTAGTAAAAATAATTTCTCACCTCAACTTGTTTTTATTTAATGTTCTTCTCACTGTTCTGTCTGAAACTCTCACCCCAGTTTGTTGCCTTAAAGAGTCATTTAGTTTTCTAGAGTTCTTTGTTCTATTCTGCATAGTTTCTCTCATTAAAATTCTTTCGGTTCTTTAGTTTATTTTTTTCGTATGTCCACCCCCCATGCCCATAATTATGATTACCAGTAGTTTCGACGCGACGGTTCAAATTATAAATTGTCTTTCGGCTGACATTGTAAATGCGCGCAATTTGCTTTTTTAACATTCCTTCGTTGAGTAGTCGAATGCAATTTTCCCTTTCTGCCGTGGTTAAACGCCTCATATTAATTAATAATGAGAGAAACTGTGCAGACCATATTTTCCTCCAAATACCGCTCATTTGGCCTTCTCCAAACTAACATTCGGCCATCGGAGAGAATCAAATTAAATCTTGATTCGTCAGAAAATAAACAATGGCTCCACTCTGCATTACCCCAATTCGCATGCTGATTTGCCCATGCCCGCCTATTCGCTCTCTGGTGTTGTAATAACCGCACACATTTTGCTCTGCGACGGGTTCTAAAATTTAAATTGTTTGGCATTATGTTGTTTTAGTAAAAATAATTTCTCACCTCAACTTGTTTTTATTTAATGTTCTTCTCACTGTTCTGTCTGAAACTCTCACCCCAGTTTGTTGCCTTAAAGAGTCATTTAGTTTTCTAGAGTTCTTTGTTCTATTCTGCATAGTTTCTCTCATTAAAATTCTTTCGGTTCTTTAGTTTATTTTTTTTGTATGTCCACCCCCCATGCCCATAATTATGATTACCAGTAGTTTCGACGCGACGGTTCAAATTATAAATTGTCTTTCGGCTGACATTGTAAATGCGCGCAATTTGCTTTTTTAACATTCCTTCGTTGAGAAGTCGAATGCAATTTTCCCTTTCTGCCGTGGTTAAACGCCTCATATTAATTAAAATTTACAAAATTATCCCAATGCCTACTTTGAAATTGACGCGTCGAGTAGAAATTACAGCCGATCATAAATATGGGCATGGGGGTAGACAAAGAACTCTATAAAACTGACTGACTCTTTGAGACAACAAACTGGGGTGAAAGTTTTGGACAGAACAGTGAGAAGGACATCAAACAAAATCAACTTGAGGTGAGAATTTATTTTTACAAAAACTTAAATAATGCCAAACCTTAGAGCGCGTCGTACCCTACGTTTTTGTCTATTATCGACCCGGTATAATGTGTAAATTTCAACCCCCAAATAATAGCATTTTAAAAATTTTGCTACCCAAATTTTATGTTTAGTAGTGTGTACAAGACTTAAGGGCCTTAATCCAAAAAGTGACAAAAACGTCTAGAGATATTGATGTTACCTTAGTAACGAATCATATTGCAACGATCATACAAACTTTTTGATTTTTTGCATGACTTCATTGATCACCCCGTATATAAAAAAACCTATGGTCCTACGATAAATATACGCCATGCAGCTTAATCCGAAAAAAATAGCTCTTAAAATCTGCAAGACACGTTCAAAAATTTGCATTCCTGTTGAAAATATTGAACTTTCAATTTTGCCTAAAAATCTCTATGTGTAAGTTCGAGTGGCCAGCAGTTTAGATAGTATCATTCCGTCAGTATTCACTTGTATATATATATATATATATATATATATATATATATATATATATATATATATATATATATATATATACATCTTTCATCATTTCTGCGTCCTTTCATAATCCATCATTTTTGCGTCCCCTAGAAATAGAGGCTTTGCACTTCAAGAGTATATCGATTTTTTCCCTTTTTTTGTGTTGCTCCTAATTTTTCTTTTAAATATCTCTTAAAACTAAAATATACCTTTTCTTTTATTATGCAGCATTTTCAACTCCTTTCATATTATAATCAAATTTGCGCCCGGCGATGGGGTTTTTGAGCCATATTTTTGGCCAAAATTAAAAACACTTTGTATCATGCAAAAAATTGATCAAAACGTAGTTGTTTCGAGTTGTTATGTAATACTGAATATAAATTTGGGTTTTATGTATACAGGGTGGTTTTCTTATATGACCTTGAAATTTATGTTGGAGCTGAAAAAAAAATCAAAATCAAACTGGGTGGGAACTATTTTAGAACCATTATAGTATATTTTCTTACTCAATATGGCTTGCGGTTTCATCGAAAATTACGTCATTACCTTCTTTTGTTACTATACCCTATGTATTTTACTTCAGTCTGTTAGATTTCTTGTGAATAAAGAAATATAAGAAATCGAGCACTTAATTGGAAAAAATATTTTTTAAAAGTTATTTTATATCAGCTATTTTGTTTTGATTTTCTTAAAACCACTTTTTGAATATTCTATTAAGGCTATTGTTACTTTCATTGCTTACACGGTTAGTTAGTTATTTAAATTATTCATGAAATTCTGTATATTTTTATCTTCAGGATTCCATTAATCAAATATGGTCTATTCTTACACTAAGTACATCATCCTTTACTTTAGGGAAGGAGAAAAATAAAATTTCCTACTTTATTTTAACATTTATTATTCATTTTCTAACTCTAAGTTGTCCAGTTTATCTAAATCTATAATATTGTCTAAATCTTCATGGTCTTCATCGGTATCGGTTGATTCATCCTCAGATGAGGTAACTTCTGGATTTTCTTTGTACTCTGTATCTACATCAGGTACTTCTAATAAAGTCAAAACATTTGAAGGCAGTTTTAATTTTTTTAAGTTTGAATCTTTTATTTAAATTAATTGATGAAATTAGAGGATCGGACGTGTCCATTGCCTGTTAAATACATCTAACAAATTGATTTGACGCCCTGCTTTCCGCGCATGATATTGCCTGTCGTATTGATATATTTTATTGCGGGCTTCCGATGCTTCCTCAGTGAAGTATCCTAAAGCTTTTCTAATGACTCATCTTCCTCTCCAAAAACTGCATTCGCCTGTAGCCAAGCTATGTTGTTTGAAGCGAAATAATCTTTATTCCTCGACGATTTTTCCCATCTCTCAGACAGATTTTCGCAAAATCGACAAATATTTTTCCGAATCTTGTTTTGAGATTCTTCATCCGCTAAGGTGAACTTGTCTCCCAGTTTGTTGAGAACTGCATGAGAAACTACAGCCAACTTTGCCGTTTTATCTCCCGCTTCCAGCCACAGTTGGGCTAGCTCTTCATTTTTAAAATGCTGCATGCCTGGAAGCAAAAAGAAATAAATTAATTTAATTTTTATATTGGGCTTTCGGTCAATGTTTAAATATTTATTGGTTTGTTCAGGTTTTGCTTTATTTTCTTTAAACAATCACCAGAACTACATAGAAAATTTAATATTAAAAATATACGTATGAATTTAATATTTAAAACCTAAACATGTCTTATTTGTCTTTAACTTACTAACACAAATAAGATAATTAATTATGTTTAGTTCTGGTGATGGTTTAAAGAAAACAAAGCCAAACGTCAACAAACAAATAAATATTTTTTATGAAACTTGGCCGAAAGCCCAAAATTCAAATTAAATTAATTTCCACTCAACGGCAGGAAAATAAACTAAAGGAAATAAAACAGAAGTTCGCGAACATTCGCAGAATTTTTTTTCTGCATTACAATTACTAATGTTTTCTTTAGTTTCTGTGCAACTATGAAAACCGGGTTCGACCGGGTTTGTGTTTTAAACCAATTGACATATTTAAAATTTTCTTTCGCAAAGTTCAAAACAATCTCGCATAATTTAATGTTTACTGCAATGTAGATCAATTTAATAAAAAAGTAAAATATCGTTCTATAAAGTACATACCTAGAGCTAAATAATGCACTTTTTCCGATGAAAAAATAATGATGCACCACGAAGTTAAACGCACTTGAAAACACCTTTCACACTTCGCTTACAATTCGCAAATGAACTCTTACTGGAAGCGTCTACTTCCGAAACCTGCACAGGTAAAAAAGGGTCTTTTAATAGGGTTTTCGGGTGATAATTCCTTCGTTTTGACATATTCACTTTACTACTGTAATAGATAAAAGCAAATTGTTTTACTTTCGGAAATACCTATTTTGGCCAAGAATTAGTGGAAAAAACCCCAATGTGGCCGGCGTATAATTTTGTACATTTGTCGACGCATTTTGCTTCCGAGCTGTATAATATTTGGACACTTCTCTATCATTTTTACTACTGCCGTGTTGCCAGAATTTTGAAAAGTCCGAAAGGTGGGAAAGATTACACAGCTCTTTTGAACCAATGATAGGTATGACTAATCTGTCACCAGAAACGGCTTTAGGGACTAGTTTTATACATGCTTATAGATCACAGTGCAGTTTGAATTAAAATTCTATCAGCTTCCAGGCGCAACATACCTCAACACGACACTTTGCTACAACTGTTTATTAGTAGAATATCTGGGCTGTTTATAACTTAAAGGTATAATTAATTGTTTCCGCATAGATACACAACCAAAAAATATTCAGGAAATTAAAATACACGAACCAACTTGTCTCTTAAAAGTAGATGGTTCATATAATTTAATTTATAAAAATTGTCATTGCAGAAATATCATAAAAAAAGTTGATGTAGTAAAGTATTTGGGTATATTTATTGACCAAAATTTAAAGTGGACTTATCATATAAATACTCTTACTAAAAAATTAAGAGCTACCTTATCTAAATTTAGAATTTTAAAAAATATTGTAAGTAGAAAACTATGTTTAATGTTTTATTATTCTCTTTTTCAATCAGTTCTATCGTACGGCATAATTGGATGGGGAAGTACTTATGACAATGGTTTAAAATTAGTTTTAATGATGCAAAAATACGTATTAAAAATTATTTGCAACAAAAATATTTTGTTTCCTTCGAAAGTTATATTTGATACGTACAATATACTTAATATAAAAGAACTATTCTACAAAGCAGCCTTAACATACATCCATAAAAATACTAAAGCATTGAATATAGAAACGGTAAATCATTTATATGAAACTAGACAAAAAATAAATATATCTCTATATACTGAAAAATTTAATTTAACATTAATAAAAAAACATTCTTTAAATATTGGTATAAAAATTTTTAATATACTGCCAAAAAAAATAAAATGTTTAAGTTACATTTCATTTAAAAAATATATAAAAAAATGGATAAAAGAAAACAGCTCTAAGATTGATGAAACTATCAAAATAAAATAAGTAATATTTTAATATTATTATTAGAACTTTTTAAGGGACATTATTAATTATGTATAATGATTATTTAATTTATAGCTTTAATATTGTTTTTACCTGTATTTTAAAATTAATATTTTTGTATATAATTTTTATTTTAAATATTAACGATATTACCATATCACTATAAATTAAGGACAGATGATTCACCTATGTGTTTATAGTGATTTAACCAGATAAATTTCTAATTACTTAACTTTGTATTATATATTATACTATAATTATATTATAAATAAATAAATAAATAAATAAATAATAAATAAATAAATGATGACATGTAAATCTTCGCCAAGAGCAGGATGAGATAACCAAGGTGCTATGAGTCTATTACAAAACCATCGATCTTTTATTAACATGCTTTTATTAGCTTGACTTGTAACATTGTAATGGGACCTTACAACTCAATTTTCACCCACTTATAATTGTCGTACATAACGTGTTTTTTTCATTAAAAAAAATATACAGCATGTCTTTGAAATGAAAAACTTTTTATTATTGATTTTACGAAAAAAGTGTCTCTTTACAGAAAGTTCTGCATCATAAAAAAATAGCACTGCCATTCAAAAATTTGATCTAGTACGTACAGGGTGGCTCAAAAATGAAAAAGTCATAATCCACGTGAAGCTAAAAACACAAAATCGTTGTTTAATGGTAAACTGCCACTGCAAATGTACAATTCAATAATATGTTTTCTTCATTAAAAAAATATACAGCATGTCTTCGGAACGGAAAAATTTTTATTATTCATTTTACGAAAAAAGTGTCTGTTTGTAAAAAGTTATGCATCGTGAGAAAATAGCATTGCTATTCAAAAATTTGATCTTGTATATGTATGCTGGGTGGCCCAAAAATAAAAAAGTCCTAATCCACGTGAAGCTAAGAAGACAAAACCGTTATTTAAACGTGAACTACCACTGCAAATTTACAATGCAATAATATGTTTTTTTTCATTACAAGAAATATACAGTATGTCTTCGAAATGGAAAAATTTTTGTTATTGATTTTACGAAAAAGTGTCCTTTTATAAAAAGTTCTGCATCGTGAAAAAATAGCATCGCCATTCAGAAATTTGATCCAGTACGTACAGTGTGGCTCAAAAATGAAAAAGTCATAATCCACGTGAAGCTAAAAAGACAAAATATGTATTTAAAGGTGCACTGCCACTGCAAATGTACAATTTAATAATATGTTTTTTTCATTAAAAAAATATACAGCATGTCTTCGAAATGGAAAAAAAATGTATTATTGATTTTACGAAAAAAGTGTCTCTTTATAAAAAGTTCTGCATCGTGAGAAAATAGCATTGATATTCAAAAATTTGATCTTGTATATACAGGGTGGCTCAAAAATAAAAAAGTTCTAATCCACGTGAAGCTAAAACTAGTGTTGGGAATAATCGAATGAATTAAATAATCGAAATATTAGCTCTCGAATGATTTTAATAATCGAATGATGATTCGAAATAATCATTCGAATCAAAAAATATAGCAAATAAAACTACACAAAAATCATCTCTTGAAATTTTTTTGCTTGGATTGGCCGTTTTCGATAAAAACAAAAAAATATACAGTTAAAGTAAATTCACTAGTTGACAGAGCTATTAAACTATCTGATAATAAACACAGACCAAAAAACTTAAAAAAAGTACGAAATATCTTACAAAACAATAACTACCCTAAAAAGTTCTATGAACCAATCATAAAAGCAAAAAATAAACAAAATATACAACCCACAGAAAAATAACCCCAAAAATATGAATGAAAACCATTACGTATCTACTCCATACATAAAAGAAATAAACCAGAAAATTAAAAAAGTACTTCACCCACAAAATCAAAATAGCAGAAAAACCAATTAATAATTCAAGAAAAACTATTCACAAATCTAAAACCAAATATTCCAAAAACAAACCAGCCTCAACTCATTTACAAAATAAATTGCCTTGATTGCCCAAAAACCTATATTGGGCAAACAAAGCAATATCTTAAAAACAGAATTAAGGAACATCAAAACAGTATTAGAAATGTTAGTCACAGTTCAACAGCTCTATCAAATCATTTCACTAGAATATTTACACAACTTTAATTTTAATAACGTAGAAATCTTAGATTATGAATCAAACTACAAAAAACGAAACATAAAGGAAATGATACATATTAAAAAAACCCATAACACTCTAAACTATAGAACAGATACGGATAATTTAAGTACCATTTACAACAACCTTATCATAAAAAAGTAAAACGAAAATAAAAGCAAAATTTTTGTGTCCCTACCCCTTAAACATCTGGAATAATAAAACTAAAGCTCTTTACTGTAAACATCCACAAATCAGTCTAGTTTAAAACCCTGTTGCAATAAGTCATTTTGTTAAAATGTAGTGTTTAAGTGAAATCAATTTAAAAGGTATGTCATATTCTACTATCTCTTGTTTATATAAATCTTACATAGAAAAATATTACTATTACACCTTTGTTATTAGGATTCTGATGATGGTTTAGAGATGAAATAAAGCGAAACATCAAAACCATTTCAAGACTTTAATTTAAACTGACCGAAAGCCCAAGAAGTACAATAAAAACTAGTTATACATAACATTATTTATTAGTATAATTTGTTAAAAAAACAAAAAAGTAAGAGATCCATGAAAACAAAAAACACTTATTTAAACAAATTATTATGACTCCCATTTATGCATTAAAAATTGTAACCAAATTTCAACTTTATACTAATTTGCGTCCTCTAGTTATTTAGGAAAAACCTTTTACAAAAATTCAACACCCTGTGTATTAAAAAACACAGTCTTTTAGGACCTATGGACCTATGTTTTGTCCCTGGGGTTTTGTCTTAAAATTAAGTAAGGAATAATACCCTCAAGTTTGGCCACATACTTTACTAACACCCTGTATATATCATAAAAACATGCAATAACACTATGCGTTGTCGAGAGATGAAATAATGCTCGATCGATATCGAAGGATCATTCGAAATAAACAATCATTCGAATGAAAAAAATCATCCTAGACCCAGACAATATTAAAAACATGCCATGCGTTGTCGAGAGGTGAAATAATGCTCGAGCGATATCGAAGGATCATTCGAAATAAATAATCATTCGAATGAAAAACACATCCGAGACAATCGCATCGTAACGCAACGTCGAGTGCCGAGTCGGCGGCGGCATCATTTCGTATTTCGTCTCGTCATTCGAAGCGGCGAAAGGCGATTATTATTATATTATAATCTCTCGGCTAAATCATTCGAATGATCGCGCTGACTTCTCGAGATATCTCGAGTGATTTGAATAATCGAATGATCGATTATTTTTCATTCGAGATAATCCCATCGCTAGCTAAAACGACAAAATCGGTATTTAAAGGTAAACTGCCACTGCAAATGTACATACAAGAGTTATTTTTATGTTATGTTTGGAACATACAGGAGGTCCTAAAAGTAAAATTATATTTTTTAAATCGCCGTTACAAAAAAAGAATATCTTCATAAAAAATTCTACATTGTGAAAACAGCATGGTTTAAATATTTTTTATAGGGATAGAGGGTGGCTAACAATTTAAATTAAAATTGGGACTTTCAGCTTTATGAGCCACCCTGTATTGTCCCTTCATCAAGTTTTTGAATAACCGTGCTTCTTTTACAAATGTAGAACTTTTTATAAAGATATAGGTATTTTTTTGTAAAATCGGTAATAAAAAAATTAATTTTATTTTTGAGACCTCGTGTATGTTCCAAAACTAATTCACTAAAAAACTAAGAAAGACACGCTTTTATGAGTAGCGCCACTAAAAAGTTAAAAATAAATTATAGTTTAAAAAACTAAAAACGCGTTTTTATCAGTAGCGCACTAAAAAGTTAAAAATAAATTATAGTTTAAAAAACTAAAAACACTTTTTTATTAGTAGCGCACTAAAAAGTTAAAAATATAGTTTAGAAACTAAAAAACACGCTTTTATGAGTAGCTACCGCTATATATGTAAGTGCGCCCCACGCTTTAAAATTTAATTACCTATTTTAAGACCAAATGTTTTATAGCTCTACAAGTTAACAGAAAACCGGGATATACATGTGTGAGGAGTAAAGGAAGGCGCATTGAGTAAGTTGCTTTACTTTTCTCACGAAGTGCTCACTACACAACCCGGTTTACTGTTAGGTAACTATAAAAGGAAAATAATTATTTTGAACGTTTTAGTGCGCTACTCATAAATGCGGGTTTTATAGTTTTTTAAATTATAATTTATTTATTAACCTAAAATGCAAGTTGAAAATATAAGTTAAAATAATATTAATATTATAAACATTTTTACTGCTTATTTCTTAATTTGTAAAATTTATTGAAGAATAAAAAGATTGATAACAATAGTAATACGAATCACAATATTGTAAGTATTTTCCATGCTTATATAATATAATATTATTTTTAATTTATTTTTATGTGAAATTAGGAATGCTTAGCCGCCGACAAATTTCAATTATTCATAACAGTAACGGTGTCAGACATTTACGGTCCTTTTGGTAAAAGTGATAATATAAGGTGGCAGATCAAGGCTGACAATTTTTATTTTAATTCACTGACATGGCACTGACATGTACACATTGCTATCACAGAATGGCGCTTTCTTTACCAAGAGTTCTCCGCATCCTTTACATATGATATCGCTATAAAAAGGAGTTTTTAGCCATGGATTCTCCTTACCTCATTCCACGATTTAAGTTTATTTTGAGTTGTTTTACTGGAACCTGGAAATAAGATTGCGAATTTTAATAAAAACCTATTTTTATTATAACTTTCGTTGATTTTATTTGGGTTAAGTCACCAGATAAGCTCAAAATATGGCAGGGCGTCCAACAAAAATTATCCACCTAATAAAACTAAAACAGATATATTTAATGTCGACAGACACAAGCAAGTTTCTTCTTAATGCTTTTTGGCTGGATTCACTATTGATAAGACAGGTATAATTTGGCAATTAAGGCCTTGCTCATTGCTCAGTGCTCAGGTTTATATAATTAAGGGTTTAAATTGGCAAGTGTTAAGGTAAGACAACCAAATATACTGTTAGTTTATTTTTAATTTTTCTCGCAAACTTATAAAGAAAAGAGCGATTTAAATAATAGTTAAGTACAGTTAAATTTACTAACCGAAATAAACCTTTTTAATACACAAAAAGATAATGTAAAATATCGACCACATATAACAAATAAAATTCCAAAATGTAGTTATTCTTAAATAACTTTTTAAGTTTTTATTTTTTCGAAAAACCGCATAAATCGAAATAGGTGAAAATGTTACACAGGAAACGTATCTAAGACGTCTATAAAACTTAATCATTTTGATAAACTTAAGCTTCAAAAAGTTTTGCAATTTGTGTCAGCGGTAAAGCGTCAGCTATATGTACAAAATACAGTTTCTGTAACATAAATCGTTTTCGAGTTTGAGCAACAAAAAATAGAAACTAATTTTGAAGGTGCTCTGTATATATTTCACCTGAAATACAGCCTGTTCCAAGCCAGGTTGAAAAGTAGTCCATATATGCAAAAGTTTTCCTTTTCTTTTTGGTCAAGCAGTTTTGAGCGTTCGCTCCAACAGACAATCCGACAGACAGACGGACAGACAAACCGACGGAAATGGGAGACCATCTGATATAGGGACCCCAACACGTAATGATCTGAAAAAATCCGGGAAGTGATTTTTTTTCTAGCGCGAGAAATAA
The DNA here is from genome assembly GCA_963971165.1 of Philopedon plagiatum. Lineage (NCBI taxonomy): Eukaryota > Metazoa > Arthropoda > Insecta > Coleoptera > Curculionidae > Philopedon > Philopedon plagiatum. The sequence continues at coordinate 82,822,719 of OZ020190.1, forward strand.
AAAGTTGAAATTACTAAAATTTGAAATGATTTTTAAAAATGCAAAAATATTCCGTGCAAAGATAAATTTAGGATGTGTAGAAATGTCAAATTAAAATTAATAACCTCCATTTATAATAAAGTGGTAATTGCCATAAGAAAGTGCGATTATTTCTTGATATTATAAAGGATTTTCCAATAAGAGGTGTTATTTTGAATAGCCCGCTATTTCGGTAGATGTCACTTTTGGAGCTGTAATTTTTTGACATTTGACAAGTAGAAACTACGCCATTAATAAAAATGGAACGATACACGCTTCAACAACGCATTGAAATTATTAAAATTCACTATAAAAATGGTGAAAATTTGGCAGAGACGGTTCGTAAAACTCGAACATTTTTGGGTCGTCGTGAAGCACCTTGTCGGACCGCAATACAGAAGTTGGTGGGAAAATTCGAGCTGTTGGGACAAGTTAGTGATGTGAAGAATAAAACCCGTGCACGTCGCTCAAGAACAGCTGAGAATATTGCTGCTGTATCCGAACATGTTGAAGAAAACCCAGGTTTGTCCATTCCTCGTCGTTCTTTGGAATTAAACATTCCACAAACGTCATTACACCGTATTTTGCATAAAGATTTGGGTCTTAAGGCTTATAAAGTTCAGTTAACACAAGAACTCAAGCCGGCCGAGCATCAACAACGGCGTGTCTTTGCCGATTGGGTCCTTGAAATGCATGAAAATGATCCGGAATTCCATCGAAAAATCATCTTGACTGATGAGGCCCATTTCCACCTCGGTGGCTTCGTCAACAAACAAAATTGTCGCATCTGGGGCTCGGAAAACCCAAGAGTTATTGTTGAAAAGCCTCTCTATCCTCAACGTGTGACTGTTTGGTGCGGTTTATGGTCCGGCGGGGTCATTGGACCTTACTTTTTTGAAAATGAGGCTGGAGCACCAGTTACGGTGAATGGATTGCGCTATCGACAGATGATTAATGATTTTTTATGGCCGGAATTGGATGGTATTGATCTGGACAACGTTTACTTTCAACAAGACGGCGCTACGTGCCACACAAGCAACGAAACCATTGATCTTTTACGGGAAAAGTTTCCGGACCGTGTTATCTCTCGAAGAGGTGATCACAATTGGCCACCGAGATCTTGTGACTTAACACCTTGCGACTTCTTCCTTTGGGGCCACGTGAAAGAGAAGGTCTACGCCAACAGCCCAGCGTCGATTCAAGACCTCAAAGATGGAATTCGTGAGGCTATCGAGGACATAGGGCAGCCACTTTGCGATTTGGTTATGGAAAATTTCATGAAAAGGATATGGTCCTGTAGGCGTGGTCGTGGTGGTCATTTGGCAGATGTTATTTTCCATTATTAACGGCATACCTTCCTCTTTATAATGAAATAAACATCCGATCATTTATCTCAAAAAATGGCATTTTCCTTTGAATATCAAAATAACACCTCTTATTGGAAAACCCTTTATCTTTAAAATGGGCTAGTACAAACTATATCCCAAATCGATTACTTGCTATATTTTACAATCAAATATAAAATGGTATAGTTTTTTTTTGTAATAAAAAAGCCTTAAAATTAAAAGTACTAAAACTTTTAAAGTTCCAACAAGAAAAGAAAATTTTACGCGGCTGTTGTATCTAATAGAAAATAAAATTTCATTGTTCCTAACTTACACCCTGTACAGTAAAACTGTTCTATTTCTACTCCACTTACAACACCATTGATTTTTGACACTTTAACGGTAATTTTGTATTGCAGCAATTGCAGTATACCTATTAACATAAGATATGCAGGCATCGCTGTTTTATTTAAAAACTAGATTTCGCCCGCAACTTCTTCCACGGTATAAGAATTTTACTCAAAACAAACTTTAAATCTCCATTGTAAAACCCCCTTAGGGGTTCATTTATTAACATTTTTGGGGAAATTGCCATTCGCTCGTCCCCCCCCCCCCCGATATATTTTTTTTAAATATTAGACAAAATTAAATATTTTGACTCCAATACCCCGAAAACAATATTAAAATTTTTAGATAATTTCCCAGTTGCTCCTTTTTATCCCCCCCCCGCCATTAATTTTTTAAAAATAAGTTTCAACAAAATTAGATTTTCTGTTCTCAGTAACCCCCAAAATTAGTTAACATTTTTGGAGAAATTCCAAACCCCGCGTCTTTTTATTCCCTTTCCCCCGCCGTTAATTTTGTTTACATTCGTTAAACAAAATTAGATTTGCTGACCTCAATAACCTTGAAAATGATATATCAGATAACTTTTTTTGAAAAATGATCAGTCGCCTGTTTTTATTCTCCCTCGTTATATATTTTTAAATATGTTAGACCAAAGTACATTTTTTGACCTTAATAACCCCGAAAATGACAAATTAGTTAACATTTTTTCCAGTCGCTCCTTTTTATCCCCCCCCCCCCCCCCCAAAGCGGTTAATTTTTTAAATATAGGTTTCAACCAAATTAGGTTTCTGACCTAAATATCCCCCTAAATGACAGATTAGTTAACATTGTTGGAGAAGTTCCCAGTTGCGCTCAAATATCACCCCACCCCGACGATATTCTTAACATCCATTACAGACAATTAGATTTTCTGACCTCAATAACCTCGAAAATAAGAAAATGGTTAACATTTTTGAAGAAATTCCCACTAGCTCCTTTTCCCCAAAGTCGTCCGTGCCCTAGACGCGTACTTTTTCCAAGGTCATCCGGAACCTAGATGCGTATTTTCTTAAAGGGCGTCCGCTCCCCAGACGCGCATTTTCCCAAGGTCGTCAGTTTCCCAGGCGCGCATTTCTCTAAGGTCCTCCGGTTTCCAAACGCGTAATTCTTTCAATGGTCGCCCGCTCCCTAGATGCGTATTTTCCTTAAGGGCGCCCGCTCTCCAGACGCGTTTCCCAAGGTCGTCCGCTATTCCCCAGGGTCCTCCGTTCCTCAGACGCGACTTTTCATCAAGGTCGTCCACTTCCCAGGTGCATATTTTTCTCAAGATCGCCCGCTCCCTAGATGCGCATTTTTACAAGGTCGTCCGCTTCCCTAGATACGTATTTTCCCCAAGGTCGTCCACTCCCCAGACGCGTATTTTTCTAAGGTCGTCCGTTTTAAAGAAGCTTATTTCCCTCAAGGTCGTTCTTCCGCTCCCTAGGTGCGTATTTTTTTAAGGACGCCCGCTCACCGGACGCATATTTTTATAAGGTCGCCACTGGTGTGACATTCAAGTGGGCAACCTTACAGAATACTTAACATTTTTAGGTAAATTCTCAGTCGCTCTTTTATAATCTCCCCCCTCCCGTTAATTTTTTAAAAATCTGTTCCAACAAAATTAGATTTTCTGACCCCAATAACTCTGAAAATGATAAGCTAACATTTTTGGACAAATTATCAGCCGGGGTTTTATCCCCTCTCCCCTCCCTTCACCGTAATTTTTTTTTAGCATCTGTTAAACAAAATCTTATTTTCTGACCTCAGTAATCCCGAAAATGGCCCATTAGTTATCATTTTTGGACAAATTCCCAGCCGCCCCTTTTTATTCGCCCCCCTCCCTACGATACTTTTTTAACATCTGATAGAAAAAAGATATTTTTCTGCAGCCGTCCCGAAAATAGAATTTTCGGTATGATTTATTAAATCGAAAGTACCCTTTTACAAAAAATCGTACCGAAAGTAGCATTTTCGGGACGATTTATTTCACTTTCGGGACGATTTTAGATATCTAAGTAGGCGGCTTTAACAATAACAAAAACTTTGTATTTAATTATGACAGCGCTTGTCATGTAATATTCGTGTGTGTTTTCGCTTTTTAATTCAAAGAAATGGAAACCAGTAGTGAAAGTGAGGCTGAAATAATTCCAGATGAGATTAGTGAATCTGCTAAAGCGGCTACTAATGAATTATTGCCGGTAAAGTCAAGAGAGAGGTATGAATTAGTCTACAGTTCATTTCATAAATGGAGCAAAGATAAAAATGTGCATACTATAAATGAACAAGTAATTCTTGCATATTTAATGGAAAAATCTAAAATCTTAAAGCCGTCAAGCCTCTGGAGCAACTACTCGATGCTTAAGTCCACAATTAATATTAAAAATAATATAGATATAAGCCGCTATCCCAAAGTTATTGCTTTCCTTAAAAGAAAATCCGTTGGCTATAAACCCAAAAAATCAAAAGTATTGAATAAAGAAGAAATAGATCACTTCGTATCAAAAGCTGCAGATAATGACTACCTAATGACAAAGGTAATATATTTAAATCTAATTCCTCTTCTTCCTTGTGACTATTTTTTTTTACTTTAGGTTGCATTAATAATTGGTTTAGCAGGCGCTTGCCGTCGTGAAGAGCTTTGTAAAATGAATTTGGATGATATAGAAGATAAAACAATCATGTTAGTGATTAAAATTCCTAATTCTAAAACGAATATGGAAAGAACCTTTGTCGTCATTGGAGAAAATAATATTTCTTTATACAGAAAATATTTGTCATTACGTCTAGCAAACACACCACATCGTAGATTATTTGTTTATTATAAAAACGGAAAATGTACTATACAACCTATTGGTATTCACACTTTTGGAAAAATCGCTTGCACAGTTGCTGAATTTCTTAAATTACCGAATCCCAAAGAATACACCGGGCACTGTTTACGTAGAAGCTCAGCCACTTTACTCGCTGAAAGTGGTGGTAGTATAACCAACTTGAAGAGACACGGAGGATGGAAATCAACGAGTGTAGCAGAGGGATACATAGAAAATTCTTTAAAAAACAAAATTCACATAGCTTCACAGATTGAAAAGGGCGGTAAAGAAATTAATATCTTAAAAACTAGTACAATTACTAATACGTCTAATTCTAATTTCAACACTGCCACTTCTGTTAATACCCCTAATAATATTAATATAAGTAATTGTTATAATTGTATAATTAATATTCATAAATAATGTATTCATAAGAGTGGTTGTTATATGTAATTATCTATATAAAGTTCATACATTATTATCCATCGATATCCTTTTTAACATGCAAAACGGCTGCAGAAAAAATATTGTACGTAACACGCTCCAAAAGTGATTTTACGGGACTCGCAGGATTCCAGGACTCGCCTGCGGCTCGTCCTGGAAAATTCCTACTCCTCCCGTAAAATATCACTTTCGGAACTTGTTACGTAAATTACTATTTTCGACCTCAATTACCCCGAAAATGACATACTAGTCAACATTTTCAAAAAATTCTCAGTCGCTCCTGTTTTATCCCCTCTCACCTCGTCCCCCTTTTTTTTAAAGATAATAGCACCGAATGTATAACACATAGAAGGGTCACTCCTGCGCGGCACTGTGATGTTCTAAGATCAAAGCATCGCCGGCAGCAGCCGAATGTATTTTCTAGAATTGTAAGACTTGCGAGGTCGCAGACGGAAATCCCAAATTACGAGGGCGATACGTGCACGCGATATGTGTAAGCGGGCCGAGCTGTTTTACGAGGGTTACTCTGTAGGAACGAAATAAAACAAAAAAAGTAAACTACAGTTTTTAATTAATCAGTTGTATTAACATAAAGTTACTTAAAAGAACGCAGTTCAATTTGTTAGCAACAACACTGCAAACTATTATTTATCTACAATAAAGTAGTTGCAATAGAAACAACATTAAAGTGTGTTTTAGATCGATCAAATAATGAACTTAATATATCGGATAAAAAGAAACTGAGATAATATATTTTTTAAATACATGTAGGGAAAAAAATTTATTTAAAAACACACAGTTGAGCTGCGCTTTACTTATAGTTAGTTAAATTTGAAATAAAGAAAAAGTTATTGGATTACTGTTTTATCTTAACCTAAGTATATATAATATAATTTGCGTAAAGTAAGTTGCAGCACCTACAAATAAATTAAATAATAAGTTTGTTTTTTATTAGAAATCAGTTAATACTGAAAAAACGAGTGGTAATATAATATACCTAAAATAACGAAGAAATTATTAACGGCGTAACAGACCTTCCGAGATTTTGACAGATGTTACCGTTTTGGGATTCCTAGATGACAACAATGTATGTTGTCCATTTCCGTCTTCCTGTCTGTCGGTCTATCTGTTAGCCCGACAGCTCAAAAACTAGTTGACGGAAAAGGATGAAATTTTGTATGCAAAGTAGGCATTAACAATACTCGAAAAAGTATATCCTTTGTGTTCAATATATACACGGTGAACACTATAAAAAAATAAAATGTTAAGATTTTTGCTTAAATTTTATAATTTAATATGACGGTTATAGAAGAATAGTTAAATATTTAATGAATCCAAACATATTGTGAGAAAGTTATACAAAGTGGCAAACTTTTTTTTTGTTTCTTTACCTACTGTTCTGTTTAAAGGTAGGTATTTGCCGATTTTATAATTGGCAAGTTCCAAGTGGTATATATTATATTCATAAAGAAGGCACATTAATTTGTAATTATATTTGGATCATAATCGAGTATTTCGGTACATGCCTTATTGTCATGGCAGTATGTTGACGATAGGAGCAAAACAAAAGGAACGTTGTTTGTCATTCTAAATAAAATATTTAAAAAATCGACAAATACCTTTGCACAGCAGTTGCCTTGCTCACAATGGGTTCACCCTGTTTTAAATATGTAAACTGTTTGCTCGGATTTGTCAAATGCCAAATATTATTCTAAGAGAAATATTCTAAAGCCCGGAAAAAATATCGTCAAGATCTGTCTCGCAAGGTGATTTTTTTTGCAATTACAATACTTTTTTACTGGCCAGAAATAGTGGACTGTAAAACCGGCAAAAATGAGTTAAAAAAAATTGTAAGGTACAACTACATGGGACCTTCACAGAATGATTGGCTAGGGTCTAGGCTATCTGAAATGGCCAATTACAACATCTTTTGGAAGGTCAAACTTTTTATGACGAAAAATGTCATAAATGTGAATAAATTAATGTCTCTTACATTATACACATACCTCGCGATATCTTCGGAACTAATAGAGATAATTCCATTATATTTTTTTTAATCCATAGAATAAATGTGAGCGAAGGCTACTGAGTCAATTTAGTTTTTTTCAAAACTCTAGTTTTTTTGTAAAACTTGGTGAAACTTCAACATGTAGGTACTTTAATTGCAGCACTTTTTTCAGTAAGCGCGAAACTTTTATGTTTTAAAGAATTTGGTCATACCATCTGCATACGAAGGAAAGCCAAATCATCGACGAAGTTTTAAAAAAAACGCAGTTTTCTACGACTTATAGTGTTCAAGTTATCGTTAGTTAAAATTGAAAGATTCGGCTGCCGCGTGACCCAAAGATGTCTCGCCATATTAATGCTCGTTTGCGCGCAGTGCTGGGCGATGTTAGAATGTTTAAAAAACATCGATGTTCTGTTATTGATATTCGATGTTTTGCCATAGATGTTAGGGGTCATAAACATCGATGGCAATATCGAGGATTATCTTTCGATGTTCGACCATCGACCTTCCGTTCCGAATCTATTGACAAAAGATTTTGGGAGCTAAATGAATAAACACTATTTATTTAGTTTTACGTTCTTTAATTTTTTAAGGGTATGCAATTCTTTTGTTTTGTTTGTTTTTATTTTTACTACACAAACAAATTAACACCACCACCAGAACGAAAAAGTAAATAAATGGTGAACACACAAAAAAGTATTAATTTAAATTTATTCAGTCACCCCTATATAAACAACACAGAACTCTCCGTACGCTTATTTGGTTCACTTTTTATCACCACGCGTCTTCGACTGAATCAACTCCAGCGCTTTTGCGCCCAAGCGGGGACGAGAGGGAAAATTTCGTCGCGCAGTGTCGGGCGTGTTCGCGTTTCTTGGAGAGTGATCCTTCTATGTGTTATATGTTCGTTGATAATAGTTTCACGTGGATTATGACTTTTTCATTTTTTGAGCCACCCTGTATGTACAATACCAAATTTTTGAATAGCAATGCTATTTTCTCACGATGCAGAACTTTTTATAAAGAGACACTTTTTTCGTAAAATCAATAATAAAATTTTTTCCATTTCGAAGACATGTTGTATATCTTTTAATGAAGAAAACATATTATTGAATTGTACATTTGCAGTGGCAGTTTACCTTTAAATAATTTTTTGTCTTCTTAGCTTCACGTGGATTAGGACTTTTTCATTTTTGAGCCACCCTGTATGTACAGGGTGTCCCATTTTGGTTGCAATTGCGGGGTATCTCGGTTATTAGTAAAGATAGAACCTTGCAGTTTTCGCGAACCTGAGCTACTTTTTTGTGAAACGAAAGATGCCGCAAACACAATTATTGTCATAGCCCTCTTAGTTTCCTAGCTACAGGGCGATATTGAAAATATTGCATTTTCATGTACCCCTTGTATCTCAGTTGTATGACAACTTGTCAAAAAGGTAAAAACGTACCCGTTTAGAACTTTTTACGTAGAATCCATTGGCGTAGTCAGTTTTTTTCTAAATATTACTGTTTTTGAAATATTGACCAATGCTTGTTTTTTTAATGGGACACCCTGTATATTTGCCAATAAATTAATTTGTCTTTTTACAAGCTCCTCAAAAATATATAACAGTATGGGTCTATTTTAATAAACAACGACAAAAATCCCAATTTTCATAATTCCCATTCAAAATTTTGCAGTAGGCCATGTAAAACAATGCTGCTTTTTATTGTTTGTGACAGTTCCAAAATTTTGTTCTATGCCGTGTCATTACTTGTCTTATTTATATAAACTTTGTGTTTTATTTTTAAATTTTGGTAGTTTTTTGTATTTATTTATTGTGTACAAGTATATTTGTGATCATGGCAGAAAACGAAACTTTCGAACATTTTGAGAATCACGATATGTTAGCTTGTTTTATATTAAGTAATTTTCATAACTAGCATTCAAAATTTTGCAGTAGGCCATGCAAAACAATGCTGCTTTTTATTTAAAGTCATTAACAGTATCTATATCCTAACAATAAATCAAGAAAAGTATTTAATAACAGTTATTTATCAATATATCTATTGATAATTTTGCACAAAAAAGTGCTACCTACCTAGATGTATGTAACAAAAGGAAAAAACGCCAATAATTATTATCCAATTAGCCTATCAGCAAAAACCAACTTTGAGGATCGTAACATAAGCACTACAGTAATCAAGGTTATTAAAAGAACTGTTCAAACTGATTTTCATTTTGTTGTATGCACTCTTCGCATACTTTTCCTATTCGTTTAAAGGAATTAACCAAAAAACGGGATGATTTTGTAAGTAGCGAAAACTTTCTCTTATTCCGTTTCCTAAATCTTGAATATTATCATAATGAACTTTGTAAATTTTATTCTCCAGATATCCCCATAGAAATAAATCCCATATCGACAAGTCTGGGGACCTAGGGGGCCATCTTATAGGCCCATTGGTTCCGATCCACTGATTGGTAAAATTATTCTCCAGAAATAACCTCGCCATTTGAGAATTGTGTGCAGGAGCCCCGACCTGTTGAAAATAAATTTCGTTTACATGCGCTAAAGGAACATCATCAAGCAAATCAAGTATAGCTGTCTCTAAAATTTCTAGCGTAGCGATTGGCTGTTAGATTTCCCTCAAATATATAAAATTTTATGTTATGTTTATGTTACGATTTTCAAAGTTGGTTTTTGCTGATAGGCTAATTGGATAATAATTATTTATTGATGTTTTGTCCTTTTGTTACATAAATCTAGGTAGATAGCACTTTTTTGTGCAAAATTATCAATAGATATATTGATAAATAGCTGTTATTAAATAATTTCCTTGATTTATTGTTAGCATATAGATACTGTTACTGACTAAATAAAAGCAGCATTGTTTTGCATGGCCTACTGCAAAATTTTGAATGCGAATTATGAAAATTACTTAATATAAAATAAGCTAACATATCGTATTTCTCAAAATGTTCGAAAGTTTGGTTTTCTGCCATAATCAGAAATATACTTCTACACAATAAATAAATACAAAAAACTAGCAAAATTTAAAAATAAAACACAAAATTTATATAAATAAGACAAGTAATGACACGGCATAGAACAAAATTTGGGAACTGTCACAAACAATAAAAAGCAGCATTGTTTTGCATGGCCTACTGCAACATTTTGAATGGGAATTATGAAAATTAGGATTTTTGTCATTGCTTATTAAAGTATGCGACGCACTTTGTTCAATAAAAAGTGTTTGATTAAAAACCGTCAAAGATACTATGATGAGTATCATTGACCAAGTACTTACCGCTTAACTTGAAAACATTAAAATAACTCTTAAAGGTACTCTAGAGAAAAAACACAGGAACAACAGGGTGTTCTGAGGGAAGCAGGTGTAGTAGAGCGCGTTGCAAATTCGCCCTCAGCTCAGTTAGGCTGGGTAGGTTCTATTGGACGCCACCAGTTTTTTACACCGACGCAAAACTGGAAGTCGCCTAGTTGGTCTAGGGACCTGCTTCTCACACAACAAACCTGCTATTCATAATAGAAAATAAAAACATATGGCGCAGTGAGCTGGATAAAAACAACTTAATACATTTATCACTGTACATATATTTAGAGAAAAATAAAAAAAGATTACCAAGTGGTTGGTACAAATATGGTCGGGCGATTTTGCCCCGCCAAAATAAATAAATTAAATTATACGAACTGTTGGTACAAATATGGTTGGGCGATTCTGCCCCGCAAAATAATTAAATCAATTACAAAAAAAAATATATGAAATCTTGAGGAAGTCTGTCCTCAGAAACATAAAAAAATAAGCTGGCTCCTTAGCACCCACCGAAGGGAAGAGTAGGATGACTCCTAGCTCCCACAGGAAAAATAAATATTGGGATGCTTTGTAGCCCCCACGGAAGACCCTAGGAATAAAACAATTCCCAGTAATTTCAGTAATTCAAATGTAATCAATAATAAAAAAAATATATTTGAAGTTACGTTAATAATTAAAAACACAAGTTACGTTAATAGAAAAAGTTAATATTTGGAGAGAAACAATTTACTGGAATTAAACCGCAAAATTTAAGAATATTAAATAAAGTGTCAATAATAAAAGAGAAAGACAGTGGCTTGAAATCAAATGCCAAATTTAGGTAAGTAGAAAAATATTTAAAAATAAGAAGCTACGTTAATATCAAAAAAAAGGTTACTAAAAAGAGAAAGCAATGATTAAAACCCACTTGCAAAATTTAAGCAAGCTTAGGATAATATTAAACAAAAAGGTTATGTCAATAAACAAAATAAATTATTATTACCTAAAGGGCATCGATAACTAAATATTAGAGTTCATTTACTTTACGGATAAACGTTAATATTTACAAGAACTAAGTGTTCACTAAATGACCAGTTTAACACTATATTATGTTATCTTACATTACCAATAAAAATAATAAAAGTACAACAAAATAAAAATAATTGATAATTAAATCACAAGTTCACGCAAGATTACAGGTATAAACAAAGCAAAAGGCTTGAGCAAAGACAGTAAAAATAACTAAAAATGAAACCCCAGTTAGCTTGACTTAAAAGCTAAGCGTTAACACTACTTGTGTAAATAAAGTGGATCAATGTAAGATATCACAGGAATAATAATTGACTTCAGAAAAATTTTAGTCATTAAAATGAAGAGAGGGAGAAACAGTTTAAAGAGAAATAATCAGAAATACACCGCTTATGTACATTTATAAGAACACAAATGTTAAATTAAAAGCAAAATATACCGCTAATGTGCATCTATCACAAATTTAGATTTAATTAGTGTGCAACTTTTGTGTTTATGACCGTAAATGAATAAATAAATAAATAAATAAAAACACCAAGCTTAAATCACAAGCGAATAATACGAGATACCAAAAGTATAAGCATAGATATATACAAAGCATCTACATAATCACCCTCAAGTCCCATCCAAGCATAGTGCGATATGATAAATAAGTGTAAAACGTGTACAAGCCTAATATTATATATATAATTCTATAATTCTATAATTCTATATATAATTCTAAGTGCACCAAAATAATAGTCAAATGACAAATTTACAATAAAATAATGGGTTAATGAACCTCTGAAAACAAAAATATTATATAACCCCCCGTTATAAACAAACGTAAAAATAAATTTAAATTTTCCAGCTTCCTAGAAATAAAACCCGTAAATCCTCAAGCCCGTACACGTCTTAGCTTATAGAAAAAACAGGAAAATAAAGGATCTGGTGGTATTCTTGACAGACTGGCGACCGAACCATAATAATAAGAAACAAATTCATATCTTAAAAAAAAACACCTACTATAAAGCTTAATTTTCAACTTGGCGTTTACGATAACCAACCATACTGACACAGTACCAGTACCACCAACTCCTTTATATCTACATAAATTACGGTTTGAAACTTAACGCTACAGATAGCAACCCACTGCAAATGATTTGCGACAGCATAAAGTCTATAAAAAAACTTGATAAAAACAATCTACATTCTACGCGGGTGACCGACTATTTTAATTCAAATAAACCCAGGCCCGTAAGCTGGTATAAAGAGGCCCTAAACATAACTTATAGATTGTACGAGCAAGCTTTACAGCCAACCATCAAGACTCAAATGGTTACTTGCAAATTAGTTAAAGTGATATTAATATTTAAGAAATTGAAGGCTTGACTACTATAACTCAAAATATGGCGTAGCAATAAGAGCCACCCGAGAAAACTAGAGTCTTACTTAAAACATAGTACCGTAAAGCAGAACGATAATTATTGTTCGTTAAAATTTTAAATTATAATTTTATGAGCTTAAATTGGCGATTAATAAGTATTATCAAAAAAAAATCGTGGGACCAAAAAAAAAAGACTTCAAGGACTTACCTCTTCAAGGATAAAGAGAGATGGAAATTCCAAATTCTCTACATACAATATACCAAAAACGGGGGCAGCTGCCAGCGGCTTCCAAAACGTCAGGCCGGTGTTGATGGCTGATAAAAGTAAAAGAAAGAACACCCTTAGACTTGAAAATTTGCCATGCACGTGGGATCTACACATAGACAAAAAAAAACGTATCCAAACTTACCCGATTATCGAACGAAGTCGCCCAAAAATATCCTGTGTCCTGCAGAAACAAATTCAGTAAGAATTTACACACAGTCCCTGATTTTAACCCAAAAACTACTTGGGCTTCAAAAACTGAAGCTTTAAGATAGGGACCATGGAACAATTGCTTCGAAGGGTAGAGTGGAAGTGACCGGCCTATGCCTCGTGTCGGAAGAATTATGACACTTCCTCCCACCACAGACACATATCAAAATGGAGTCCTTCGATTTCCGTACTGCACTGGAATCTTCCGCTAGAACCTGTGGCCTTAACTACAAAACGCCAAGTAAGCGGCCCACCCACGAGAAAATGCCACTGCAGCCGCTGTGTTCACAAATCGACGGCTCTCGAAAGCGCTGCGTGAATCGACCTCGCGGCTCGAACTTAGATAATGTTGTACTTAACTTGACATTGCCCCGCTTACATCTCCGGAAGGCGAAACATACACACCACCTGCCTAACCTTCACAAAATTCACAAGAACTAAAACAGAATTTCTAAAAAAATTTATGTTTGAGCAAAGACAATGTTTGCCCACGAATCTACATATTAGAGAAAGCTAAATCCAAAAATCCACGACAGTAAAGGCAACGTGAACACTAACCCTAGATCAAGGGTGTCCCAATGTTGTCAGAGAATGTAACCAGCTGATTTCTAAAAGGTAGGTTGGTCTTCAAAATTTACTATTTAAACATGTTAGCTTATTAGACTAAGGGCAACTTGTCTATACACAGAGAGGACTCCAAGCAAGGCGAAAATTCAGGGCCCAAACAAAGAGAGAAAGATTTTAAAGCAGACTACAAAAGATGGACAAGCTCATGTTAAGCCGATTTGGACCAGATAAAAGGGCAATCAAGATGGACAGGGACTAACCTGGAACACAGGGCAATGCCAGCCCACCCAGTGTGAGAGTGAAGGTTCAGCCTCTTAATCAAGGTAAATTATTAAGTAAAACTGAACAGGTAATCGCGAATAAAATTAATTAGTAAACACATACCCAGACCATGTGGCAAAAATGGCCTGTCACAAGTAGACCCATACTGTTATATATTTTTGAGAAGCTTGTAAAAAGACAAATTAATTTCTTGGCAAATATACAGGGTGTCCCATTTAAAAAAACCAAGCATTGGTCAATATTTCAAAAACAGTAACATTTAGAAAAAAACTGACAACGCCAATGGATTCTACGTAAAAAGTTCTAAAAGGGTACGTTTTTACCTCTTTGACAAGTTGTCAGACAACTGAAATACAAGGGGTACCTGAAAATGCAATATTTTCAATATCGCCCTGTAGCTAGGAAAATAAGAGGGTTATGACAATTGTGTTTACGGCATCTTTCGTTTCACAAAAAAGTAGCTAAAGTTGGCGAAAACCGCAAGGTTCTATCTTTCAAAATGGGACACCCTGTACAAGATCAAATTTTTGGATAGCAATGCTATTTTCTCACGATGCAGAAGACATGCTGTATATTTTTTTAATGAAAAGAAACATATTATTGAATTGTACATTTGCAGTGGCAGGTTTCCTTTAAATAATGACTTTGTCTTTTTAGCTTTACTTGGATTATGACTATTTCATTTTTGAGCCACCCTGTACGTACTAGATCAAATTTTTGAATGGCAATGCTAGTTTTTTACGATGCAGAACTTTTTATAAACAGATACTTTATTCGTAAAATCAATAATACATTTTTTCCATTTCGAAGACATGCTGCATATATTTTGTGACAGGCCATTTTTGCCACATTGTCTGGGTATGTGTTTACTAATTATACTAATTAATTTTATTCACGATTACCTGTTTAGTTTTACTTAATAATTTACCTTGATTTTGAACTTCACTCTTACGCTGGGTAGGCTCGCTTTGCCCTGTGTTCCAGGTTACTCCCTGTCCATCTTGTTTGCCTTCTTTCTTGCCCAGATCGGCTTACCATGAGCTTGTCCATCTTTTGTAGGTGGTAGGTCGGTTTAACATTTCTCTTTGTTTGGGCCCTGAGATTCGTTTTTCTGCGCCTTGCTTAAAGTTCACCCTGTGTGTATGGACAAGTCGCCCTTAGTCTATTTGTGCTATCATGTTAGATAATAAATTTTGAAGACCAACCTACCTTTTAGAAATCAGCTGGTTACATTCTCTGACAACATTGGGACACCCTTGATCTAGGGTTAGTGTTCACATTGCCTTTACTGTCGTGGATTCTTGGATTTAGCTTTCTCTAATATTTAGATTCGTGGGCAAACATTGTCTTTGCTCAAACATTAATTTTTAGAAATTCTGTTTTAATTCTTGTGAATTTTGTGAAGTTTGAAACAGCTGTAGGTGTATATGTTCCGCCTGCCGGAGCTGTAAGGCAGGACAATATCAAGTTTAAGTACTACAATATCTAAGTTCAGGCAGCGAGGTCGATCCACGCAGCGCTTTTGGGAGCCGTCGATTTGTGAACGCGGCCGCCGCAGTGGCACTTTCGAGTGTGGGAAGGTTGAAATTTTGTAGCACTACGTCATCGTTTTCCTTTCTGTAGTTTCGACATTCGGGGTGTCCGCTGTTAGTATTTGGATGCATCGTACTGAAATAGTGCGTCTCGATCAGTGCCGGCGTAGGTATAACTTTCTGTATTTTCGTAACTTTATTGTTTCACGCAGGGGGCCGCTGTGCTATTGTAGTGTATTTGTTTGATAACGTAACTTCTGATTTTATTTTTAATTATTCACGTAACTTCTAACATTTTTTTTATTTGTTTAAATTACTGTAACTAGTAGGAATTGTTTTGTTCCTAGGGTCCTTGGTAGGGGCCACGAACCTCCCTACTTCCTCCGTAGGGGCTGAAAAGCATCCCTATTTATTTTTGGCGGGCGCTAAGCAGCCTTCATACCTTCTTCAGTAGGGGCTAAGGAGCCAGCCTACATTTTTCTGTTTATGAGGATAGACTTCCTCAGGAAGTTTTTTTTTTGATCTAAGTTATTTATCTTTGCGGGGGCAATATCGCCCTATCAAATTTTGTGAACACTTGTAACATTTTTATTTAGTGTACAAATAAATGTATATAGGGTAAACTTATTAAGTTGTTTTTATCCAGCTCACTGCGCCCTGTGTTTTGATTTTGAGTTATGAATAGCAGGTTTGTCGTGTGAGAAGCAGATACCTAAACCATCTAGGCGACTTCCAGTTTGCGTCGGTGTAAAAAACTGGTGGCGTCCAATTGAACCTACCCGGCTACCTGAGCCAAGGGCTAATTTGCACGCGCTCTACTACACCTGCTTCCCTCAAGACACCCTGTTGTTCCTGTGTTTTTCTTTAGAGTACCTTTCCGAGTTATTTTTAATGTTCTTTCCAAGATATAAGCGGTAAGTACTTGGTCAATGATACTCATCATAGTATCTTTGACGGTTTTTAATCAAACACTTTTTATTGAACAAAGTGCGTCGCAATGTTTAATGAAAAAAATATTTTGAATTGTACATTTGCAGTGGCAGTTTTCCTTTAAATCACGATTTTGTCTTTTTAGCTTCACTTGGATTATGACTATTTCATTTTTGACCGACCCTGTACGTTCTAGATCAAATTTTTGAATGGCAATACTATTTTTCTACGATGCAGAACTTTTTATAATCAGACACGTTTTTCGAAAAATCAATAATAAAAATTTTTCCATTTCGAAGACATGCTGTATATTTTTTAACGAAAAAAACATATTATTGAATTGTACATCTACGGTGGCAGTTTACCTTTAAATATCGATTTCGTCTTCTTAGCTTCACATGGATTTGGACTTTTTATTTTTGAGCCAACCTGTTTATACAAATTCGAAGAAGTAGTCCATTTCTCAAAGAGACCTGATTTAGATTGCAAATAATTTGACTTTGTGATTTTTTTTTATTTGCTGTTTATACAAGATCAAATTTTTGAATAGCAATGCTATTTTCTCACGATGCAGAACTTTTTATAAAGAGACAGTTTTTTCGTAAAATCAATAATACATTTTTTTCCATTTCGAAGACATGCTGTATATTTTTTTAATGAGAAAAAATATATTATTGAATTGTACATATGCAGTGGCAGTTTTCCTTTAAATAACGATTTTGTCTTTTTAGCTTCACGTGGATTATGACTATTTCATTTTTGAGCCACCCTGTATATACTAGATCAAATTTTTCAATGGCAATGCTGTTTTTTTACGATGCAGAACTTTTTATAAACAGACACTTCTTTCGTAAAATCAATAATATTTTTTTTCCATTTCGAAGACATGCCGTATATTTTTTTAAGGAAAAAAAAATATTATTGAATTGTACATTTGCGGTGGCAGTTTTCCTATAAATAACGAGTTTGTCTTTTTAGCTGCACTTGGACTATGACTATTTCATTTTTGAGCTACCCTGTACGTACTAGATCAAATTTTTGAGCGGCAATGCTATTTTTTTACGATGCAGCACTTTATATAAACATATATATATATATATATATATATATATATATATATATATATATATATATATATATATATATATATACACATCACCCTATCATTTTTGCTTCCGAAAGGGGTCTAATCCCTATCATTTCTGCTACCGCTGCAAACTTGCTGCCGTATATCGGACGCAAGATTAACTTAGGCGTTTTTTTCGAACATGGCTATAAATTTTAAGTCCCACATTGTCGCAATGGCTGACCCACAGCACCATACTTTACGTAAAGAAATAGTTCTTTGATAGTTTAAAGCATAAACTATTGGCGGGGAATAATAGCGGGACGAAATGGAAGTAAAAATGATCGAGAAATAAATGAAGACGTATAAATTTTAGTTGTAAAAATTTCCGATAGAGGCGCAAAATTATACATGCGTATATTAAAAGTTTTACTGGTCGGTGGATTTTGCTACCAGAAACTTGGCAACGCTAAAGTATGGTAAAATTGTATGTAAATATTAGTTCTATAATTATGAAGTGTGCATGACGCAGTGAACAGCATTTTCGCTAAGTGGTGTGCTTTTTAACCGTCTTCTCAAGAGGAGGTTATCAATTATTCGGCGCGCATGTGAGATTTTTTATATGTTCACGCATAATTCTACAACGGACTTCTTTTTTTTTGGTTTGCCGATGAGTTTTTCCGAATGGTCCCGTTTTAAGTTGTTTTTTGCTGAAGTTAGAGAAAACCTAAAAAATTATGATAAACAAAAAAAACTCGAGAAGATCGACAAACTTTGTGTGTATAGTTCGGAATGGGGGCACCGATTTCAATATTTTTTTCTCCGTTGTGTTTACGTCCGGTGGTTTTGTTGTAACATTGTAATGGAATCTCGCAACTCACTTTTCACCCACTTCTAATTGTCGTACCGATTTGAAACTTTGCAAACTAACGCAATTTCGATAACAATACAATAACATGTTTTTGCCCATAAAAACAAAATATACAGCATGTCTTTGAAATGAAAATTTTTTTATTATTGATTTTACGAAAAAAAGTGTCTCTTTCTAAACAGTTCTGCATCGTAAAAAAATAGCACTGACATTCAAACATTTGATCTAGTACGTACAGGGTGGCTCAAAAATGAAAAAGTCACAATCCACGTGAAGCTAAAAAGACAAAATCGTTATTTAAAGGTACACTGCCACTGCAAATGTACAATTCAATAAAAGTTTTTTTTTCATTAAAAAAATATACAGCATGTCTTCGAAATGGAAAAAAAAATATTATTGATTTCACGAAAAAGTGTCTGTTTATAAAAAGTTCTGCTTCGTGAGAAAATAGCACTGCTATTCAAAAATTTGATCTAGTACATACAGGGTGGCTCAAAAATAAAAAAGTCCTGATCCACGCGAAGCTAGGGAGACAAAATCGTTATTTAAAGGTAAACTGCCGCTGCAAATGTACAATTCAATAATATATGTTTTTTTCATTAAAAAATATACAGTATGTCTTCGAAATGGAAAAAATTTTATTATTGATTTTACGAAAAAAGTGTCTGATTATAAAAAGTTCTGCATCGTAAAAAAACAGCATTGTCATTAAAAAATTTGATCTAGTACGTACAGGGTGACTCAAAAAGGAAATAGTCATAATCCACATGAAGCTAAAAAGACAAAATCGTTATTTAAAGGAAAACTGCCACTACAAATGTACAACTCAATAATATGTTTTTTTTTCATTAAAAAAATATACAGCATGTCTTCGAAATGGAAAAATGTTTTTTATTGATTTTACGAAAAAAGTGTCTCTTTATAAAAAGTCTGCATCGTGAGAAAATAGGACTGCTATTCACAAATTGAATCTTGTACATACAGGGTGGCTCAAAAATACAAAAGTGCTGATCCACGTGAAGCTAAGAAGACAAAATCGTTATATAGAGGTAAACTGTCACTGCAAATGTACAATTCAACAATGTTTTTTTCATTAAAAAATATACAGCATATCCCCGAAATGGAAACATTTTTATTATTGATTTTACGAAAAAAGTGTCTGTTTATATAAAGTGCTGCATCGTAAAAAAATAGCATTGCCGCTCATCCGATATACGGCAGCAAGTTTGCAGCGGTAGCAGAAATGATAGGGATTAGACCCCTTTCGGAAGCAAAAATGATAGGGTGATGTGTGTATATATATATATATATATATATATATATATAATATATATATATATATATATATATATATATATATATATATATATATATAATATATATATATATATATATATATATATATATATATATATATATATATATATATATATATATATATATATATATATATATATATATATATAGGGTTTTATGGAAATCATTTAATATATTGGAATGGGTGACTCCTGGGATAGTCTACAGACATATCCAATACTTTTTTTCTTAAATCGAACATTTTAAAAATTTTCAAAAATACCCTAAAACCAGTCTATATTCGCCGCACCTGACTGAGCGTACACAAGGCGCTTGACGCAAATTTGCGCGCGAAAAACTTTAAACAATTGAATTTGTTGAAACGTTGCCAGACATATAAATCTTTAAGAATAATTTATTTTCTGTTTTAAGCGTAATTTAAGACATGAAGAATTTTTTTAACCTCCTCCTACGGAGAAACTAAAAAAAAATAGTAAAAAGGCACTGCGAAATCAATCCTTTTTGTCAGTAGGCTTAGTTTTAAGTAATATTTAAGACACCCTATATTACGTTATTAATTGTATAAGCGTTATTCCTACTAGCTTAAAAGTTAAAAATTAAAACGAATATACTAATTGAGCACAACTACATAGTACTTACTTCAAAAGTATAACCAGATCCGCTAAATTAGTTTTGCACCGGCAAACGTTACCATAATACGTAAATATTATTAGTGTTTTAAATTAAATTTAGTTTTCAACCCTATTACGCTACTCACTCAAAGAAACTAGATAAAACTGATCAAAATATTGGTTAACAACGGATCGACGAAGACCATTTTCAAGGTAGTGAAAAGAAATTACATTATTTAAAACTTTAAACGAAAAAAAAATTAAAACATTCATTGTGTGGTTTGTGTGCTGTTGGAAAACTTTAATATGGCGCACGGCTCTTTGATGACATTAAGAATCCTTCTGTTTCGATCTCCCTTCATCATGAAACATGTCTCTTTGTCACTTCCTGTACTTGATAAAGTAGGTGGCGCTTATTTGGCGCGAAAATTTAAAATAGAACGCGTGTTTGTATTATTGCCTTTGAAACACTAGAGTTAAATGCTAAGCCCATATATCTAAAAAGAGAAAAAAGGCGTCATCGATATTAAGAAAGGAAGAAGAGTTAACCACTAACCATACTTTTTCGTTTGTTTACGTTTTTGTTGCTGTCTGAGTTTATTTTCTAAACAGTAGTAGATTATTACGAGGATTATTACTAAAAATTATTCAGTGAATATCCAAAACAGAAGGTGTGTTAATTTCATGGAAGGGGAAGTTGAGGCACTCGTGGAGTTTGTCGAAAAATACAAAGAAATTTTAGAGAACAAGAGAACTGATGCTGTTATGGCCAAAGAAAAAGATAAGATGTGGGTGCAGATAGCTGCCGAATGGGTAGCTGAGGGCTATGTGGAACGCACAAGTAATCACCTACGGGAAAATGGGAAAACTACAAGATGGAAGTTAAAAAAAAATTGTCTGAAGAAAAGCAAGACATATTGGACTGGCGGTAGATATTGACTTTCAGTTATTTTTTTCCTACTCATTAGTGCGTTTATAGTTATTTTTATAGTGAGTTTATTATAAGAGTGGTCTTCATAAAAGTACGCATCTAGTATAAAATATATTTCTGTCAAAAAATTAAACCCAGTTACAAAGAATAGAGTTTTATTTATTAAAAAAAACATATTTCTTAATTCAGGTAACTTTAATTTCGTATTAGGAGAGCAGCAATAAAATCCCTCTTTCACCCAATGTTTTTGTTGATCATTGACTGAAGGTAATAAAATCAAGTTCAAAGAGAAATATTTTGTTATTTAAATGCCATTTAACAATAAAACAACAAATTATGGAATACATTATTTTATTTTAAATACAATATAATATATTTAGTACAGTGACTGGCAGAAAGTTGAAACCAAATGGAAATGTTTTTTATTATTGGTAGCTTAGAAAATTTTATTCTTGCATCTCACCGCTGCAAGAAGAAAAACTTATTTCAACAAATTTGGATTTTAGGTAGAGTATACAGGGTGCTCAAAAAATACAAAAATGTTGGTTCGGGAAAACAAAAATTTAGAAATTTCCAAAAATTTTCTACAGAGAAAATAAAGCTCCTGCCAAGACAAGAAGAAATGTAAAATAACAAAATTCACATTTTTGGTAAACATTTTATTTGACTTTTGTTCTTCTCTTGGCAGCAGCTTTAATTTATCTGAAGAAAGTTTTTTGAAATTCCTAAACTTTTGTTTTCTTGAATCAACATTTTTGTATTTTTTGAGCACCCTGTATACTGCAAAATATGAAGTTGTCAAAATAAGTTTTGCATCAAGAATAAAATTTTCTAAGAAATCAACAATAAAAAAGGTTCCCATATGTTTCATACTTTTTTGGACACAGTATCTATCACAAAAATAAACATATAAACAAAATCTCACAACATATAAACCCAAAGTATACATTGTTGAAACCGAGATTTATTTATTTTCAGAATTTTTTCCTTAATTATTGAAATAAATTTTTAAAAGTTAATTCAAAAAAAATTTCAGATCAAACGTTTGTTTAACTACATTACTAAGAAATATTCAATTTTCTACCAACAGAGCAGTTATATAGTCCCGTTGTCTTTCTCCTAAAGTATTTCTTTCCCTATCAATATCTAGATCAAAGCGATCCATTTGCTCATTGGGTTCTTGATCCAGAATCTCTTCGTAAGCTATGCCGTCATTTCTTAAAATGATATTATGTAACACGCAAGCACTTATGATAACACCTGGGATCATATCTTCTCTAGTCATATCTAATAATTTAAGCGGCGAAATTTGCCTTTTAGAAGGCCAAAAGCTTGTTCGATCACGGCTCTCACAGAACTCATTCTTGTATTATATGTTACTTGGGCAGCCGTTAAGTGTACATTGTCCCTATATGGTTTTAACAGAAAAGGAAGCAGCGGATAAGCACTATCCCCAAGAAGATGCTCAGTGGGTAAAATTATTGCTGCATTTTCTGTTATCGTATATAACGGACTAGATCGAAAAACTTTGGCATCGTGGACTCTGCCAGGAATGCCAGCAAAAACATTAATAAATCTTTTTTGTCATTGCACACAGCTTGTAAAATTACAGAATGGTAATTATTTCTGTTGTAATAGTCGATAGGATTGCGAGGTGGTGCCTTGATAGCTATATGGCAGCCATCTATTGCTCCGATAATTCCAGGTATATCTAAAAAAATGTATTACAAATTTCTAGACCTACATACCCGGGAAATTAATTTTCTTATTTTTATGAGTATTACTCGGAGTATTATCACCTCAAAAATTTGGTTACATATACCTACTATTTTTTGACACCCTTATGAAAAATAAGCTACCCCAGCTGAGTATACTGAAGAAAAAGAATAGTATAAGAGATCTGAGCAGTTCAGTTCTCATTGTATTTTTGCAAATATCCTTTTTTCTCCTAAAAGTGCCTTATTAAAACTTACTTGACATATTATATAGGTAATGTTCTAGCAATTCTTTCACGATCATTTTCATTAGGCCAAACAATATTCTCAAATCTTAAATCTGCTACTTGTTGTATGACTTCAAACCATACCATATGACCTGTTCCTAGAGCTAGTAAATTGAACCTATCTCCAGCTGCAACCAAGCTTTCTGGCTCGGCCAAAATCCAGATAGAAAATAAGTTTTTTGTCAAAAGGAACATGCTCTTCTATTACTTGCCATTCTATTTTGTAACTGATTTAAAAGTAACTACAAACAAAGGATATATTTGTAATTTATTTTCACGTAATTGATAAAAAAACTTAAAATTTTTACCTATAATGTTCAGCATAACATGCAAAATATAAAAGTAAGATCACAATGCTGTAACCATAGCTTAGTTTTTAACTGTAAGATGAGGGGCCTCGGGCGAAAAAAACTTTACTGCCCCGGGACCTGTCCCAGCTCTCGACGGCCCTGTGTATGATTGCAACTGATAGTGTGTGAATTGCTTTTCAATTATTTTTTTATTTTGCACAAGCCACTCTGTACACTGTCAGATTTATTCATACAAGTGAAACTCTACATCATACCTCTAGTTAAAAACATATAAGGAAAATTAAAATACTTCTAATATTTTCGCAGAATTAACTTGTTGGGGAAACCCAACTGTTTATTTAATCTCTATAACTCTATTTTTATTTCTAAATAAATATTAATAATACCCGCGCAGGTATAAAATCCCTTTGTAAATAAAATAAGTTCAAACTTGTCTTTCTTGGAAATTTAACTCGCTTAAATACGCAGTTATTCGCAAAATACAAAGACTATTTCAGCTAAAATATCAAATAAATCTTTCCTTTCCGGCATGTTGTCGGCGAACTTCAAAGGTCTAGTTTCCTTTGAATGTCTCTTATCTCCTAGTTTATTGCCGTAACGTTCTAAAAATATAATACAAGCAAATGCGGAAAACGTCAGCAAAATGGCTACCAACTTTAACCCCTCTATCTCTTCATTTCGTGGTATTAACGTGTCAGTACAACCCTTTCACCAATGCAGTGATATCTGCCTGAATATGATTCGTAAACGTCACCGCAAGAAGGCCAAGTTCGGTCACACCTACTATCCAAAAAGGTAGTCCATTTCAGTTAAACAGAGCTCCCGGCGAGGTAAGAACTTCACTTCACTAGCTACCACAGAGCAGAACTGTCGCATCCCTTGATGCGACACACCCGCAAAAGTCTCGCAGACAAAGAGGTCTAGCAGACTAAAACCATTTTAGTATGGGAAATTATCCCAGTGTTTCTCTTCAGGCATGGTCCTGTAAAGTTATTTAGTGTGGGAAATTATCCCAGTGTTTCTCTTCAGGCATGGTCCTGAATAGTTAAAGTTTTCTCAGGCATAGTCCTATATTTTTCTCTTAGTGCGACATAATCGCGAGTCTAGCAGACCAAAAGTTATTTAATGTGGGAAATTATCCCAGTCAGTGTTTAGGAAGTTATAATAACCATGAATCAGTAACATCTCGTAACACCAGATTATGACTAATTTATATCAGTTACCTGTCAAAACCAACAGTGTACAAAATACCCATATTCAAAGTAATAAATGTGCAAATTGTTTAGTGAAATTAAAGTCTTTTAATGTACAAAGTCGCGGCTGCAAAGGACCGCACATTTGGATGACAGTGAACCAGTCAACTACCGGAAATATATTACAGTAAGTGTAGGTAGGGTTTTAACTAAAGCCGTATCTTTACATTTTGGTCCTTCGAGCGACGGATAATTCATCCAACTTCGGTTATTTCAAGCCAGAAAAACTGTTCATTCATGTAAAAATGCATAAACTTCACTCAAAGAGAGACTTTCATGTAAGTACAAAACATTTCATTTAAACAAGTTCGTGACATTAAATTTTATAAAAACAATAAATTAAAGAACTGTCTAATCATTCTCTGTCAAAAGTGACAACCAAAACTTCTGTTCTAAAGATATAAAGTAAATTTATTTTGCCGACGGAAAGTGAAGTGCGGTTTAAATTTCAATTTTCGGTTTAAAACCAGTGTTTTTCAAAATAAATAAATTTACAGCAAGTGTCTTTTCGGTTTTTTAGTAAATACTGTTTGTTTACAAATATATTTCAAGTGTGTTTATTCAAATTTAAATAATTTATATAGGTAAAAGAGCCAAGCAAAAAATGAACACATTTTTAAAACGGTAATCTTATAATTTCAGGTGATTTTTCTAATAAATATAAACATTTCTGACTAGTTCACTTTTTGTTGGATTGTTACCTTGTGTATACAGTGTACCAAAAATTTAATTGTTGGTTTTTTCAAAATAACTGTTTAAAATTTATAAAATGTTGTAGTCCAGTGTGTTTCAACATATTTATTTGGTCTTTGGATAATTTTTGTAGAACAATTTAAATTATTTTTGCAAGATCAATCTAAAATTTCATAATTACACTCATACAGTGTTCTGCAAAAGTATTCAAAAATTATATATTTGCTTTTTTAAAGGTATTTCAATTTCATAAAGTATACTGAGGCATTAGATGCCAGGTAAGTTATTTGGCGGATTGTTGACGTGACATTTATGTTCTTTATAAAACACACAAAAATTAGTGTTTTTGTCATTGATAATATTTGATTTGATTTATCTGTGTGGTAGTGTGTACAAATAGTACCTACCATTTGTTATTATTGCTGATTTTTATTCATAAAAACGCATAGGGGTTTACTCTGACATTTAAGTTCCTACTTACCTGTTTCTTAAACAGATTTTTATTATACTCGTCCCAAAAATAAAAATACTTACAAATTTCAATATTTATTTTTAAATAAATATTTTCGGCTTTTCTATTCAAAAACTAGAATACCGGGTATGATCAAAAAATAATAGCATTTTTTAAAATTCTTTTTAAACCATTTTAAAATATTTTTGCTGTTTAAAGTTGGATTTAGACACTTTAAAAAATTCTCGCAAAAGTGCAAAAGCTTCGATCACCCGTGTCAACAATTGGGCCGAATTAAATAAAGACAATCTAATCGATTTTAAACAATTTAACTTTCGAGAAGAACTCATAAGAAGGGCTTTCGAAAAATACACTGATGCTCAAGACAGCATAGAGAATTTAGACCCAAGTGACACCGAAGACAGAGACGAAGTGGAAGACAAATATTGTCTGACTTTATCAATAATTGGCAACTATGTACAAGAACATTCTACAACAGCAAATGCGCAGAGTAGGCCACCTAGCGCAGTTCAGGTTCCTAGTACACCTGATGTAAAATTACCGGATTTGAAAAAAACGCCTTTTGATGGGCCAATCTCAGAATTCAAATCATTTTTTGAATTATTTTCAGCATTGGTTATTAACCATTCAGGTTTAACGGACATTCAGAGATTTGCTTATTTGAAATCTGCGCTAAAAGGCGAAGCATCAAAATTAGTTGATTCATTGGAGCTAATAGGGGACAATTTTCATGTTGCCATTGACATTTTAAAGAAAAGATATGAAAATTTGACTTGTGTAATAAATAGATATCTCAATAATATTTTAGACATACCGCCTATAACAAAATGTACTTCTGTAACGTTACGAGATTTTATTGCAGATTTAAGAAAAAATATTGAATCCCTTAAAAAATTCTAACTTGATGATAAAGACCGTTTCGAATATCTTTTAGTTTTCATGTTCGAAAAGAAATTAGACTTTGGCACGAGACGGGCTTTCGAATTAGATCGTGACCTTGACGAGTTACCCGCGTTGGAAGATTTTTTCGAATTTTTGGAAAAACGATGCATAGTTTATGAAAATTTGTCAAGTGGCGAATCGCGACCTTCACGGAAAAACGATAATGTTTCTTTACATACGGGTTTTCAGCCCAACGAACAAGTTCAAAATGAGAGAATTTCTTTACATACGAGTCTCCAACCAAACAAACAAGTTCAAGTTAAAAATTGCATAGTTTGTCGCGTTTCAGGACATAGAATTTATTCGTGTCCAAAGTTGTCACAGCTTTCTCATATCGAAAAAAATAAATTTATAAAGTCAAAATATTTATGTTATAACTGTTTAGGTCGTCATAAAATTCAGGACTGTGGATCCACTCAAAAATGTAAAATTTGTAATGAAAAACATCATACTCTCTTACATCAGAATGCAAGATTCAAGAATAATGTACAGGGTAGGCAAAATTCTCGGAACACATGAATTCTCAAACTCGAAATAATTCATCGTTCACTTCATTAAATGAACAACACAATCAAAATTCTCCAATGAATGGCAATAACTCTCAGAACTCGCAAACTTTCGCACCGAATAATCGTGCTTCTCATCAAAATCAACGATCTCAGTCTGCTAATCAGCAAGCAACGCCAAGTGCAAACAAATCTATCTCACTTTCAGCGCTCTCAACTAAAGAATCGCAAGTGCTCCTAACAACAGCACACATTACTTTGTATTCAAAGCAAGGTAACCTCGTTAACGCAAAAGTTCTTTTGGATAGTGGAAGCCAAAGTTCTTTTATTACACAAAGTTTAGTAAACAAACTTCAATGTACCCCTTACGGGAAAGTTTTAAATATTTCAGGCGTTTCTCAAAATAGTATCCTGTCCAATAAAATTGCGTGCATTCATTCGAAAAAGGACAATAGTAAGAGATTTTTAGTTACATGCGTACTTCTAGATAATAGAACCTATGAACTTCCACAGGCACCGATTCAAGCGAACAAATTGCAAATTCCAGAAGAAATCGCGGCAGACCTTGCTGACCCTAGCTTCTTCATCCCGTCAGATATTGACATGCTTCTCGGTGCAGATCTTTTCTATTCTGTTATAACCACAGGTGTCCATAGTTTGGGAAATGGATTTCCCACTCTACTCAATACCCATTTAGGCTGGATAATATCCGGCAATAGCCCTTCTCGATACATATCATTTTCTGAAAACACTAAAGTTTTTCAGTCTCGTACCCAAAACAGACATTCAAAACAAGACATTCAATGGCGTGACAGGCCATCTCATTCTTAAAATACATTGAACTTCAAACTGTCACCTGCGAAACAAATTTCTCCCCCTTTTGTTGCCAATCGAGTAACAAAGCCCAGTCTTATGAAAAAGACTTTCTTTCGCTTCAGAAGCATTTTCGATACTTGTGACAGTTATGAAGTCATTGTCAAAAATGTCTCCTTTACCCTACGACGACCTTAATTTAGAAACCAGTGTCACTAAAGAATAATTAATTTTCTCCGCCCAATTCTCCAAAAGTCATTCTGTATGGTGTATGCGTGTAGTGGTGAGTGTGGCAAAAAGTGCTCTCTCATTTTCTGGGTTAGTATAGCCCCCTTTTTTTAAGGCTAAAGGCCTATTCACGGGAAAAGTCCTTTCTCATTCTGGGTTATTATAACCCCCATTTCTTTAGGCTAAAGGTCTACTCTTGGGAAAAGTCCCACCTTGTTCGGGCCATCAGAACCCACCTCATTCGGGTCATTAGAACCCACCTTATTCGGGTCATAGTACCACCCTTATCTCAATACTTCTTTTGGCCGTCAGTGCCAGATGAAAGTTACCTTATTCGGGTCATTAGAACCCATCTTATTCGGGTCATAGTACCTCCCTTATTTCTATACTTCTTCTGGCCGTCAGTGCCAGATGAAAGTTACCTTAGTCGGGTCATCAGAACCCTCCTTATTCGGGTCAACAGTGACTATACTAGCTGATGGTCAACTTTACAGAGTGGCTCAAGTTCGAAATTTGAATTTACGACTCAACTGGAGACCAATGCC
This sequence comes from Philopedon plagiatum, assembly GCA_963971165.1. Classification (NCBI taxonomy): domain Eukaryota; kingdom Metazoa; phylum Arthropoda; class Insecta; order Coleoptera; family Curculionidae; genus Philopedon; species Philopedon plagiatum. The sequence continues at coordinate 82,851,722 of OZ020190.1, forward strand.
ACTGGGAATTAAATTCCACTTCTTATGCGTGAGTGAGCAAACTCAGCCGTTCACACCTTTTTCCTTGATTTTGAAGCCAAAAGCCTTCAACGGGGGGAGTATGTTGGGGACATCCAACTGTTTATTTAATCTCTACAACTCTATTTTTATTTCTAAATAAATATTAATAATACCCAAGCAGGTATAAAATCCCTTTGTAAATAAAATAAGCTCAAACTTGTCTTTCTTAGAAATTTAACTCGCTTAAATACGCAGTTATCGGCAAAATACAAAGACTATTTCAGCTAAAATATCAAATAAATCTTTCCTTCCCGGCATATTGTCGGCGAACTTCAAAGGTCTAGTTTCATTTGAATGTCTCTTACCTCCTAGTTTATTGCCGTAACGTTCTAAAAATATAATACTAGCAAATGCGGAAAACGTCAGCAAAATGACTACCAACTTTAACCCCTCTATTTCTTCATTTCCTGGTATTAACGTGTCAGTTCAACCCTTTCACCAACGCAGTGATATCTGCCTGAATATGATTCGTAAACGTCACCGCAAGAACGACGCTACTAGGCCAAGTTCGGTCACACCTACTATCCAAAAAGGTAGTCCATTTCAGTTAAACAGAGCTCCCAGCGAGGTAAGAACTTCACTTCACTAGCTACCACAGAGCAGAACTGTCGCATCCCTTGATGCGACAGACCCGCGAAAGTCTCGCAGACAAAGAGGTCTAGCAGACTAAAACCATTTTAGTATGGGAAATTATCCCAGTGTTTCTCTTCAGGCATGGTCCTGTAAAGTTATTTAGTATGGGAAATTATCCCAGTGTTTCTCTTCAGGCATGGTCCTGTAAAGTTATTTAGTGTGGGAAATTATCCCAGTGTTTCTCTTCAGGCATGGTCCTGTAAAGTTAAAGTTTTCTCAGGCATAGTCCTATATTTTTCTCTTAGTGCGACATAATCGCGAGTCTAGCAGACCAAAAGTTATTTAATGTGGGATATTACCCCAGTGTTTAGGAAGTTATAATAACCATGAATCAGTAACATCTCGTAACACCAGATTATGACTAATTTATATCAGTTACCTGTCAAAACCAACAGTGTACAAAATACCCATATTCAAAGTAATAAATGTGCAAATTGTTTAGTGAAATTAAAGTCTTGTAACGTACAAAGTCGCGGCTGCAAAAGACATTTGGATGATAGTGAACCACTCAACTACCGGAAATATATTACAGTAAGTGTAGGTAGGGTTTTAACTAGAGCCCTCTCGTTACATAACTTTTTATTTATAATAACATACAAAAACAGATTTTTTAACTTCAGAAAAATAAATGTTTTTAGGTAAAACATATTATTAATCTGTAAATAGTAACCTCTGTTGTACTTAAGCTCCAATAAATTTTTCCCTGCAGATGCCTTCCATATAAAAGCATCATTGTTTGAACCACAATATTTGGCATTAATATTAATGATTTGTAGATCATAGTTACAAATAATTTGGCAATTTTTTGAATGAAATCATTTTCGATTAACATAAAGATGTTCATCTTCTGCAGGTGCTATGATTGCAACATGAGTGCAGTCAATGCACCGGATGATTCCAGGAAATCCAGCTTTTCCATAAAACCCCTTTTAGCTTCGTTAATTTCTTGTGGGTTCTGGGAAACCTAATCCACAAATGACCTAAAATAGTCACTATTGCATTGGCCACTTCATAGGTGCATCTGCCCACTACTTGCTGACTTGTAGATAACAAGAATTCTTGATAATTGCCTGTGGCAAAGAACCTTAAAGCAATTAGAATTCTTGTCTATGTGGGTATTATGGTTGACCTTATTTCTGCCTCTAAATGGTCCACCAAATTATCAAACAGATATGCCACTAAGTCCTTGTTGAGACGAAATAATTCTATAAACCTTGTGTCGTGTAGTGAAAAGGGATCACTTTCGTCTCTCATCACACGCTTTTGAACCCGATTTTCATACATACGTACATTATTAAATTATTAATTAAAAACCTTTGTGCAGGGAACATTTCACAATAATCGAAATTTAGTATTAATAAACTGGTATTTCCTGGAGGTGGATTTTCGTTTCGAACATTTTGGTTAATCATCGGTGCAAAGTCGTTATTTGAATTATCACAAGGTGTGTTTTCGTCTTGAAGGTTTTATCCAACATTACGTGCATTTCCTTCTTGACATCGACGGTTTACATCTTCATTAATTTGACTGAGTATTGGAGCAATATAATCACTGGTACATCCTGGTCGTGGATTTTCGTTTTGAAGGTTTTGGCTGGTCATTGGTGAAATACTAAGTTCAAGTTCCTTGGTATTATCAGGGAGGGCATTTTCATCTTGTTTATTCATTGCGGTGGTAAAATTCTGGTTGCTAATAGCGTTAAAATCAAAATCATCCACACCAAAACTCCATACAAATAGTTTTTCTAAAAATATGCGTTCTAAAGAAAAAAGTATATAGAAATAATGGTTAATAAACTTCCCCTGACTACTCCTTAATTAGTAGCAAAATTGGTACGGGTTTAGGAGTTGAAAATATAAAAAAATGCACCTAAAATTCCGTTTTTATTTTTTTCCTAATATTTTGACAATTTACAACACATTTATCATTTGATATTTGATTGATAGGGTCCTTCCAGACATTCGCCTAAATTAGTAGCATCAATCACCTGTCAAACGGTAAATATGTAGCCTCTTCCAAAATCAACGAAACAAAATAAAGACAGATTTTTTGGAGCATTTTTAAATATTTTCAACTCCTAACCCCCACCGATTTTGCTTCTAATTTGAGGATAGTCAGGAAAAGTCTATAAACCATTATTTCTGTCTAACTTTGTCCTTAAAACATATTTAAAAAAAAACGGCTTCACGGACATTTATATTACTAAAAGATACCTGTTCGTCATTAGATTTAGGTGAAGCTATTCCCAGGCCAAGTATTTATGTAATGGTAAACACATGTCAATATTGCTAGGTTGCTTATAATCGGCAGGATATAAATAAACTTATATATACGCCTACGGGCTTCGTACAATCGGCGTACTTACTACGGTATAAATTAAATATTGTGACACTCAGGCAACATTGTCGGGCGTCATATAATATGAGTGCTCTAAACATTGCAAACTCATATATACATCTGGGCTTCGTAACATGCGCCATCCATATATATATATATATATATATATATATATATATATATATATATATATATATATATATATATATATATATATATATATATACAGGGTGCCCGAAATTGGTGATGACAGTATTGCGATCTCGGAAACTATAAGAGATAGAAAGACGGTTAAATGGGGAAAGTTTTATGCAATTATGTTAGTAGTTTATTGGTACTTGCGGATCGACTCTGGTTCTTTTGGTTTTTGAGATATTTTGAAAAAACTAAAATGTTGCATTTGCTTAGATCGGTTGTAACTTTCTTATTTCCTAATATTTTTTAAATCTGTAAACACATTTTCATTGCCACTTTTTACATAGAATATGCCTACTTGGTCATATTTTAGTTACAACGTTTAGGTTTCCTGGAACCATCACCAACTTTCTTTTTTCTTACGACCGCCATATTGGATTTTTTACTCGTCGAAAAGTACTTAATTTTTCCTATAATATGATACCAAACACTAATACAAAATAAAAATTTGTAACCTCAAAATAACTAAAAAATACATTTTTAGGGAAAATTCGAACATTATTTGGCAACACCGACATATCGGATAATCCTTTAAGTACTTAAGAATAAAGTTCAATAAATAACAATATCTGTTTATACTATTTTTAATAATTAAGGTGAACATTTTATAACTCTTTTGAAAATCCTAAAAATCTAAAATAACTTTTAAGTATCTAATAGTACGATACAATTTGGTCCCTTCAAAGTTGTACGTATAAGATTGGGCTCGCCAATGGCCGTGATCGTAAATTATACCGTCACCCGGTTCTAGATTAAAGGAATAAAGAACCGTATTCCAGTCTATCGTTTGTTTAATGAGACAAAATGGAAATACACAAACTTTACCGATATTCGTGATGGCCGGAATGGTCGTTAATTGTACGTTGCCCGAAACTCCCGTCATAAATTTGTGCAGTGTTATATCGTCCAATTGTCTTGTTGGAATAAACATATAAATACACGCAAGTAAAATTATCAAACTGACAAATATCGATGTTACAAGACCCATTATAATTTATACGATTATTTTTCGCGTAATTCGGTAAACTTTTGCAATGTCTACATTAGCAGGTTTGGATTTTCCGGCCAAACTAAACGAAAAGAAAAAATCCAGTTGCTTTGCCTATCAGGCCAAAGTGTTTCAGGCGGCAAAGTATTTTGCCAACGAGAATTGTCAAAATCATCTTCAAATCCGTTGGTACTTTAATTTTCAAGGTGAAATTTTAATTGATTCCTTGGTTCGAGTAGATGCCTCTTCGCCCTATGTAGTGTACGTGGAAAGGGGAAACGACGGTGCCGATGATGACGACGTTAACAGATCCAAACGTCCTCGACTTTCGATACCAGCAACAGTAATCAAACATGAGGATATCTCACGTGAATTGCAGAATGTCGAGTTTAATTGTTGTTCCGATTTTAGTTATCATTCAGACACCGCGGATTGGTCGGTAGTAATTGACCGTAATATGTTTACGGGTAAAGGTATGAAGACAATTGACAAGCTTATCAAAGCGTTCGAGGTAAAATTAGAATCGGACCGATTTTATCGTATATCGCTTCGCCAGTGTGCTAGCATTTTTCTCAAAACGACATGTTGTGGAAATGGTCCAAAATCGGCACGGTCATATGAAAGGAGAAATGGCATGCAAACTCCAACGAAGATCAGTTTAACACCCAACGAAGATCAGGCCAATATTGTCCAGCAAATCGAAAATATTCTGGAACGGCGACGGCAACAAAGTACAAACGAACAAAATGTAATATTGGTCAATAGTGTTGCGGGTTCCGGTAAAACGACCACGTTGCATTTTCTCAAACGTAAAAAGGTCCTCTATTTGGCGACGACCAAAAAACTGGTTGCCGAGGGCCATGTGTATGGCGTTACGGCACAAACAATTTGTAAATTTCTCATGAAAGGTTTTCATTGGTCATTCCCCGAATATGTCGAAGTAACGGAAGATCTGACGACCGGCAATAGTTCGGAGAAAACGTTAAATTGCGATCACTTTGACAGCGGTGATGAAACGTACGATATCATATTTATCGATGAAGTTTCCTTGATCCCTTACTTCCTTACTTCATGAACTTACCCGATTTGCCGCCCGAATGTGTTTGATCGTTTTGTTAGTGGGCGACGTTAATCAATTATCTGCTATCGGTGCCTACGAAAACGATCTGTACAATTGTCTAAGTTACGTGGATCGAGTGCTGTTTATCAAGCAACATATGCGCTCGCAAGATCCCAATTTGACCGAACTATTAAGGCAATTTGAAGCTGGCGATTCTGTCAACGACAAGATTATTCGGTCGCTAAAAAATCGAGACATTAATTTGACAAAACTTTTCAACTTGGACGGATCGTTTAGAGACTTTAAATTTATCTCCAAATTTAATAGTAACGTTTTACTAATTAACATGTCGCTGATCAAACTTCGATATGTTCTATTCGAAACGGACACCTATTTGGTACGATGCTACGTAAAAAACTTCAACGACGACCGGCTTAGCGAAAACGATATTACGGTTGCCCTACAAGTTGGGGCGCCGTACGTTTGTCTCGTAGACACTTGTAAACCGAAAGGAACAAGATTTCGATTGACAAAAATTAATCGTAAAGAAGAGCATCACCGAACCATCGTAATTTCTGTGGACATTGAAGACGAAAACGATGGCACAATTTTAACACTGTATCGTACGTTTCATCAATACTCTCTTTATGGTCGAGAACATATACGTTTCGGTTTTCCCTTGTTACTGGACTTGGCCGTATCCACGCACCGTTGTCAGGGTAGCACCTTTAAAGGATTCGTGTTTATCGAAATGGACAATATGTCACGATCCGAGGCCTATGTGTGTCTATCACGAGCAACTAGTTTGAAAAATTTACAACTGTTGTAGCGATGCCCAGAAACGAGATTTGGGCCCGACTTGAGACAATTTACCGCAGACTATTGTGGGAAAATGTGGGTTTTTGGTGCCCAAACGGAAGATGTGGGCTTCGTAATGATAAAGCGTAAGAGGGGAGTGCTTATCGGATTTGTGAACTTGTATAAAAGCCCGGTCCTCGGATCGTCTAGCTTCAGAGTTTGCGATAATGGTTTCTTTTCTTAGTTCGAACTTTGTAATGTTAGTGGCGGTAGTTCAAAATGTTTTTTACGTTCATAAACCGCCACAAGTAACGAATGTCTTTGTTCAATTTGAAGCGCAAAATTTTTCCACTAACGGATCTTGGACGCCATGACTGTACAAACAAATACACAACGAAACAGTTCCAGTGTTTTTTACGTGGCTTCCTACGAACACGGGAATTATTTGCAGTACAAGTTGAGACTTGAATTTTTCAACAGAACCCTAAGGGAAAGTGCGAATTGGTCTACTATAGGAGTGGCAAAGTCCATTTACAAAAGTAATGACTGGAAAACAAGAAACAATTTAGATACAAGGTTTAGTGAGACTGCGAAAAACACGTCTAACCAACTGGGTGATTTCAAAGGGAAAGAAGCAATGGTTTCTGTTAACGAATCTCAAGTAGGGAACACTATTGTAATTTTACTCGGCTGTCTAGGCTGTCTTATGAACATATGCACCGTTTCCATAATATGTCGTTTGTACGTGTTAAGAAAAGCTCTGATGGAAAACCCAAGCAATCCAACTGGAAAGTCGTGCACATTTTCGCCTATATAATAGTAGATAAACCAAATCATTTTAATATTAGTACTCAGTTAGCAAACAACATTAAACAACGACGATGGTCAGTTACATAGAACCGGAAGAGTTGGATTTTTCGCTAGAAGAAGATAGACTAGAAAGCTTTAGTATCAACGACTGGTTGAACTCTTCGATGTCGCCCAATATGTTGGCCGAATGTGGATTTTATTACACTGGATTGTCGGACATGGTTATGTGTTGCGAATGTCCGATTACGATACAGAAATGGGAAGGAAACGAAGACGTCTGGTTGGTACACGTTAAAGCGAATCCGTTTTGCAAATTTCTCATTGAAACAAAAGGGCCAGAATTTATTCAAGAACAGTTCAATCGACCCATGCCCTCTTCTTTAACGTTAGAGCACTACTGTCATGACGATGGAGATGTACCTCCTGTCCTAGATGACCCTAGGTTGGACTGGCTGATATCATTTGGTTCTTTTCAGCTAACTCAGTGTCACTGTAAATTAAAAAGTTTTCAACCTCCGGCTCTATGTTTAATATGTAAACGAAACTATCCCCGGTGCCGTATGATTCCTTGTGGACATACAAGTTGTTGTAGATATTGTAGCCGTAGTTTAAGAACTTGTCCTATATGTAAATGTCCTATTATGTTCAAAATAAATGCAACGATTAAAAGCTATATTGTGGTTGTTTATTTTTATCCTGTATCACAATCAAACCCAAGCAAAACTGAAAAGTTAAGCGGTAAGCAGACAAAATGCTTTCCCTTACACTTTTCATTATTCTTCTATTGTGGGGACTCGTTCTAATTCAAATGTGCTATTTTGTCGACACTCGAATTGTTTCGAATCGAGTGCGAGTTTCTTATACGCCGGGACATATTCCCAGTTCGGATGTGGATTATATTCTTGCGCTTTTCAATTTACAAGAGAAGTGTGCGAGATTTATCAATAGTTTTTACGCACAAAATTCTCACATTGGTGCAGTAAGCTAACCTTTGCAATTTGAAAACTAGAGTCGGACTTTTTCAAAGTCATTTGACCGAACTAACGTGAACGGCATTTGAAACACAACGGAAAAAAAGATACAACGCGAAAAATTCGAAAACGACAGTCGAACTTTTTCAAAGTAATTTAACTCAGCTAACGTGAGCAGCATTTTAAAGCACAAGAGACAAACATGCGACGCGCAAAGTTCTTACATTAGTGCAGCAAGTTCAACGGACAAAATTCGAAATCGACATTCGGACTTTTCCAAAGTAATTTAAGTCAGCTAACGCCCAGCTAACGTGAGAGGCATTTCATTTCTAACGAACACCTAAACATCGCTATACACCCTTAGAACAGAATATAGAGACAAGAAAGCGTATATCGTTGAGCGTTTGTGTTCGCAGTTTTATTGTGCATCTACGGTGATTGTGTCAGCCCGAGAATATTTTTTTATAACCGAGCATTTTATTGTGTAAAACACTTTGGCAGTTGTTGAGGGGGAAAAACACAGTACTTTGGGAAAGTGGTTTATTGTTTAACCAAATATACATGTAAAATCTACGTTTACCGACAACAGCCTACACTTGTAGGATTGAAGAATGAAATAGTAATTCCAGACAAATATCACACTTGTCAGCCCGGTCGTTGTAAATTTGTTGTCGTTCACTTATTGAAATCGTTCTAAAGTCCTCTTCTACAAACGACTCTAAAAACTGATGAATATGATGCTCCACTAGCAGACTGAAAACCAGCAAGGGTTCCAAATCGTTGTAAAATTTCTTCATGGTACATTTTACTCGTAAATGGGTCAAAGCGCGGCCTAGCTGCTCTCGGAACTGGTTTGTGCGCCGAACTCGTGAAAACCGCGGATGTGCGAATTCTTTCCAAGTTTTTTTCGACTGAATGTGCTCTACAAACATTCTAGGCACCGAAAGGTCACCTTCCGGTCCCCAGCCAGTCATTAAATCTTCCACGTCCAAATAGGGTAACAGTTCTTCAAATAGAGGTGTTTTTTGATAGAGAGAATCTAGTGGCCACCGTTTTCGAACAAGAATCAACCTGTTCACTGCTTCAGGTTCCATTAATTTAACCATGTCTAATAAAACCAGTGCATAGCGCGTATTATCTCGGATATGCATGAGTGTTTTGATAAAACGTTGAGAAGAAAATATTTTTAGGTCGGTCATTATTTTTGCATCATATACATGCATGGCAAATTCTGAATGCATGTGTATTATGTAAACCATATTGTTAGCTATAGACAGCAAACACTAAACTGAATAGTTTCACTAGCAAATCGTTTAATTTATGCTAGTTTGACGTATGTTTTTTGGTTGGATTTGTTGTCGATCGAGGTATTCTGCTAATGTAGTATTTGGTGCAGCCATATAATTGAAAATTGTCGATTTACCACAACATTTCGTCCATTCGAATATCATTTGAAGTGAATTGGGAAGTTGAATTGTTCCTTGAGTCGAATTAAAACGTTCCGTGGATTTTTGGTATAACGAATTTGGTATGAGACTTGCAAGAATTTTCGACGTATTTTTATCGATTCGCATGGGATTGCCGGTCTCGGAACTTTGAAAATTGTCCCAGGGAAATTCGTTTAAAAGTTTAAATCGTACGTAACCGCCCAAGCCAACGTAAATGCCATTGTGAAATACCCGTTCCACCGTTGCCCACTGTTCGGAAACACATCCAAGCGAACCTTTCGCAACCAGAGAGCCCAGATTCATTGTTATATCGACTCGTTGACCGTTTTCACGTAATAAACTGCTAATATCGGCATATTCAATCATTCCCTTGTTACCATGACAATTGACGATTTTCGCGTTATATTTTGGATCGGTGGTATAGTGAATTAAAACAATGAGACTAAACGTTTTATCCATTCGTTTAAAGTCAATTTCGATTTCATCAAAGGAAATTTCGTGCAACAGTTCCAAGTAGATTTCGTACCGGTACGGTGGTGCATCGTGGCACACTTCATTAATGGTAAATTTTTTGCTTTCAATTTTCAATGGAGCCGCACTCAATATGTAACCGAAATAAATCTTATAACCGACACATGGTATTGACCATATTTGCTTGTCGGAAATAAATGTGATTTTCTGATTGAGCGTTTCTTTTTTCAATTCGCACGTAAATTTGGTCGTTAGTCGAATGTTGAAATTTACATGATCGCCAACAACGTATCCGTCTTCTACGTTGCGATTTTTGTAATCGTAGAAAATGGCAAATAGTTCGAGTTCTTTGGCATAGCAGCCTTGCGTTTGTTCGTGAGTCGTTATTGTTGTAAATTTGTGCAGAGGTTCTATAAGCTGTCGTTTGGTCGCCGTCACCGACACGTGTAGTTTACTTAATTCGGTATTGTTGAGGTATCCAAACTGTAACGAATAAACGTCACAATTCTCAAAGAAATAATAGGATATATATTGAAATTTGATTTCGCTGTAATTAGTTAGAATATGACGCCGGCACCAGCCTGGCGGTGGATCGTAAACAAGTCCACAACGCGCCAACGGATCTCTGCTCAGCGTCATTTTAGCACACGTGCACGTTTCCAGTTCGTTCATAGTCAGCGGAAATAGGAGAATGCCACTTTGTAATCGAATATGTATAAACTTGTCACCCAATTGTGTAACAACACATTGCGGATTAAACGATTTCACGTGGAAGTAAAACTGTTCAAATTCGAGCGAGCTACGAAACGCCGTCAGTACAGAATTAAAGACAATTTGCCATTTGCCATGTTCGTCGTACAACGGTACAAGTTTCAACCATAAAGCGCCACATTCGTGATCCAAACAAAAAACAATATGAGTACTATAGACTAAATTCATTCGTTTTCCGGCAGACGAAATATTTCCGATGCTCGTATTGGCCAGGATTCGTTCGTGATTTTGTGGTATAAACATGGTCGAGGTGCGTTTTTTCTTTTGCGACGTACAACGTTTCACTCGATTAAAGGAAGCTTTCATAAAGTACGACTTTTCAAATAACGTTTGCATACCGACGGGAGTATTGCTACTACCTTTGGACATTTTCGTATCGCTTGGTGTGGTACGGCCTTTCATCGAATCCAAAATGTTCTTGGAAATTTCCTTTTGAGACTTGGTTTGAATTTGATTGGTCTTTGAAATGAGAAATGCCATATTACCCGTGCGAATAATTGTGCGAAAATCCTTTACTCGTAAATTATCCATCTTTTCGACCCTATATCGTAACTGAACATACCACAGTTTAAGTAGATAGGCATAAGTAATTACAAATTTATTGTCCATTTCGTCGATGTTTAACTTTTCCTTGCGAATGGCATTAAAAAAGTCTGTCCATTTTGTTGTATCGTGTTCGATCAGGGCGGGAAAATTTACACCCAAGCTTCTACCAAACGGATCCGTTAACGATTCAATATCTAGATTGTGTTCGTAGGCGTGGGGAAAACGACACCAAATTTTATCATCGGTCGCCTGCAGTAACATGTAACCGTTCGAACTTTCGTCATAGTAAAATGCTCTCGGTTCCATACTTATCGAACCATTCACGTTGTACTTGTATAAATGAATTTGCTTCACGTTATTACAAAGAAAATAGGGAACGTGACAATAATCACGATCTTTGACAGATCCCACAAATCCTCGTCGTATATCGTTCGGCGAATAAAGGTCCAATGCACTTCCAATTATCACGTAAAGAATTTTACAAAAATGATGTTGGCCGATATTAAAACAGCACATAAACGGTTCCGAACCGGTAAATGTCCTTTCACCATCTATTACATTATTGGGACAAATAAAGGCCCCGATTTCGTCATAAAATTTATCAATCGTTTCAATAAACTGAATCTCGTGCCGTTGCCGTGAGCGTATCGAATCGAGAATATTCTTAAGCTCCTCAGCCGTAATGTCGTCAGCATCGGCGTCTTTAAAACAAGAACCGCCGCTTCTATAGATGGTTCGAAACTTGCCAACTTATCCAAATCCATACTAGATAATTGGTCGACAATTGTGCCGAATTATGGGCCAGTTTTACGTCGCTCGTTAACTGATAAAGACGGATACATTTCTAGTGCTATTTATATAGGACTATTCAATGCACTACCCATTCGATATGTGCAAGACCAAAAACTCGACGCACGATATACGGTACAAACATTTCCCCTCGAAGTCGCCTTAAGGTCGTTAAACGTGCCAAAAATCGGGCCCGAAAAAATAAATCTCTTGATGCAAGCTTGGAAACTGGCATTTAACGATAGAGATATTGTAGGTAATCGAGCTAGCGACATAGATATGATTCGATTAAAGGAGGTCGCCATGCTTGAGGAAATTGAAAAAATAACAGAATGGAAAACGTGGCATCGTGAAAATGAACAGCGGCAAGGAATCGTCGAAGTAGGGCGCGTGGGCGATCAACAAATATTGCAGTACGAAGGATATATACGATTATTACAGGATTACTATCGTCCTTTCACTTTTCGCTTTCTTCCGTTCGCCAAAGGTGTAACGAGTTTTCAAGAAGGCATCTCGCAACTTTATTGGCTCTATTTGCACATTACCATGGCATTAGTAAAAATGAATCGAACGGGCGAACAAGAGTTTGTAAAATTATTAGAACGCTTCAACTGGTATCTACTTTGCGGAACGTGCGTTCAAGAATACAAAGAACAAGCTCCCACGTTAATGAAATTGCTCGTCGACAGAGAAGCAAAGCTGGTCTCGGACGCCGAAAGAATCCTAATTAATTTTCACAATTCCATTTCGTTACGTACCCGTCACGTCGGTCTGACACATGATCAGGTCGACGAGTATATAAATTCCTATCGAGACCTTGCCGTTACCGTTATGAATACATAATTATTACCTGGCCGCTGCCGTCATAATAAACAGGTTATTTTTTTCACTTGGATTGTGTTGCAGTTGTCGACGCAATTACGCGTTTGATGTCATAACATCGATTGTTCGAAATTAACAATGCTTGAAATATGGCGATAATGGACATGCCCGAAGCGATCAACATTTCCAAATTATTATTCCAATTGAGCAAAAAACTCAGCCATAGCGTCACCGAAAATACAATCATGACAAAGGACGCATACTGATTTTGGGTCAATATAAAACCGCAATCTTTCAATACGGTACGAAATTGTTCGCCTCGTCGTTCCGTGATTTCCCATCTACTTCGTTTACCACTGTCTTTATTATCCATAAGCACTTATATAATGATGTTCAATACGGCCAATTTAAAATGGATCAATTACATGCGTTCTGATTACTCGTCGCTTTTACAAATCGTGCTGGCCTACTTTTTTACATTGTTTTTGGTATCGTTAGTAATTGTCTGGGATGCTAATCCGAAACAAGTACAGTTTACATTTAGACGCTAAAGAAAGGAAACACATACAACGGTTAGAAAGAAGGGTTTTATTATAACTATCTAATTACATTTCAAGCTGTCGTTTGCTCAGGTTTAAATTTCAACAGGTGTCGCTTTTTTGGGCTTAAGCATCGATATGTCCTTTAATACAATTAATTTGGACGTCAACTTGGGAAAAATTTGTTTGATCAGCGCTTGTGACTTTTGTTCGACGAAAAATACTCGCTTTACATCACCATGTGTCTTTTCCAGAATTCCCATTATCGGCAACCATAGATTTGCGTAATTGATCCCCCTCCTGGGCATGTTTTCTACAACGCAAGTGGGAAATGGAAACAGGGCGCGTTCGATGCACAATTCTTGAACGCCGACAGGGGCCCTCGAACAAATGTAGACGCCAGTGAAATCGTTAGTAGAATAATTGTAGGGAAATTACTCTACTCCTCCTAATTTACATAAATTTAAATATTAAAATTAATGAGTTTTACTCCATATATTATAATTAATTAGTTTTAGTCCATATATTAAAATGATATTTTTTTTTACCTCCGCCTCTGAACTGAGAGACCCAATTAGCATATCATAATTAGTTTAACTCCCTATAGTTAGTTTACCTCATAATTTTACTCCATGTAAAATTTTACCTCCGCAAGACATTGATTGGTCACATACACAATTAAAAAAAACAAGGTTAAATCCCACTCTAACCATCAAAGTAGAGGGACAGGAGATGTATAAGTTGTGCATAGAGGTGATACTTTAATTTAGTTTTAGTTTTCAGTAAGGTTAAAATGTCTGTGAATGAAGAAGTGTTGCAAGAAGTTCAACGAATAGAAAAAGAGTTTATTAATAAAAGTATTTGGTATCAAAGATTTGCTTTAGAAAGTAAACCAGAATGGACTCGTTTTTACACTGATACGGTGGAATATTTTGAAAAGGGTATAGATATTTGTCGTGATTTTTATGAAAATGAAGATCTTCTACAGTTAATAAGAGATTTTTCAAATAATGGATTTTCTAGGAAGGTGCTTACTTTTAAAAAATATATCTCAGATAGTGAATCGGAGGTGTTCAATTTAATAAAGGAAGCTGAGAAAGAATGTGACGAACTTTGGTCTTAGTGATTTTGTGATTTTTGGTGAAGTGTAAATATGGAGACTTTAGTCAGTGAAATGTATGAAGATCTTATTATGTCAGAAGCATGTTCGAAATATTATGCACTTGGAGCTGAAGAGGATACGGAAGCGCAAGATGTAATATTATACATAAAATATATGGAACATGCATCAATATGTCAAGAAGCAGCGCAAGCTTGTTTAGACTTTTTAAAGACAAAGGATTTTGTAAAGTTAGTGATTAAATTTTATCGGTTAGAATTATATGACAACATTTCTGTATTAAAAAATAAATATGAACAATAATATTTTTATTGATTTGTGGAAATAATGTATTTAATGTTAGTCCCTTTTAAATGAAAATGGGGTTGTTTAAGAGGTTGTTATACTTGTAATCACTTGTATGTATTAGAATTACCATATGGAGAAATGAAACAGTAATATATTTAATCAGTCTTTTTATTCATTCATAAAAAAATTATCATACATATACAGTACATTTGAAAGTGCACACATAGACGGCGACTTAATATGGAAAAAACATTTAGGTGTTGATGGATGTAGAATTGGTTGTTCATCTACTTCAATTATAGGTTTCTTACAATATTTTCTAATATAGTTAGCCTTTTCACTTCCTTTAACATAAACAAATTGGGCCTCTTCGGTCATTTTTTGAACAATATTGGAAAAATAGTGGAATGGGGTATATCCAACATTCCAATTGATGCAGTGATGATTCTTCATTAACCATGTAGCTTGCTTGTGTAAATCAGGGGAAAGAGAACTTAATGGATAGGGTTGTTTAAAGACATAATGACTAATTCTGCTTCCATCATACGTAGCCAGTTCTTTGGGAATAAAGTTGTTTCGCTCATCCTTAAATCCTTGTATATCCAAAACTAGTCGCATATTTTTAGCAACGAAAATTGCTGGCAGATATATTTTTTTAGAGAGTATTCTCTTATTTGTTTTTTTAGAATTTTTATTTTTTTAATAAAAATTTCAATATGTATCATTTGAGATGAAGTCATTGGTGTATCACCTTTGAATACATAATTATTACTAGAACTATAGAATGATGTGATTGAAATAAATTTAGTCTATAAACTGGAGTGGGGATAATTATTATAGTTGTTTTACTATTTTAGTTAGTGGATTATAAGTAAATACTTTATCGTGAATTATTAGACAATATGCTGATGTTTTTGCTGGAACTGTTTCTTTTGTCTCAAACTCAATTCTCATTGTTACTGGACCGGTCTGAAGTAAGTATCTTTGATGGGAACAGTTAATATAAACTATAGGTGCGTTGTCTTTAAAATCTTTTGGACTGAAGATTGGTTCTACCGGTTGGTTATAATACATTTGACGAAATTCGGAAAAAATTTCATATAATGTTGCAAATTTATTATTTGTAAAATCTAACTGAAGATCGTTGTAAGGATATCTTTCAGAATTTAAATAAACATTTATATTTCTTAGTTCACAATGATCAAATTTACTCATATCCATTTTAAGGTTGTTACGTTTATCTTTTTGAAAAGCGATTAAAACATGGCGTGGCGTCTCAACTTTTGTAGAAGTTTTAACAGGCCAGTTGTGCCTCGTGGTTTCTAATAATTCAGGATATTCAACTAATTCCCAACTACGGAAAGTAATAATAATATCACTGTTCCTGTCAACAATTTTGGTAAGTGCTAATTCTTGTGGAATGCCTACAGTAAGATGGGGAACTCGCCAACAAAGTTTTGTTAATGTGATTTTTGGTTTTTCATTATCGCTCGTTGATATTAACGCGTTTGAATCATTATTACTCCTTATCAAAATTAATTCTTGTTGTGAATTTAAAATAATTTTATTATAATCTTCAAAAAATCCAGAATACATTTTTAGAGGAATACACAGAGAAACATTTCCTTGTTCATCAGTCATAATCTTGTCCCCTTTTTTAGATTTCTGATACCAACCACCATTTTGAAGTTTTACACTTTCATTTTCATTAAATGATGCGTAACCTTTTAATGTAGAAGTTATTCCAATATCCCGTACAGAATCAATAGTAACTCCATTTAAAACATATCTCAGTTCCTTGAATCAAAATGCTGGTGCATTATTAATTAATAAGGTATTTTTTAATGGTTCATTATTTTCATTTAAGACTTTTAGTTCTAAGTATAATTCACTTTTACAGGGTAAAGGATATTTTCCTGTTTGTTGCAAAGAAATTCTTATTTCATCATTTGGTCCTAGTTTATTTGGATTAAATGGATCGAAAGAAAGTAATTCCCAACTCATTATTGATTCATCTACAAGAATGTTTTCTTTCACATTTAAGTGTTCCATTTTATTGTTTTGTTTTAAGCTTGAAACCTATAGATACGAGAAATTTGCGGTTAGAAGATGTTAACGCCTTAGAGTTTACCCTCTTACTGATTGAATTTTGCTTGACTTTACTTATATTAAACTTTTGTTGATGAGCGAAATTTGTCTTTTTGTTATATAAAAAAACCATTATTCTTCTATTTTCTTAAGATGTAGTCTTACCGTCACGGTTTCTCCTCTGAAATTGACGATGTCACCTTCTTGGTCGAGTATTTTAAGTGTAATTTTGTCTATAATTTTAACTGTTACAGGTAAATAAATAATGTGTTGAGGTGACTCTATTATTTTATAACCAGGACCTACACTGGGGAAAAACTGGTGAATTATATGAACTGGTTTTACATTTAAATAAGATCCTTCTGCAACACTACAATCTATATTTAGGGAGTTTACCCGAATAATTTCAGCGGGTCGATCTGATATATATTCTTGATTTGCATTCAATTCTTTATTATCAAATCCAAGTATATTTCCTATCGTGCCTTCTCGGAATGTTATTGGAAAAGTTGTTTTAATGTGAGTTCGTAAAGTATTATTATTGGGGAAAAGATGAAAACTTAAGCCTTCTTTATCAAGATGTTTTTGTAACAATGTATTTAAGTCATCTATTTCATAGCTTCCAAATGGTATTCTAAATTCATTCGTCTGATTATAAATAAACAAATTATTTGTTGCATCAGTATTCGGAATAGCATTGAAAGTTTCAAAATTAATAAGACCGATAACATATTCAAAATTTTCGTCTAAATATATTGGCGGGTTAAACTCTACTGTTAGTGTAGAAGAATTACCACTAATTACAAAACTATATGACATGTTTCTTTAGACTTCTATTAAGGAATAAATTTGAAAATATTCGTTACATGTTTTTATAAAGAAATTTTAAACATAGTTGTCCACAATTGGTTGCATTATACCTTTGATACTGATCATGATTATATTGTATTATGTTGTTTTTACCATCACTATAAAAGTATTTAATTAATTCAAGCGGAGGACGTAAATTTCCATAACTATCAAAATATATTATATTTGTTCCTTTTTTAACATAAGCTGTCCAGTGACTTCCTTCCCCCCTAGATTCGTCTAAATTAATTATTCCACACTCTGTTTTTTTAATTTTTTTTGGTAGTTTATTTCTCATAAAAATACCTCGAAAGTATGGTATTTTTAGTTGTTTAACATATTTAACTATATCAATGTTTGTGAGCGGTTTTCGAGGTATTTTGTTTAACAGTTTTTTGAGTATGGTTTAAGATATAAGCCACAACCTGATTTGTATGGTCTTAAATAAAGTCCACTTCCCTTTTTTCCTACCGCAATAGATTCCATAGTTTGATTATGTCTTTTCTCTTCTTCTAATTTTTGTTTTGCAGCTTTCGCATCATTAACAGCTTTAGCAATTCCAGCTGCACCTCCACCTAGAGCGCCTAAAGCAGATAATCCTGCGAATAATGGTATAAGTGGTAAGAATCCACCAGATTTTGGAATTGGTAGGATTCTCCTTTTTGGAGTAGATACCCTACCATATTTTTTTATAGATGCTAACGCTATTTTAGCACCTGCTTTTAAACTGTTAATATTTTTTCCTTGAATTCCCTTTCTGGCTAGTGAAATAGCTTTGTTTAATGAAATTCCACGTCCTTTACGACCCCTTGTTCTCCTTTTCCTTCTTTTCATCCCCATTCCTAATTTCGTTTTAACTTTCATTGCTCCACTTATTCCTAAAGCAGCAGCTTTTTCACCAAAACTTGAGTCTTTTGCTTTGAACCGTTCCAAAGCTTTCTGAGCTAATAAACTATCAGTAACATGTCTACCTTTTATATCTTTTGAAGCTGAATATGCAATATCATGCACTTTACACGCCTCATCTAAGGGATTTATTCCTTTGTCACCTCGTGCAAGTCTCTTTTCTAATTTGGTTCCCGGACCACAAAAGTTATAACCTGGAAGATGCAGTTCGAAAGGAATTTTATTAATTAGTGTATTTAAGACACCACTTCCTCTCTTTTTGAATGTCCTTTTGCGTTTAATGCGATTTGGATAAGATATAGTCATGTTATAAATCTTTGGATGAAATGAAAAATTTTCTGACACCAAGTTGCTTATATATAAAAACCTGTAAGTTTAAAATCATTTAGTTAATGTCTAAGATGCGGATCGAAAAACAAGCCTATACAATCAATATTCGAGATCATGATGTCGCAAAAAATAATTTTCGAAAACATGGACAATTATTTGATGGAAATAGTAAAAGGGGATTAGTGGTTGGACCATCTGGATGTGGAAAAACTAATGTTCTTATTAGTATTATAGAGGACCCTAATGGTTTGCGATTTGAACACATATTTATTTATTCAAAATCCTTGTATCAACCAAAGTATGAATAGCTGAGAAAACTCTTCACGCCTCTCAAAGAAATTGGTTTTTACGAATCCGAAGATGAAGAAAATATTATTTCACCAAAAGATATCAATCCAAATTCTATGATAATATTTGACGATATTGTTTGTTGCAATCAAAATATAGTTAAAGATTACTTTTGTTTCGGAAGACATAAAAATACAGATTGTTTTTATTTATGTCAAACGTATTCATCTATACCTAAACAATTAATTCGTGATAATGCAAATTTATTAATAATATTCCAACAAGATTCAACTAATCTGAAACATATTTATGATGATCATGTTAATATTGATATGTCGTTTAAACAATTTAGAGAGTTATGTTTATTGTGTTGGAGAGACAAATATGGATTCTTGGTTGTGGATAAAGACTAAAATATAAATTCTGGAAGATATCGTAAAGGATTTGATTCCTTTATTCATTTATAAATAGCTTGCCAATATCAAGTTTGTATAGTATATGACAAAAACTCAGATGAACAAGATGGATGAAAAAGCGGCAAAAGAATTAGTTAAAATTAGAAAGGCAGTTAAACGAAAATTCCAGACATTAAAAGCTGACATACTTCAATCTCAGGTTCAAAAGGAAAGAGAATTAGAACCCATTATAAAGCCTTTGAAGGAATTATTGACAGATAAGTTAAAGAAGGAAAAAATCAAAGAAGAATCGTTGGAAAATTTAAGTTTCTTAACTACAAAGCAGCCATTTTTAACACAACCTTATTTTTCTTCTACACCAACTAAACAAAAAAGAGTATCATCATATGATAAACATTTATTACCAATGGGACTTTCTTTTTTAGAAGAGGAAGAGGTTTTTGAAGGAACACCAGTTAATCTTAGCAACGAATCCGACGAAGGAATTAGACAACAACTTGAAGAAAGCAGATCATATATCCAGAATTTACCTTCAACAAAAACATATAAAATATATTTGGATCAATTTGATCCACTGCCTAGAAAGTATGTAGATGAAATGATAAGAGATACGAAGAGCTTATTCGATCACAAATATGGAATTAGACATAATATAAAAGATGAATCTTTTTTTATTGGCGATTCAAGAATAAATTTTCAAGGAAAAGATGTATTAGTAAAAGGTCTTACATACGAAGGCACGCCTGGGTTATTTGAATTGTTATTTAAAAAACATCCTCTGGGATACAAAGCTAAAGATGTGGACGACTACATGGATATTTTAAAAAGAACTAATGCCTATCGAAAAAACTATAAAGAGAACGAACAAATTCACGGAACAGTTTCAGATAAATATGTTACTCTTATTCATCCATACCTTGTCGATAAGGAGATTTTAAAAGATCCTCTTAGAGGTAGAACCCGTTCATTCTCCAAACCTCTAGCGCCTGTTACAAGGGCTAGAACTAGAGCTTCTTCCATTGCTCAAACATCACAAATACAACAATATTTTAAAAATTTAAGAAAAAAAGGGACAGGTTTCATGGATTTATCTAATAATAAAGTAGATTTTGTTTATTTCGATGATCCCAATGAATTAGTTGAAAGGTTAAAATTATTATTAGCTTCAAAAGCAGCTGGCCACACCGGGCACAATAATGAAATTAACTCTATTATTGAAGAATTAAAAGAGGCCAATATAATTGTATAAAAGGAAAGGTTGTAATTATTTTGCTACACATTCAAAATGACTCTCGACAAATTTGGTAGACACATTTCAAAACGTTTTAATATTAATGTCACATTAGAACCTCTAAAAAGAGAAGTTAATGAACTAAAGGAAAATTATAAAATTGAAAAAATTCAGAATGATCATTTCAGAAGTATATATAATACAAAATATGAGGAATTTAGAGAAAAACTAGAAAAGAATGTTCAAGCAATTGAAAATATAGAAAAAGTATTTCAATTATTACAGGCGGGTTTGAAAACCACAGTGGAGGATTTTGAAAAACGATTTGCTAAACTACAACAAAATGTTGACAAAAGCGTCAAAGATCTAGAGGATTTTAAAAAATACACAAAAGCCTTTTCTTTGGAAAAAATTGTAGAAGATTTAAATGATTTTAAAACTTTTGCTAAGGAGGCTCATCATACTGCATTTTTTAATCGAAAAAATATAATAGCAGCTGAAGTTAAGATTTCAGACATAGAGTCAAAATTGACACAAAACCAGCAACATATTTCAGACAGTCACAACTAAAACATAAACAAAATATAAAAAACTAAAATGAGTGAAAATATTAAAGAAACTGTAGTGAATGAACTTCATAAACCCGCTAGAAGAAATTACAAAAGAAGACGGGTTATAGTTAAAGAGTTAAACGATTTATGGCAAGCAGATCTGGTTGAAATGCTACCATACGCAAAATTTAATAGAGGATATCGATATATTTTAGTGGTGATCAACGCATTTTCCAAATATGCTTGGGCTGAACCTATTAAGACTAAACAAGGAAAGGATGTTGTGGAAGCTATGGACAAAATTTTAAAAAGTGCTACAAGACCAAAAAACTTGCAAACGGATTTGGGTAAAGAATTTTATAATCAACATTTTCAAAAACTTATGAAAAATTACAATATAAATCATTATAGTACTTTTTCAAATTTAAAAGCAAGTATTGTTGAAAGAGTAAATCGTACCTTGAAAGGTATGATGTGGAAGCATTTTAGCAATCAAGGTAATTACAAGTGGTTGAATATTTTACCAGAAATTTTAAAAAAGTATAATAATAAAAAACATCAAACAACAGGGTTCAAACCTGCTAATGTTAATGAGAAGAACGCAAATGTAATTATGAAAAAATCATTTACACATAAGAAAACGATTGATCCCAAACAAAATAAATTTATATTAAATGATTTTGTTCGAATTTCTAAACATAGGGAAGCATTCTATAAAGGATATACACCAAACTGGTCTACTGAAATTTTTCAAATTAGGGAAGTGCAATTAACAAATCCAACCACTTATCTCTTAAAAGATATTAAAAACGAAAATATTGAAGGTGGATTTTATGAAAAAGAGTTACAGAAGGTAAAACATCCTGATGTATATTTGGTTGAAAAAATACTAAGAAAAAAAGGAAATAAGGTATATGTTAAATGGTTAGGATTGGATAAATCACATAATTCATGGATATTAAAAAAGGATGTATTGTAATATGATTTCTATATATCTTTATTGTAATATAATTTTTAATATATAAATATTAGCAAGAAACACAGTTTTTTAATTAAAACACCATTATTTTAAACTAAATTTCTTTATTAAATCTTTCATTATAAATTACATTTCTATGATTTACATCTAATATTTTAGAAAACATTTTTTCACAATTTCGTATTCTTTTTTCAAAACGAAGTCGGTCCAGATAGTACTGATAATAATCACTTTTGCGTGCTTGTCTTGAGGCATAATTCCAAACAACTAATAAGTGAAATTTGTTTTTGTCTTCATTAATATTCACTGATTTCTTCATAATATTTTCTTTTCGGAGCAATTCTTCTCAATTTATTTTCCAACACGTTCGGATACATCAATAACATCTCCAACATGGTACTAACATTTTCACTGTTAGCATTTTGACTGGGATTTAAAACATTATAAACACTTGTTAACAAGTCCACTGAATTATTGACGAGTGTAGTTTGGAACACATCAAAATATTTTTCAAATTCCTGCTTTTTTATAATTTGAATTCTATAATTAATTAGTTCTTGTATTTCCCACAATTTATCAGTAGTGTCTCTAGCGAAATACAAATAATCACCATCACATCTATGAAGTTTTATAATAGGATTTTGATTAATTTTTTCAAATGACAAAGTAAGACCATTAATCTTGACTGGAAAGGGTTCGTTGTTAGATGAATAGAAATAATTTACTACTACTCCCTGATATTTCAAAAGACTTTTCCACTCTTCTTCACTTAAAGTAATACTGAATCCATTTTGGCTTCTAATTTTTATTTTAGCCGAGAAATCTTCCAAACTTATTCCAACTTGTATTAATTTTGATAAGGAATTATTCAAGCAAAACACTTTGTTGTTTAAAAGTTTTTCTTCATTTACTTTTTTTATGTCACTACTATAATAATTTGATTTTGGGTCGTTAGAAAAATACTGATTTTTCGAATAATAGGTCATTTTGAGAGACCCAAGTAGACTGCTATCTTTTTGTCACATTTATTCTTATATTAATACCCATTCCATAATGAAAACGCAAGGTTAACATTTTTTTTTGCACTATTTAAATAACAGGAGGAGTATACTTAATAATTAAATTTATAAAACATTATTGACATAATCGACAAGACACAAAGTATAAATATTGATAATGATAAGTTTAAAATTCCGACTATTTTACAAGATTCATTTTTTAAAGATTTCTTAATACTTTCATATTCTGTATTATTTGAGCATTCTTCCGTCTGCAAATTCTGAATCCAATTAGTGTCAAAAATAGTATTATTAGGATAATAATATAATATTTTAAAATATTTACTATTGTTTTCATCGTTTTGCATTAAGTGAGAAGAAGTAAAATTATTATTAATGAGTTTATATTTCATATAGTGACAATGCTTACTTAAAGCAATATCTGTTTTATTTCCAAAACACGCCATAGCATGTGTTACTCTATTTGGATTATGCACATACAATATATTATTAGCAATGTAATATAAAAGGATATATGGATTAAGGGTCATGATTAAAAATCCAATATAGTTTAAAAAATATATTAAACAAGAAAAGACCTTCACAAGACAAAATAATTCTAAGGACTGACAGGTTACATAGCTTAACAAGAGTTTAAATATATCGGGTTACAATATTTAAACACACAAATAAAACAAAAATTAACATAATACACTGATTAAATTTAAAATTTGTCAAAGAATTATTTCCAATATTTGTTGGACAATTACAATTTTTTGCAAACCATAAACATTCCATAAAGTCACAATTCTTAGACAATCTATAATGTTCGTTAATTGGACAATCATCACTTTTCCACATAAATATTTCTACACCACAATAAAAACATTTACAGGCATCGAGAATAGATGTATAATAAAATCCGGAACTTGCCAGCAATTTTGGACACATTTCACCCTTCCAGTCTTTAAAGGAAGACATTCTTTTTTCATAAGTTTTGTATAAACTATTATCAATTCCTCGATCAAATGATTCCAAACACATTATAATGATTTCACTAATATAGAAATAAAATGATTTTGTTTCTGTTTCAAAATATATAGTCTTTACTTAACCTTGGAATAATTTTTATCATTCATGCTCCATAAACCACTCATAAAATGGAATATCCTGGTGACCCCATGCTAAGGTATCAAAACTATTTGGAATTTTAAATCTTTTATCATCTCTAGAAGTTAATGCCAATTTATTTACCAATTCGGTATAAATGGTATGCAGCCGAGGTCTAAACAAGTACATAGTACAAAAAATTTTAGAGTTCTTCTCCACAACATCTCTATAATCTACAAGATCTAATTGGTTTTTAATGCTACTTTTTTTAATTCCCTTTGCCTTTTTAAGTAAACTATTTTGTGTCTTAACACAATAGGCTTTTGATCCAGTACCATAAAAACACTCTATAGGTTCACCAGCATACTCATCTTTAAATTTACCCACAGCAGAAATGGTTCTCGGTATATTATGAATATTATTACATTTATAATTTGATGTATCGAATCTTTCTATGTGGAGACTAATGTCATTATATATGTTTTTCGTTTCAATTTCTAGGATGAAGGAGTCAGTATCTGTATATAATAACTTAACTTTGCTACCATATAAAGGTTTCAAAAACCCATAATAGAAATCATACATTACAGTTCTAGATATGTCTAATATCGAAAAACCAACATATACGGGTTTATTATACTTAACTAACATTTTTTGCATTTGAATAGCAACTAAATTCTCAGAAAATATTGTATAATCTTTAAAATATGGCTTTGCTATTAAATTTTCTGCATCATCTTTTCTTTGGTTTTTTGACCATTGAGTAACTAATCTAATATCAGTTCTTTTGTCAACATTTTCCATCGTTTTTCCATAAATACTATTGTTAGCTAATTTATAGGAATTTTTTTCAAATTCATTTTTTGAATTATTTCTTAATTCTGTATTTAGATCAATGTATTTTTTTAACCAAGGCGATTGTGTAAATTGTACAACCCTATGAATTTTTTTTAGTTTTAATCCATGGTTTAAACATTGTTTCAACAAAGTGTAGTGAATAACATATTTTTCTTTGTTTTTTAAATTTGGAATAAGTTTAGGAATCTTAGAATTAGGGGGCTTAAAATTTTCAGGACAAAAAGGAAATTCATTATGAATATCGTGTAAATTTGAAGGATATTCTAAATCAACTTCCAATACATACCCTTTTTCAGAGGTGTCAGAAATATCCAATATATTTAATTTTTTAATGTCCTCATCTGAAAGCCAAACAAAATCTTTTTCTGGAAGATATTGTGACATTGCATACCCATAAAGATTAGTTGCATCAAGATACATAATATATTTAGTGGGTTTAGAAGCATCATAACCAGAAATTAACTCATTATTTGCAAGAGACTTTCTACTGACACAAGTGCTAACTCCTCCCCTTACACTACCTTTAAAAAAATGTAACATATCGGTATCTGTTAATAAATCCAATTTTATTCCAGTCATACGCAGACACGCATCAAAACTAAATCCTGGAAAGGTGTAATAGTGCGCAGGATCCAAATTATAAGTTTCTAGACAAGTTTTTCTAAAATTTTGAAAAATATCTGCTAACAATAATACATCAGATTTTAAATAGATATCAGAATATTCACCTATAGATTTGCAGTTAAACAATTTCCAAACACGTTTTGCTCTTTCATAATCTTCAGTACTAATATGTTCATCTGTTAAATCATTGTAAAACTGTTCCCTATTTGGTAAAAATGTAACATTTAATTTGTTAAATTCATTAACATAATTGTAAGGGAACACACCTTTTTGACGAATATATTCAAATTTTTTCCCATCATTAAAATATTTTCTCACTTCTTTACATTGTTGATCTTCTAGAGTTTCAGATAATTTTGCTAATGAATAGGGTAAAAATTGAAAAGAGTCTAAAAACCTAAGACTTATAAATTTCCTTTTTTTCTTATTATTTTTATCGGTATAGGTGTCTACCTTAATATGCTTCTCAAAAGAAATGTATTTTTCTTTATTTTGAGCAATAACAGAAATCCGCTCATTATTTTGACATAAGTTTTTAATAAAAAGATGACTATCATAATTCCGTAAGTTATGTAAAATAACTGGTATAAAATTTGGTTGTTTAAAGTTTAAATTGCAATTAAAATGCGCATTTCCTCTCCATTTTCCACTTAGGTGGCAATGATCTGAAGCTCTGTCTTTTTGGTCTATAATGGGTTGATCACAAATGTGACATTCATTTAAATAATTGTAACGTAGTTTTTCAATACCATCAAGTGTATTCATTTTTTTATAAACTTTAAGGTGTTTGTTATATAAATCATGTACATCTCTCTCTAAGTAATTTATAAAAACGAGATCACTATTGGGACCCCTGTACAATTCAAATTTTGATAGACTATCATCAAATGAGCATTTTATGTAATAGGCAAATGAATAAGGAATATGCTGAAATTGTTTAATGGTGTAAGAAGTAGACGGATCCAAGTGAGTTTCTTCATTATTTAGAGGTTTAAGGATACATTCAAAGTCAGCATAAATAACAAATGGAACTTCCATTTGTTTTTGAATATTTTCAAATTTTAAGATATTTTCTGGAATTTGGTTTCCGAATTTATCTAATTTTAATTCATTTGATGGTAGATTTATTCTTACAAAGTCACAATCATACTCATTATGTCTAATTAAATATTCTTCACAGCTAAAATGTTGTAAGCAACCATCACATAAAAAATGTTTTCCTTTATATTTAGATAACTGTTTAGAGATTAATTTAGATAAATCAGAAATATAAGAGTAATGGAAATTTCCGTTATCATCACCAATTAACAATAAATTGACATGTTGATTTTTTTTTGTTTTTGTATAATGTAGTGGACCAATTATTTCATACTCAAATTTAAATTCAGTTTTAATTTTTTCTAAAGTATAAACATTAATAGAAATATTATTAAGTATTTCAAATTTAGGGATATCCTTTACTGTTATAGGAAACTGAATACCTGTTAAATCCAAAACGGTTGAATAATGAGGATAGGAGGTTACTTCATATTCCAAACCAGTTGGGGGGTATAGTGCGGCTACCACAGACCAAGCAAAACAAAATTCGTCATTATTTTGAATGTTGACTACAGCATTTTTAGACGTTATCTCTTTAGGTAGAGGAATATAAGATGTAGCTCTTAGCGGATTAAACTTGTTGATATTAACTTCTACGTATAACAAATTAAGCAGGATCCACCCTAAAACAGAAGTAATTATTTTATTTTTATTTATAATATAAAGCATTATTCTAGAGAAATAGCTAATTAATTTCATAAAATATTACCTGAGCCTTTTTCTGCTAGTTCATCAGATTTTCTATCCATTATTCCAATCATCTCTTCAATATCTGCAGTTATATTTGAACTGCTACAGAACACTCTAAATGGAGTATTAAAGGACTTCACATGATGGCTGTCATCACTAGGATTTAAATACATTCCAAATAATTCTAGATTTAGCTTTATGCATGTAAATTTGTCAAGTTTCTCTTGGATTATTTTACTAATTTTTGGTGAAATTTCATTAAAAAAATCTTCAATATTTATATGAAATCCTTTTGCAGTAACCCTATAGGATATAATTCTTTCTTGAAAGGCTGATTTAATTATTTCTACTCCTTCTTCGCTTGTTATTATAGATGTGTTTCTTTTGTGTGTGTTTGTTTTGGCATGACTGCACCATAAACTTTTTTTAACAGATTTTCTACACTCCTGGCAATATTTAAGGTCTTCTACAACAAAATATCTATTTAAAACAACACAAACGCTTTTTTTCTTAAGAATGTATGAGGACATCCTGGGAGGCGACCGATGCTTACATAGTACCCCATATTAACATACTACTACCAAGAGGTAATATCATGTGAGGAGGCCCACTCATGCATACACTACTAATCATGGGAGGCGACCTATCCATGCTTAGTACTCCCATTAACCAACTACTACCACCCATGCATACATAGGGAGGAGGAGAGTCTCCTCGCTAAGTGCTACTAACATATTTGTTAAAATAATTTTGAACTATTTTATATTTAATAAGTAATACAAAGTATAGAAAGATCTAAAATAATAAAACGTTTAAAACTGGTCTAGTTAGTTTTACACAACTATATATTTTTTTTTTGGATTTCATTCTGAATTTAAACGAAAAATAATTAATATACAGTGTTGTTTTCATCAAAACATTATATTATGAATACTACTTACCAAAAGTTTTTTGATATTTAGAATTTTTCAGTTCTTGCAATTGAAGTTTGCATTTTTGAGATATTTTGCTGCAGCTTCCATTAAGGTGACGTATTAAATTATCCCTTCGGGTAAAACTGTTTTTGCATGTGATGCACTGATATGTCATCTTTGCTTAGGTCTATTCTTGTTAAACTGTTCCCGCAAGAAACAAACACAATAAAGGAAATATATGAAAAAGTTTATCTAAATAGTAAGTTCTGGCTAGGAATAAGGAGGGGATTATTCAAGGTTATCTACAATATCATTAAAAACAGTTTCCATCCTTTTCCATAAGTGTTGTTCTGTCTCAAATTGAGAGGGTATTATTGAATTTAACAGAAAAGCTAAAGATTTTAATTTGGAAATAATTTTTAGATTTTTTTTGGTTTTAATTTTTTTTTAATGCCGAAAGAAATATTCTTAAAAGAATTAGTTTGCGTCGAAACTGTTTTATTTTCAGCATTTGTCTGAGTTGAAGCCGGTAATAAAATTTTCTCCACAACTAAAGGGATGACTTCATAGACAGGCATTTCTGCCTCAAATTTATGAAAATTATTATAATTTTGCAAGTTTTCTCTTTGTGCTGGAATAATTGAGACATCATTATCATCATCCAAAATATTTTCTTCAGCGTCACTATAAAGCGAACTCTTACTTATAAACCTTTGATTTTCACTTTCGTTTTCAAAATTATTTTTAATTAAATTTTGTTTTCTTAAAAGACTGTTTTCCTCCAAATCCAAGATATTATTCACTAAATTAGAATAAGAACTTTCGTTAGTACAACTTGTCTCACAATCAATTTGTGTACTAGAAATTTTATTTTGAAATATTTGTGATGATGTGATCAAATTTTCGCTTGAATTGTCATTAAATAATTGACTAGATAAAAGTCCAAGATAGTCTGGTTGATCTGTTGTATTAAAAAGTGTTGAATTTTTTGTGTCTAATACATCTTCCAAAAATTTTTCGTCTAAGTTTTCATTTTGTTCGTCGTAATTTTTGTCATTTTGTCGGTCAATGTCTTTATTTTCCTTATTATGCTCATTAAAATTATTTTCAGTATCAATAGGTTTATTAATAAAATTTTCTAATTCTAAATCAACAGTATTACTTTGTGCCTTTTGTCCACACGAAATTGAGTAACTATTTTTTTTGTTATTAAAAACTAAAATTTTCCCTAAATTATCTTTAACTTTATGATGTGTCAATTCCTTTTGCTGCGCACTATTTTCTAACATATTTTTTACCATATATTGAACATTTTTCGATCTTGGAATGTTAATATCTTGCAAAATTATTACCTTTTTTTCACTGTTTTCAACGATTGGTGCAGGACTTGAACAGGATAGGTCGGTATTCATTTTAAAAACTCACTGAATTGTTTGATGCGTGAACAGCTTAATGATACTACGGGTACTTCTATTTTATATACTCTTTATACATGCAGAAAGGTTAAAATCAACGATTCCACTTTGCAGAGTGGCCTTTAAATGTTAAAGCGTCCCTGAAATTTAGGAAAGCTTAAGGATATTTAGGCTATTTAATTTAATTTAGTGGTGACAATTATGAAGTGACCCAATAAAAATAATTAAGAAATACATACGAAAATTTGTAAGTACACTTAAGGGGATACGCCACCCTGGCGCTCGGAAAAATAAAAAAAAATTTGACGCAGCCATTAAGTATATAAAACAATCTTTATTTCACACATATACATAGTAGTTTTGTGAGCAATTTGCAATATTAACGATTTCAATTTTTTTTTTTTAAATGGTGGAGATATGCGCCGATAAGTATCTTTTGAAAATCCTTGTTGGTACGTGATTTCTCCCTTAGGCATTGTCTGAAAAGCATCAAAATATTTTTTTCTTATTTAAATGGGTAATAGCTAAAATGTGACTGAGGGAAAATTTTTTTTGTAAAAATAGCTGCTGTTTGAAAAAAGCTTGAAATTTGCATCAAAATATTGAATTTAAAAAAATTATAACTTTTACACAAGACATCCAATCGAGAAAATCCTATGTCACATCGTAGATAATATGATAAAGAAGAAGTGTTGTAAATTTGAGTCAAATCGGGTGAGTAGATCTTGAGATATTGTGCACACCGTTTTGACAAAAAGTAAAAAAAGTCAGCGTCTGAAAATCAAATATTTCTTTTAATTCTCTTCAGTCTGCGATACCTGGACTGTACATGGGATCTTCTAATGTTGTCATGATGACCTACGCCAGCCAAAAAAAATTCGTTTTTTTTTTTGAAAATTTCAGGGTGGCGTAACCCCTTAAATTAGTACCGCTTCCCTCACTAAATTTATCTATACAAAATGTTCCAAGCTAAACAAATATAGGACATATCTGTCCTACATTTTTTTGTTTCTAGTATTACTAGGCGTGCTATGTGCCTATCTGTAAGAGAGTACATTTAAACAATGTTATAAATTATTCTACAAATTAAGCCACTTTAAAGTGTGCCATATTTCCTAAAATTAAAAATAAAACACCTGCCGATGCCCTAATTTCGCGCAAAAGGTTGATTTCTCACGGTACTTTTAAAGCGTGTAATAGACGCTTCCAGACATGCATTAATGTGTAAAAATTTCTTTGTTTATCTTCAAAAAAATTGTAGGGTAGTACCGCTTCCCTCACTAAATTTATCTATACAAAATTTTCCAAGCTAAACAAATATAGGACATATCTGTCCTACATTTTTCTTGTTTCTAGTACTACTAGTCTAGTACTATGTGCCTATCTGTAAGAGAGTACATTTAGACAATGTTTTAAATTATTCTACAAATTAAGCCACTTTAAAGTGTGCCATATTTTCTAAAATTAAAAATAAAACACCTGCCGGTGCCCTAATTTCGCTCAAAAGGTTGATTTCTCACGGTACTTTTAAAGCGTATCTTGACCTGATCGGTTAGCGGCCTTCCTTTTTCGTCTACCTTCGCAAGCTGCAATTATGTCTCCTTTTTTGGACAAGTATATTTATGAGTGTATTTAATTATATTGGCTTTAATGGAATGCTGTGAAGGTTTTGTTTCTTTTTCGCGACATTTGCAAACTGCATCTTGATAAAGAGAAAACCAGCCGTATATTAAACTTCATGGGCGTCCACAAGGGTTTGTTACAATACAAATAAAGAAAATAATTGCTTATAATTATTTTAAATGTTAATTATTAGTTAAAAAGAAATATATTTGACTTTCTTCTATTTAAAAGCTAAGGGGTGCACACCCCCTAGCTTAAACTTGTAGAAAAAAAATACATTTTTAATTTATTCGTATTAAGGAGGTGAATTGAAAATACTAATTAAAGATAATAATTATGTTTAAATAAACGGGTACAAAATTATGCTCACGTGACTCGCAAATTAGTATAAGTAACGCCACGTATTGTAAACGTAAAAATTATCAAACCAATAATATTAAACAATGATTGGGATAGTGTGAGACGACACTGATCGAAATTTTGAGGCTGCAACTCGCCCAGCAAAAGTGAAATCTTTGGTTTTTTAAGGTTTCTCCGGATATTTAAAGTATACATAAGCTATTTCTCAATCAGTTAGTCAAGTCATTTTATCTCAATAACATCAATTTATTTTTAAATTTATTTTTTAAACTTTTAATTTTTTATTTTTACTTTTTTTAATTATGCAGTCAAATCAATCAAATCAAGCCCGGTACTGGAGGGGACGTTTGCTTCGTTTAGAAGGAAACAGGGTGCACGTAACCGTGCTGCAGCGAACGCTACCCCAGCTCCTGCAAGACCAGGAGCGGCTCGAGCAGCAGAATATGGAGCAGGGGCAGCTTATTCACCAGCTGTGTCAGCTTGTGCAGCACCACCGAGAGCTGTTAGCTCGGATGGAGCAGCGGCAGGTCGCTCTGCAGCGGCTACATGAGCTGGAACTGGAAGAGCTACAGCAACAGCCCGAGCACCCTGACGACCCTCCCTTACAGATCAGCGAGGTAAGCAGTACGACGGTTCCTCCCGCTGATTTGTATAGGACGTATCGGGACTAGATGTGTGATTAGGGACTGTTAATTGTGTTTAGAGACAATTTTAAGGTAATGTTAAGTGTTTTTCCAATTTTGCTTAGTTAAAAATATTTTAAAGGTGCTTTGTACATTTTTAACCCTAAAATAATTTAATTTTTAGATCTTGTAACTATGAAAAAATTTTAATTTTAAATATAGTGTAGTAATTAATGTTTAGATTCACTAAGAAGGTTTACGATTTAGTATGAGTTTAAATTAAGACCTTATACTTAATCAGTTATGTCTTTACAGGTTTTAGTCCTGTCACTGTTAATAATTCGTCATTAAAAATAATTCTGATATTTCAGCGATTTGCTTGGTATTTAAATTATTTTAAGGTAATAATTTTTAGTTCTATTATAGTCGAAAGTACATAATAAAATTGTTGTTTTCTTTATAAATTTGTAAAAAACACAGTAATAAATTCATAATGAGTTATCTTATTCTTACACTTGTCAGTTTAAACCTTTCGGTTGTCAAATTAGACCGGACTAATGTTTGAGAATCTGGTTGTACATGTATTAATTTTTTAATTAAAGTGCATATGCTAACATTTAAAACAAAGCAAGGTTTGTAGAAAATAAATGACATTATATTAATTTTAAGTTTGCAAAAGCAACAGTATATTTAATAAAGTAAAATATTTTACATTAACAAAGATTATATATATTTTTTAATTTTATGTAAACTACTATATTATACAATAGCAATAAATTTAATGTGGTATAATTGGGATATTTGTTTCATTATCTGTATCACTTATTTTATATCCACTATTACAAATTAGACAGGTTGTTGGCAAAATTATTAGATATAGTGATCGTTTACAAATATAGCAATGTACGTCTTTTTTCGAATGTCTTAGTTTTCTTTTTATATGCGTATTGACATGACTGTAGGATCCCATTTCAAAAAAAAATTGATGAATGTAAAAGCAAAAATAACAAACACTACGTCGTTCACTGGAAATAATACTTTGTATAATGACGTAACTTTGTGTCACACAGAATATTTTTTCTAAATAGTCCACTTGTCCAGGTTGACGCATCAAAGATACACGCATTGTACCAGCACTATCTTCTTCGTCAAATTCCATGTCGGAATCACCCGATTCCGTTTCTATGGTTGCGTAATTGTTAATATCTTCGTGAATTATTTTTAAAAAACGTTCTACAAAAGGATCTGGACCCAGTTCTGGAGAGACGTTGTAGTCGAAGTGTGGAATAATTTCTTCTACATCGATAACATCCATGATTTCGAATTCTTCTTCCATTTCAAATTTTTAATTAGCAATTTTTTAAACTTTGTCAATTTTAATAAAATATTTTAATTTACTTTACACTGCTGCTTTTGCAAACTTAAAATGTAGTTTCCAGACACAAAGCGAAATGCTTTTATAAGGCTAGATTGGTCACAAGGATTCAGTAAAATTTAACTTTCACTCTTACGCTTTTAATCTCGTGATATACACAAATACACATACGTCTCAGAGGCAGAGGAAAATTTTAGGCGGAGTAAAATTATTATGAGGTAAACTAATTATAGGGAGTTAAACTAATTATGATATGCTAATTGGGTCTCTCAGTTCAGAGGCGGAGGTAAAAAAAATATTATTTTAATATATGGACTAAAACTAATTAATTATAATATATGGAGTAAAACTCATTAATTTTAATATTTAAATTTATGTAAATTAGGAGGAGTAGAGTAATTTCCCTACAATTATTCTACTATCGTTGTTGCGTTCTAACAATTTACGACGCACAACGGTCCACGATACGTTTCCGTAGGCATAGCTTAAATCTATTCGCGTCACTTTTTGAAATTCGTCCAAGGCTTCGACAATTTCACACATATTCGAATCGGTTTGATATTGTCAACGGGAGGTTCATTTAGATAACGTCTAGAAAAGATACCCGGTTCGTTGTGAGTTTCGTGAGCGAATGTGACCGGTTCGTTATTCAGTAATAATGGAAGACGAGTAAACTTTCGGCCCGGATCTAATCGGTACTCTTTCGCATTACGATATCCACTTTCCGAAATGAGAGAACTGAACAAGTTTTTATTGGTACTGAAACGAAGGGGCTTGCGACCCAATTCGTACGTTAACAGGGCAAACATAAAAGATTGAAACGTGCTGCAAGTTCCATTTTCAAATACAAACAAACGGGTGAAATTTACGACATAGGAAATAAAATCTTTGTAGAGTTCGCGGTTCGATGTAAAATAAAGCGGTCTATCATGGAGAGCGTTATAAATATGGTTTTGGTTTTTTTTCAATACCACAAACACTTTTAGATCGTTGCCCATATCGGTTTGCGACTCGATAATTTTCGTCAACTCCTTTAGTATATCAGCGTCGACGGGTTTAATGTACGCGATCGTTATATATTTTCGATCATTCCCGCTCGAATTAATGGAACTTTTAAACGAGCCTTCCAGTCGACCGTTGTGTTTATTGAGCACTTCTTGTTGCGTCTCTTGATAAATGTGCGGTAGAAAATTTAATAGGAAATAATCACCATTGGCAATCGGCCGAGCAATCTGTAATAGTCGCTTTTTTGTTTCGGGACCCATATTTAATAATCTCTTGATATCTTTCGGAATAATAACTTCTTGATCGTCGAAAATCGATCGTGCTAAATATACGCTCAATTCCGGTCCAAAATCTTCAATGTCAATCGAATCGATAACATTGCAACTTTTCAAATTCGGTACCCACTGGTGGTTACAGCTTTGATTTTTGCTTGGGTTTGCTTGCTCGTTCTCCGACGATATATAAACGTCGACCCATTTGACATTTTCCCGTGCAATATCAAACTCCCCGACATGCGGAAAATTAATAATCATAATGGCAATGATAGTATCCAAATGCAGAACGGACAATGGAATCTTGATAATTTCCAACATCTTCGCAGACCAAAACTCTTTGCCCTGGTATATAATCATACTGGTACGTTGAAAAGGCTTAAATACTTGACAGTTACGAGGACAAATCTTCGATACAAGCGAATCACCAAAGTGCCCGAACCACTCAAGAAAATCAAGATGAACGTATTAAAGAAGCATGCATATTTTACTATGGGCGTTTTAATCAAATATCTCAATAAAGCGTTTCAAAAGTCGATTTGTTGTTTTACGTTCCATTTTGGTACTCGTAGCCGCCGGCAGTGTTGTCTAAAAATTGGGTTTTTGTTATTCGTTTGGATGCGTCCAAATATTCCGGAAGTGGGGCACGCATTAAGTTTGCATAAAGTTTGGCATCGTTAGACTTTAGTTGATTTTTCCACAATGATACCGTTTGCGGAGCGACAAATTGGCTGACGTTCTCTAGAAAGACTTTTGTCAAATAATCACTACCTTGACGGATGTCGGCGCGTAGACTGGTACGGGGCATTAATTTGTCGATTACAAAGTCTTGGGCTCGATGGGCACGCAAAAATATGTTCAGTGGATTTTCTTCGTTCTCGTGGCCCGCGTTCTCTTTGAGCAAACCCAAAACGCGCAGCCAAGCGGCAGCATGGAATTGTTCATCTCGCATAATATATTCGTTGGCTTTGGTGAATTCGGGCAATAGATTCTTGCAACGTATCCAACAAAACAATGCAAATGCAAAATTGAAAATGATCCCTTCTAATGCCGCCCATTTACTAACTCGTACCCACAGAACGGGATCGTCGTCGTCGAGCCAACTAAACAATACCGGTAAATTTGAAGAGCCCCACATTTCTAATTCTTTAATTTCGAAACTAAATAGTTAATTGAGTCGTCAACATTTTCGTATATACTTCTCGGTGCACTAATTCGATTAGAGTTTGTATGGTGGTAAAGTATTGACGGTCTGGTAAGATATCAAATTGAGACGCATCGCCTAATTTTTTCACGACGATATCATCAGCCCGCATGAGGAACGCTAAAGCGATCATCACGGCTTGTCGTACATCTGCCGGGCAAGCGTGAAGGGAATCTTTGCTAAAGTCGATGTCACCCGCCACCCAAATACACACCAAATGATCTCGAACGAGCTTCGTCATTTTTTCGTCAAATTCGCGATGAAGGTATTCCGGTAGCATCGCACTAGAACAATCGACATTATACAATTGAGAAATATTCGGAGAAGACATGTTATTGTTACTAAAGCGCACTGTGTTTTTGTTGGGCTTTATATAACTTGTAGAGAAACGGAAAAGCTACATGTTCGGGAGGCGCGTCGAGAAATGATGAAAGCGCGTGGACCTTTTTTTGTTATCCTTGCACGTACTTGTGTGTATATAAAGGCGCCCATCAAGCTGAGGAACTCAAACCTGAACAAACCTTAGTAAACAATCTGTCCGACTACGATAAATTAGTTTATTCGAGATTGTTGTGGAATAGTAGTTTCCATTCCAAATATCACTTCTTTCACGAAGAGTTTCAAACGTGTGACAGGTCATTTTTGTCACCGAATTAGTTTTTGTTTTAATGCTTAATTTATTCACGAAGGCCTGTCTAGTTTTATTTTATAGTTTACCTTAATGTAATAGTTGTGTCTCCACACGTACACGTTTGATCTGCCCTGTTCCCAGGCTAGTTTCTTCGGTTTCTGTTTTGGCTAATTGCTGCTATCTTGTCCAAGTCAGCTTGACGTCAGCTTGGCCATCGCTCACATGGCTCGTAGTTCGATTTAATGTTCTTTGTGTGTTGGGCCCTGGATTTTGTTTTTTTTGCCTTGCTTACAGTCCTCCCTGTATATAGACACTAGCCCTTAGTTATTTATACTAACGTAATTTTGGAACTTGAATTTCAAAGGTATACTTGCCTGTTCCTTTTTCCCTTGTTTACATTCTCTTCCAAGATTTCTAGGGTTAGTGTTCACATTGCCTTTACTGTCGTGGATTCTTGGATTTAGCTTTCTCTAATATTTAGATTCGTGGGCAAACATTGTCTTTGCTCAAACATTAATTTTTAGAAATTCTGTTTTAATTCTTGTGAATTTTGTGAAGGTTAGGCGGGGTTGTGTGTATGTTTCGCCTGCCGGAGCTGTAAGCGGGGCAATATCAAGTTTAAGAACAACATCTAAGTTCGGGCCGCGAGGTCGATTCATGCAGCGCGTTCGGGAGCCGTCGATTTAGGAACGCGGCTGCCGCAGTCGCATTTTCGAGTGTGGGGAGGTTGGACTTTTGTAGCACTACGTCATCGTTTTCCTTTCTATAGTTTCGACATTCGGGGTTTCAGCTGTTAGTATTTGGATGCATCGTACTGAAATAGTGCGTCTCGATCAGTACCGGCGTAGGTGCCTATAACGGTCTGTATTTCCGTGACTTTATTGTTCCACGCCAGGGGCCTCTGTACGATTGTAGTGTCTTTGTTTGGTGGCGTGGCGACGATTGGAGTTCTAAGTTTCGGTGTTTTTTGCGTTTGTTTCTCAGTATGGGGTCCAAGACTTGTGCGATTATGCAATCGGGGTCATTTGAGGGAGCAGCTTCTAACCCATGCTTGAAATTGGTTGGAATTAAGTTATTCTTGTCGGTGTGCCGTGGCGCCCTCTTGGGACTCTATCAATTACTGTCATGAGTTTCCACTCAAGGTCACCGCTTTTTCTTCCCCGGGTCATTGGGTGTTGTTCTGTGCAGCCTTTTGGGCTGGCGCAGATGTAGACCTTTTGGTTCAGTGGCAGAGAAGGAAGAACGTCTGGCATTTCCACCTTGGAAGATTGCAGTGCAGTGTCGGGTTTCGGCCATTTTGAAGGCTCAATTTTCATGGATTAAGTTCCGGGACTGCGATTGAATTCTTTTAATGAATTTTTGCTTGCTAGGAGCAGCGTTTTATCTGCAACTTCGTTCGATAACATCATATCAGGTGAGCTAGTTTTTTTATATAGATGAGTTTTTTTGCGAGTCTGCTTCGTGATGCCACGTGCATGTAAAATTGTCGTGTCTAAGGGTTTTCTTTCTTTTATTTCCTTCAGCCATTACATCGGCCTGACGATCTGGAGACCGCTGGTAGCTGCCCCCGTTTTTGGTGTTTTGTATGTAGAGTTTTGGAATTTCAATCCCTTTTTATCGTTGAAGAGGTAAGTCACTTTGAAGCCTTTTTTTGCCCCGTATTTCTCTAATACTTATTAATCGTTTATTTTTTTTTACGCCCATACATTGTAATTTAAATTTCAGCGGTCAATAGTTATCGAAAATGCTGCTTCACAGCACTATTTTCTAAGACTAGTTTTTGTAGCTCGGTGTACTACCTCTTATTTTGACTGATAATAACCACTCACCACTCAATTTGCTAATAGTAATATTACTTTACCTGATTTGCATTCTGTTAAAACTTTGAATAATTGTCGAGTCGTGTATCGTAAAGCTCATGCAATATGTAAGTTATGTTTAGAACCTCTTTATACCAGCTTACGGGCCTGGGTTTTATTTGAATTAAAATAGTCGTTCGCCCACGTAGAATGTAGATTGTTTTTATCAAGTTTTTTTATTGACTATCGCCAAGCACATACAGTGGTTATTGTGCTATCTGTAGCGTTAAGTTTCAAGCCGTAATTTATATAAGGAATAAGGAATTTGTGGTGCTATTTAGTTCTGACACTATAATTTGTTATCGTAAACGCCAAGTTGACAAGCCTGTCATATGCCCCAGACTGAAAAATTAAAGTGTGAAGTATAGTCAGTGTTTTTTTTTAATATTAATTTGTTTGTTATTATTAAGGTTCGGTCGCCAGTTTGTCAAGAATACCACCAAATTCTTTATTTTCCTGTTTTTTTTATAAGCTAAGACGTGTACGGGCTTGAGGTTTTACGGGTTTTATTTCTAGGAAGCTGAAAAATTTAAATTTATTTTTGCGTTTGTTTATAACGGGGGGTTATATAATATTTTTGTTTTCAGAGGTTCATTAACCTATTATTTTATTTTAAATTTGTCATTTGACTATTATTTTGGTGCACTTAGAATTATATATAGAATTATAGAATTATATATATAATATTAGGCTTGTACACGTTTTACCCCTATTTATCATATCGCACTATGCTTAGATGGGACTTGAGGGTGATTATGTAGATGCTTTATAATTAGTTAACTTGCTTTTGGGAACCTAGAGTAGTCAGGTAGTTTTATGGCAGCAATTTATTTGCTTGTGATTTAAGCTTGGTGTTTTTATTTATTTATTTATTTATTCATTTACGGTCATAAACACAAAAGCTACACACTAATTAAATCTGAATTTGTGATAGATGCACATTAGCGGTATATTTTGCTTTTAATTTAACATTTGTGTTCTTATAAATGTACATAAGCGGTGTATTTCTGATTATTTCTATTTAAACGATTTCTCCATATATGCTTTGGTTTTTTGTTATGTTATCTTACATTGACTCGGATTTACTGAATTAGTGC
Source organism: Philopedon plagiatum (assembly GCA_963971165.1). Taxonomy (NCBI): domain Eukaryota; kingdom Metazoa; phylum Arthropoda; class Insecta; order Coleoptera; family Curculionidae; genus Philopedon; species Philopedon plagiatum. The sequence goes on from OZ020190.1 coordinate 82,891,762, forward strand.
TGAGCGCTTAGCTTTTAAGTCAAGCTAGTAGTGTAAGAAGAGGGACTGTGCCCCCCCCCCCGGTCCCCCGGGGGAGATCTTATCTTGTGATCTATGACGTCATATCTCGGCCTCCTTTGCGCATGTGTAAATTTCAAGTACGTCATCGAAGTCTACGTCACTGGATCTTACGTCAGCAAACCCAACCTGCGCGCGCAGCTGTCAAATGTCACCTGTCAACTGTCACCTGTCACTTGTCAAATGTCAAAATTAAAATTGAACATATGTCACGTGTGAAGGATGACGTCATAAGACATGGGTAAAAGTATGTCAGCTGTCACCTGTCATTTAAGATATGTCAACTGTCACCTGTCACTTATGAAACGCCAAAATAAAAATTTCACATACGTCACGTGTTCAAAATGACGTCACAAGACATGTGTAAAAGCATGTCAGCTGTCACCTGTCATTTAAGATCTGTCAACTGTCACCTGTCACTTATGAAACGTTAAAATAAAAAACTGACATACGTCACGTGTTCAAAATAACGTCATAAGACATGTGTAAAAGTATGTCAGCTTTCACCTGTCATTTAAGATCTGTCAACTGTCACTTATGAAACGTCAAAATTAAAATTTAACGTAGGCCACGTGTTCAAAATGGCGTCAGAAGACATGCGTAAAAGTATGGCGGCTGTCACCTGTCATTTAAGACATGTCAACTGTCACCAGTCACGTGTTAAACGTCAAAAGAAAAATTCCACATATGTCACGTGTTCAGGGCGGTGTCCGAAAGCGTTTAAAAAAAGAATGGCGTCGATCGGCCCTTTGGTCTCGGAGATACAGTTTTTTGCTATTAGCGCTCTAATGGCTCAGGTTGAAGAGTTGAAATTTGGATGTAGGATAGTAGATGCTGAGATCATTCGATTTATCGAATTATTTTTCAAAAATCTCGACTTTGAGGAAAAAATTAGATTTCAAAATTTTTACATCACCCTGTATAGTAAATTTTCGATGAAAGATATAATTGAGGAATTTTATTTAAGTTAGTAACAACTAAACAACCCACGTTAAAATCACCAATGTTTAAACTGGGCTGTTTAAACACCCCTGTTTAAACAGCTCTGTTCAAACAGCCCTGTTTAAACTACCCTGTTAAAAACACCTCTGTTTAAACAGGGTTGTTGAAACACCCCTGTTTAAACAGCTCTGTTTAAACAGTCGACGGTAGCACTTCCGGTCGATGAAAAGAGGGGTTCGAATATGATAAAAGTCATGATGGGTATCAAAGAAAAGAGAAAAATTTAAATAAAGTAATAGCGCTATTAGGGTTTCTTAATTCCGAGAGGTAAGGGCATTAACAATTAAAGAAAATTAATGATTTAGTTTGAAATTGTTTGCAAGGAAATCAAAACGTATTTACATGTGTTTTAGTGGCAATAGAAATGAGTATACAGCGATAAGGACGGCGGAAGCCGTCAGCCTTCGCAACTTCCGTCCTTATCAGGAGAATATTAATTAGTTGAAAAAGTTATTTACTTGTAAAATAACAGTCGGAATGTGTGTTTAGATAGAAGCAAATATGTACGTAGAACCGATCGGTAAAAATTAAGATTTTAAAATTTTTGAAGAAATAGAATGTATGAATATTATTTGATTGTATTTTATGTAATAATCAGAGCAAAAATATGTATTAGTGCCGCGTGCAACACAGGAAGTTGCGGTTAACATTTCCGGTGATAAGGTGGGCTCGAACGTGCGAACAACAGAAAGAATTGCAAAATATTAGTATTGTACTGATAAATAAAACACACAATTAGAAATTATTAACTTTATTTGAAGCAGCAAACTGCGTCGTTAACTTGTTAGGACCCGTCAGTTTCCGGCTGATAAGGAAAAGCATAAAAGGGGGAAAGCGGCAATTTGCAAAGCACACTCGATGTCTGAACCTGATTGTGTGCGCTAAGTTCGTTGCCAGCCAGTCGGAGTGTTCTTTGTTCTTTGTTTTTTGTGTGAAGAAAGTGTACTGTGAAATTTTTGGGTAAGTACCTACCGATTGATATTAGCTTAAAGTTTTGTAGGATGCATGTATTAGCAAAAAATGAAATGTTGAATATTTACAAGAATATTAGTGCCGCTTTGTTAGGGAAAATAAAAATAGTCTGTCGATGTGTCTGTCTTACAACCGAGTGCCGCTTTGTCAGGAAAAATAAAATAGTCTGTCTATGTGTCGATCTTACAACTTTAGTGTAAAAAATTATGATTTTAAGTTCGCGTTTAAGTAACAGCATGGAAATCTTGAGTTATTCACACTAATATTAGAATCGGGATCGAGTAATAGAAAAGTATTTTTGTCTGAAACCCTTTTTTTTATTTTTTAAACTATATAGATTAAGATCAAACATACCTTTTAGAATTAAAAGTCGCTGACAGTGTTCAAAACATTTCTTTTTTCATTAGTTGTTTGCTGTTTAAACGTAGTGACTCTGAGTATTTTTAAAATATTTTTTAAAATATTTTGCCTTAGCAGTAGAGTGATATAGCTTCCAAACAATAAATCTTTTAAACTAGAACCTAACAAAGCACTCGTAGTCTTCATACATGTAATATTGTTTGAAAAAATTTTAAAGTCGCTGACAGTGTTCAAAACATTTATTTTTTCATTATTTGTTTTTTGTTTAAACGCAGGGACTTTTATTATTTTTAAAATATTATTTTTAAAATAGGAATTTACCTTAGCAGTAGAGGAACGTAACACCCAAACAATAAATATTTGAAACTAGAACCGAACGAAGTAGTCTTTATGCATGTAATAGTGTTTTAAAAAATAATTTCTCTATCGGGTATGTATAAACTGCAGTTTTGCTTGAAGTTATGCTAAAAAACTGGAAATTTAGTGAAAGAAAAAATGAATCAAACAGCTAGTAGGGAAAGATGGTGTATGCTCCGTTTCCACTCACGTCTCACCCAAAATCTCTCATTTTTTTTACAGAAAATGTTTGCCTGCCAATTTTGCAACCGTTCGTTCACCAGGAAGGATCACCTCAATCGCCATGGAGATTGCCGCTTAGCAGTCAAGATCTGCGACGTCTGCAGTGGGATTTTCAAGTCGGAGGGGGCTCTTCTTCGCCACCAGAAGGAGAAACACCCGGCCCCCAAAAGACCAGCGGATTCCACGCAGACACCCATGGCGAAAAGACCAAGGCTCGCTTCGCTAGATGGTGAGTAGTTAAAGTTTTGGTGAGCGAAATAATAAATTCGCCTTTATATAACTCAGATACTAATTATTTTTTCTTATCTCTAGAACCATCTACATCAACCACGCAACACTGCAAGGAGTGCAAACTGGATGTTCCAGTCTCCCGATGGGGAGGACATCTGAGAACTTTAATCCATCGAGAGAAGTGTTGTGTGAGGATGCAGGAGGAAGATGGAGTGGTGCGGGTGGAAACATCGTTTAGAAACCGTATCACTACCTACAGACTCACTTCAAGCCAAGACCCCACCAACGTGAAGAACTACGTACAGCAGCTGAAACAAAAATTCGTCAAGTTGGTTGGGGCCGTCGTTGTAAGGTACGACTACCTGAAGATTGGCTTGGAGCTTTTCGGTCGCTTTCTCCTGCAGTCGAGCGAGTCGGAGGAGGTGAAGTCCTTCAACACCAAATACCAGCTGGTGAGCAGGGCTACGGACTTGGAGGAGCTGTTTGAGCAGTTCAGCGCTATCCTGGACCGGAAGTATTCGGAATTTATGGAAAAGGATAGTGGTAAGTGTAAAACTATTGCAATTTTTTTTTTAAAACTGTTTAATATTTCTTACTAAAAAATATTTCTATTGTTACAGGGTGGGCGCTCCAACAACTCCTCCACTTAGAATTAGGTATCAACAAGATCCAGCCTCTAAAGCCATCGTCCTACATCCCGCTGCCAAAGGAGATTGAAGCAAAGAAAGCTGTTCTGAACATCCAGAATTCAGATCAGAAATGTTTCATGTGGTCAGTCTTAGCTGCCCTACATCCTTTGGATCGAACTCAACATGCATAGAGAGTCGCGAACTATTTGCCTTTTGAGAACGAACTGGACTTTACAGGTATGGAATTTCCGATTAAACTTATCGACATCGCTAAGTTTGAACGACTCAATAATATTTCCATTAATGTCTATGGACTTGAAAGGGCTTTTGACAATGGTAAAAATAGTATTGAAGTCGTGGGTCCCTTATACTTTACAAAATCTCGTAATAGGGAGCGACATGTAAATTTGTTAGTAATCAATAATGACTATAGAAATAGTCATTACTGCTTAGTAAGAAACATGTCTCGCTTGATCTCAAGTCAATTATCCAAACGCAGGGAAGCTAAGTATTTATGTGATGGTTCTTTATCGTATTTTTATTCAGAACAAAAATTAAAGACTCATCAGGAGCACGATTGCGGGCACGTTTTAGCTAAAGTCCTTACGACAAATTTAAAAAAAAAATATGGCGAAGAGATTCCCGAGAATATTTTGAAATTTACAAACTTTGAAAAAAAATTAAAAGTACCTTTTGTTGTTTATGCCGATTTCGAGACAATCCTTGAACCCCTGGATACAGAGGAAAATGCGCAGGATCCCGATACATCATACACTGTGAGAACGCACAAACATGTTCCGTACTCGTTCGGTTACTACATCAAATGTGACTTTGACGATGCTCATTCGATTTACCAAAGTTATAGGGGTCCGGATGCTCACAAAGAATTCGTAAAACGCTTAGAGATTGATTGTAAATCAATCTATAATCGCTTTATGAAGGAAGTAGTACCCATGACACCTATTTCTGCGGAACAAGAGAGGGAGCATCAAGAAGCTAGGGTGTGTCATATCTGCGAAAAGCCATTTGATGTAGCGTTAAACGATCGTGTGCACGAACATAGCCATACAGACGGCTCCTATCGAGGCCCCGCGCACTCTGTATGCAACCTAAACTACAAAATCCCTCAATTTATACCCATCTTTTTCCATAATATGTCCAACTTTGACTCCCACCTGTTTGTTAAGGAATTGGCTTCCAACGAAGAAAAGTTGGATGTTATCCCCCAAAACAAGGAAAAGTATATATCATTTACTAAACATGTTTTGGTGGATAACATCGAAAACAAGAACGGTAAACAACATCCGGTATTTTTAAAATTACGCTTCCTCGACAGTTTTCGTTTCATGGCCAGCAGTCTCGATAAACTGAGTCAAAATTTAAAACCAGAACAATTTCGAGAAGTTAGGAAATATTTCGCGGAAGAAAATAAGTTTCAGCTTATTCGACAGAAGGGTGTCTTCCCATATAATTACGTGGATAGTTCCAAAAAATTGGATGACACAAAGCTACCATCACAGAAAGACTTTTATAACCAGCTGAAAAAAGAAGATATCAGTAACGAGGATTACAAGCGTGCTTGGGCTGTGTGGAATTTATTTGAATGTAAAACTTTAGGCGAATATTCAGAGATTTATTTAAAATCCGACGTATTATTATTAACAGATGTTTTTGAAAGTTTTAGAGACGTGTGCCTTAACACTTACGGTCTAGATCCTGCGCAGTACTTCACGGCGCCCTCTCTTGCGATGGACGCCGCACTCAAGTCCACATCAATTTGCTTGGAATTACTGACGGATCTAGACATGGTACACTTCTTTAAACACGGTATTCGCGGTGGGGTCAGTCAGTGTAGTGTTAGAAAAGCTTTTGCAAATAATAAATTTATACCTCATTATGACGCTTCCAAACCTACTTCCTACATCATGTATTTGGACGCTACCAACCTCTATGGTGCGGCTATGTCACAATATTTACCCACGGGGAATTTTAAGTGGTTGGATGAGACCGAAATTCAAAGTTTAGATTACTATTACATGAATGAAATTCAAAGTTTAGATTACTATTACATGAATGTCGCGAATGATTCTAAATCTGGCTACGTATTAGAGGTAGATTTAGAATATCCCGAACAGTTGCATTATTTACACAACGAACTACCCTTTTGTCCACAATCAATAGCTCCACCAGAATCAAAATTCCAAGACATTGAAAAATGAATTCCAAATTTTAAACCTAAAAGTAAATATATAATTCATCACCAAAATTTGCGTCAGGCTTTAGATTATGGGCTTAAGCTCACCAAAATTCATCGCGTTATATCTTTTGACCAATCACCGTGGCTAAAGAAATACATTGACCTAAACACAGCGATGCGCAATCAAGCGCAAAATAAGTTTGAAAAAGACTTTTTCAAACTTATGAACAACGCCGTGTTTGGGAAAACAATGGAAAATGTGGAGAAACGGGTAGATGTTAAACTTGTTTCTCATTGGGAAAATATTGGTAGAAGGTTGGGAGCCGAAGCGTTAATCTCGAAACCTCATTTTAAAGATCGCACTATTTTCAACGAGAACCTGATAGCTATCCAGATGAAAAAACAAAAAGTCACATATAAATAAACCGATTTACGTGGGTTTCAGCATCTTGGAAATATCCAAGACTATTATGTATGACTTTTTGTACGGGTATATTAAGCCAAAATACGGCAACAACGCGGTATTACTCTACACTGACACCGATTCCCTTGTTTTGAAAATTACAACCGAAAATTTCTATAGCGATATGGCACAAAATTTAGATAGATTCGATACGTCTAATTTCTCACAGGAAAATCCACATGATGTTCCTGTAAACCAGTCAATTTTGGGTAAAATGAAAGATGAGTATGCAGGAAAAATCATTTGGGATTTCTACGGTACCGGGGCGAAGGCATATTGTGTAAATGTGGAGGGAAAGTTAACCAAAAAAGCTAAGGGAGTTCCTGACTACGTCACCCAATCCGAACTAACTCTGGACGATTATAGGGAGGCGGTTGACGTAGAAGGAACTAAGATTCATCGACAGATGAACACTTTCCGTTCGCATTTACACGATATGTATGTCGAACTGAAAAATAAGGTAGCGCTATCACACGCGGACGATAAGCGTTACCTTATTCCCGGCGACTTGGAGAACACGCTTGCTTGGGGTCATAGAGGTATTACAAAGTATAAGGAATCATCGGAGATTCCATGAGCGAAGACTGATCACGGGCAGCTAACTTTACTTTAATCACCTTTGGTAGCTAAATGTATGACTTCCGAGGCTGTGATATTAGATTAAGCATATATGTTATTTATTTTATTATTTATTGTATTCATTTATTTCTACCCTATTTATTGTATTAATTTATTTCACCCTAGTCTACCCTATTTATTTACTTTATATGTATATTTTACCTAAGTTTACCCTAGTTTTTTAGTTTTCTATTATTTGTTTATATGTATATTTTACCCAAGTTTACCTTATTTTTTTATTTTTACATTGTTTGTTTATATGTATATTTTACCCAAGTTTACCCTATTTTTTTTTTGATTTTTATATTGTTTGTTTATTTTACTATATTTACTATTTATAGACCGCCGTTCGGTCAGATTTTGTGCTTTTTTAACTTATTTTACCAAAGTTTACCCTTTTTTTTATTTTTCTATTTTTTATTATTTTACTCTATTTACAGACCACTGTTCGGTCACATTTTGTGTTTTTTTCACTTTTTTTACACTTTAATAAATTTTTGTGTTTATATTGGTGTTTTATTTCCTTAGTTAGAACAAAGAAAAAACAAATTAACGTTACACTATTTATTTAGTAACAGTATAATATTCAATATTAAGCTTATACAATTCATAAACATGTTTTGCAAATAGGTGTATTAGCTTCTCGGTCCATCGAAATAGATACTTGCCTCTTGTGGCATCTTCAAACTTGAGACTTCTCTTATCGCCATTGCGATGAAACACTAGCATATACTGCCCAATTATCATAAATATATCTACCCAATGGGTATTGAGAAATCAAAAGTGCTTAGAAATTCTTCAAATTCATCACTGGAGAAATAAAGTTTACCATAACCAGTAGTATGCAAAATTACTTGTTTGTGTTCCTCTTCTGACGCAGTAAAAATGACTGCTATAAAGTCACCAATCTCGTAAACTCAGTTAGGCTTAGTCTTAGGAACTTTCGCTGGAACATCAGGACGTCTAGAGGACGATTCAAACACCTTATCCCAGCTGGAAGAGGAGGAGCAGGAGGAGGAGGAGGCCGCCATTGGTAAGTTTAAATGGTAAGTTTCGAAAACAATCTAACCACAGATTTATATTCTTGGTAAAACTTAATGTCTCTTTTCAGCTTGCGTATTTTTTTCAAATGCTCGTCTAATTTAACTGACAAGTTGACTGTCTTTGTCATAAGCTCGAGACTAAATGATCAAATTTCTCAAGGGGGCCTAATAATATAGGATAAAATTAAACAGGGAATACAGTTTAACTTCTTTATTTAGGTAAAAAATCATAAATATATTCATACAGGATTTTTGAATTCTCAGCACTACAAATACAATATTCTAAAGCATGATAAGAACAAGTGGTTTAACTTAGAGCTAATTTCGGTACAGCAACACTGTCCCTAGTAAATTCTAAATTAACAATATCGGGTATATGCTTAAGATATTTCATCGTGGAAAAAGCTCCCAGTAAGGTCTTCTTTACATGCCCCTTCACATAGATGACATCAACATCCCGTAGATCGTTGTAGATAATGCAGTGAAGTTCATTGTAATCGGTTTCGCCGGAATTGTAGTATAAACCATGTCGGTTCCCATATAGAAACATTACTTGCTTCTGGCAATCATAGGACAGCTCATAAAACGGCCGAACGGGTTTGAAAAGATAGTTTTTGAGTGAACGAGTGAACGTCAACCACAACAAACTTCATCGTTCTAAGAGGGTTGAATAGTAACTGATTACAACAGATCACGTACTTGACCTGTTAAAGCCTGATACTCGAGAACTCGATCATGAATAATTATACAAAAGGCACGGGATTAAATATTTGGTTACAATAAAAATATATCTAGTTATCCAATTTCATGATGATTGTGCGGCAATCATAGATAACCCCACTAAATTTCGGCGATAAAACGCAAAATTGTCATTAGGGTTCCAGTCATTAGTGACCCAATTTTGCAACGGGGATACTAAAGGCAGATTGGGACCCTAGTGACAATTTCTGTTCTATTTCAGAAATGAATGGCGAAACTAACTCAAAATGTCAACTAGACGTTGCTTCATTAGTGAGAAAGCTAAAAATAATGAAAAAAATGCTTATGAGAAAAGAAAAAAACTCGAGCGGCAATAATATGAAGAAAAGAAAAAGAGGGAAAGGCAGCGATATTATGACAAGAACAGATTAAGAGGTATGGTAAAGCACGAAGACATCGACCATGCTTTAGTGGAGACAGCAGATATATCTTCTAGTAGCAAAAATTAAGAAAAAAGGAAAAACATCAAATTTCTATAATTGCTAATGCCTTTCCATCTCTGAATTAAGAAACTCTAATAGTACCATTAATTTATTTAAATTTTTCTGTTTTATTTGATACCCAACACGCCGTTTATCATATTAGAGCCCTTTTAGTCACCCTATCTTCGAAGGGTGGTTTAAATTTCTACAAATATACATGGTATACACGTGACAAGTGACAAGTGACAGCTGATATACTTTTACTTATATCTTAAGACGTCATCTTTAGCACGTGACCTATTTTATCCAATTCTTTTCAGGCATTAAGGCAATGTACTTAATAAGCGATAACTCACGAACGAGTTGATCGATTGACTTCGGGTTTTTTAAAAACGAAATATTAATTTTCACATTTAACAAATGACAAGTCTCCAATCGTTAGTTGAAGGTAAACAGAACCCCTAATACTGGTTTCGACTAACTCCTTCTTCGTTGTTGACGCGAATACTTTTTACTATTTCAGCCATGCTTCTCGCTTGATGGTTTGGAGTTGTTGTTTATACTGGTAGAAAAAAGTCATGAGGTATAAATAACTATTTGTTTCGATCTATACTTTTACATTATTTGTTATAATATTACTTAGTAAATCTTTGAGTTGTTCTAAAAGCCCTATATTAGGACGTTTAATACCAAAGAAATTAAGATTCATCTTTCCTGAACTAACGAGGCTGTTGGTAAATTCATTATATTCGAAATACATGCCGTTTTGAAGGAAGTATAGACGACCATTTGTGTATCGAAATACGCCAGCTACTCGAGCAGGAACGCCCGGAAAAAGTTCTGATATTAGGTGTGTTTCTTTCGGTCTAAAGCTACATTCATCCATGCCCCATACCACAAAGTTATTGATAAACAAATAGGTTCGTCCCTTATTAGTGTTAACTGCTGCAGAAATTATCGTTTTATCACCTCTTCTAGCAAGCATATTAATATTTTCCGAGCGTATTAATTTAAAGGTTCCATATTCAAAAAAGTAAATTGTATCACCCACAATGGTAACAATTTCGCCATTGGGTCTTTCATAAATAGCTGTAATGTTTTCTAAATCTTTTGGCAAGAATGGCAAGTAATTAGTTATCAGGAAAGGCTTGTTATTAATTTCTTTGTTATTTAAATTCAGCATCCACACATATTTTTCATAAAATATGTACAACTTATTTTTCACCAGTAGAAATGTGTTAAGTGTTTTAAAATTTAAATCACATAACTCTGGTCGTATCTCGATTTTCTGCGTTGTTGTTTGCAAACTCGGTGTTTTTTCCGTTGGTTCCAGTGGCGGCACAGGCTTTTTTCTGTTGGTTTCATCCTTTGTGGTGGTACCCGTTTTTCCGTTGGTTTCGTACGTGGCGGCAATGGTTTTTCTGTTGGTTTCGTACGTGGTGGAACAGGTTTTTCCGTTGGTTTCGTACGTGGTGGTGGTTGTGGTGATGGTTTTTCTGTAGACACCAAAGGTGTCTTTGCAGGTATGGGATTCGGTAGCGATGGTATAGGACTTGTGATTGGCCCATAGAGCTGTTGTATGCCAAATATATCATCCGTAGATAAGTTATTGCGTTCTTGGTACCATGGAAGCATAATCGCATTCGGATCCATTGAGTGCTCTAAGCCCAGAGCATGGCCAATTTCATGTACCATTACCCCCAATAAATTGTAGTGTGTGTTATAAAATTGTTTTGTCATAAAACTCCATGGAAGGAGATCATTTAAATGAATTTCTACATTACTGCCACCGTCGGGGAAATAAGCATGTCCTAACACTGGCTTGGATAGCTCGAATGGACAGGAGCTATTTTCATTTGTCATTGAGTGGTTTGCGTACTTAAAGGCGATAGTTATGTTTGCATCCTTCTGTTCTGTCCGGGTAAAGCGAAGGTTGGATGCTGCTTCCCAGATCCCAAAGGCATCCGTTGCTGCTCTCTGACATGGATAACGAGATGTAGCATATGTTGGAGGATAAATATTCCATGTTAAATCTGTGCTAGACCACTTTGTAGGGTGTGTTTGAAACTGCGCTACATCTATAACACCACATCGGGGTTTGCGCATCAGGTTTATAGTTTTTTCGTTTAAAGTTCCATCTGCGGGCAACTCATAGCTTTCTTGCAATTGTTTCAAACCTTGAGATATTGCCATCAAAGAGTTGCTGGTATTAGTGTTGTTAAGGTACCCATATTGCACTAAATATTTCCATGCCTCTGCTTGAGTGAACGGTTCTTCTTCTGATTTTAACTCATATTCGGCATATTTAACTTCATCTGTAGTAGGTATTCCTTCTTCGCCTGATGTTGATTCTGCGTGTACAGTACTTCCAAGCACTAGGGTTAATGTTATTAACAACTCCATCTTGCAAAAAGGCTAAACTAATAAGTCCGTCTTGTTGAAAAGTGTATCTTGGACTGATTATTTTAGAGTAAGTGATGCATATTTCTAACAACTAAAACACAAACTATTTTAATAAAATTCTATTACACCAAGTTTTTAAAGTTCTTTCAGAATAGATATTATTTTTCCAAGGTTATTATTGTTTTCAGTCTTTTCTGCTTCTAAATATTTTAACTTATCAACTAACTCATTCACATCCTCGTACTTTAATATTTCTTCCTTCCATGGATATTCTTCTTTATTTCCAAGTTCTCCAAGTAGAACCTTCTCTTTTGGCATTTTAGAGACTGTTGGTAAATTCTTTAAATTAGATGTACAACTTCTCTGAGGTGGAAATAGTTTTGATACAATGTGTTTATATTTCCAACTCCCGCTTGAGCTGGTGTGTGCGTTTCGATAGAATCCCCGCCGATGGGCACTGGTTAGTAAGAGTAGTTCCTTGTAATCCGCTAACTCGTTCTCCGTATATTCTTCCGGCTTCTTTTCGGTTAATAACTTTAACAGACCATCTGATAGAGGATATTCTTCATTCTCAATCAATAAAATGTTATCGTCAGATTCAACCGGTGTGTTTCCAATAAGCCACTTTGATCCATCTGTGCGAAAACCGAACACGTTTTCACCAGTCATTGCTGCCAGTTTTAATTTAATTTTACGACTTGCCATCTTATCGTCATAACGTATGTAGTACTACTGATGGTTGTTCACAGATGTTACTGCCTTTCTTTGTACACAACGTCAACACAACGTCAACACAACGTCGACACTACGCCTACAAAACGCAAACACCTACACAACAATAAGACAAACGTCACACAAACTTAACGCAAACGTAACACAACGTCATCGAGAATGGGGCTCTACTTCAGTTACTAATTTCACCGGCACCATTCCCCTCTTCATGTCTCACGATACGCTCACGTATAAGATCGACATCCTCGTAGATTAATGTGTGCATTAAGATTTCGGAACCAAATAGGTGCTTGGCATGTCTGAATTTGTGTAACTCACGCTCCGATGACAGTTTTGGTAAACCACTTCACTAAATCTCCTCGTTTAGGCAACTCCAATTCCATCGTTTTAAAGTTTTTTTCTTTCCCCCGAATTACCACTAACGGAAAACTCTATCTTAACCACATCTGGTGTTCCACTTAGCGCAAATTTCATCTGTTTTAACTATTAAATTTTCGAGGCTGATTTGTAGCTAATCACTTAAACAGTCCTTCTGATAACAGAAATTTTATTTGTCAGATCTATTTCCTTTTAACTAGCCACTATCCTTCGGGTAAAGGTTTGTTCGTAAAAGAATATCTTTGTATTGTTCCTCATCTTCCTTTTTCTGATAAATCGGTTTTTTCAAAACAGAAGATCGTAGAGTGTTTGAGTTCCTCGGTATTCAATATTGCCTACTTGAATATCGCCATTTTTCCAAAAAATCAACCCGTGAATCTCCCAGTCTCCATGCATCGGTTTCTATATCGTGCTTAAGACCCTGTGTTAGATCCATATCAGCGGAATCTCTCCAATATTTTTGATATGTATTCTCGAGTAATTTTCGGATCTTGATTGATAAAGTCTGAGTTTGAGTGTCTGTAGATTGTTTCTCTATTAGCAAGTACGACTACGAATTACTGTTTCCAGAAACAAGCCCTATTTCTTAGTTGTTCCATAGCTGTTCAGGAGTTGGTTTCCGAAACAGGGTATGTTTTTAGATGTTAAGTGGCTGGGTGGTTAAGTGGTTGGGCAGTTAGACGTTTAACTGGTTCCCTGAAACAGGGGACTTGTTTCGTAGTAGTTGTTTTTCGATGGTTCCTAGTTATTTCCCATAGCTGTTCAGGAGTTGTTTTCGGGAACAGAAGTCTGTTTTTTAGTTGTTTTCAGAACCCGGATCTGTTTTTTAGCAGTTAAGTAGTTAAGCAGTTAGGCGTTTAAGTAGTTTCCTGAACCAGGATCTGTTTCTTCGTTGTTTTTAGCTATTTCCTAGTTGTTTCCAGAACCAGGAGGTTATTTCTTAGTTGTTTTCCTAAACATGGTATGTTTTTAGCTGTTTTTAGCTGTTCTTTCAGACGTCGAGTGTTATACTGAATCTTGAGGGTTTAGGGTTTGATATGAGTATCAAACTTGTTGTGTACTGTTGTATAAGTCCTATTGACGGCTTTCTGTCAAAAGAAAATCGTCTATATCTACGTATGCAATTATTAAAGATCTTTGAACGAAATTTTTATGTGGAATTCAGTCCGAAAGGGGGAATGTACTGGATGCTTATTTTTTCGCAGATAAATGTCTGATTCTTAGTCGCACCATTAGTACCCATATATTTTTGAAGAAAATAGTCTGTATGTTGTTTATATGTTGGGCAGTTAGACGTTTAAGTGGTTCCCTGAAACAGGGGGGATCTGTTTTTTAGCTGTTTTTTCGGAACAGGGTCTGTTTTAGCTGTTTTTTCCCGAACTGGGTTTGTTTTTCGCTGTTTTTCCCGACCCGGGTCTGTTTATATTTTGTCTCTCTTTTTTTCTATCTCTTTCTCTGTTTTGACTAGCCCTAGTATACATCCACGGGTATTTTCGTACTTTCATAGTTTTTGGCTTCTTTTCCTACGATTTCAACGAGTCTCTCTCTCTCTCTCTCTCTCTCTCCCACACACATTCGCAATTCTTCCCTTCCTACCGTTAGAGCACTTATCTGAAAGTCGTATTTTAGCCCCCAAAGACCTGCGTCGATGATCTTCGTCGAGAATTTCGAAAAGTTTTTACGTCCGTCGCAACATCTTTTCCTCGTACTAATTCAACCCTACCCCATCTTTATCCAAAACTCTGAACCGTATTTCTCGTTTACTTGTATTCCTAGTCCTAACTTGTTTACTATTATTCACTAATTTTGCATATTTATAAATTTGCTCAATATCGATGTCTTGTGGTTAAATCAACACTTTTTCTAATTGCTAGTTTTCTTACATATTCGTACCTCGAAAAACACGTCTAAATTGACCTTACCTCGTGCTGATTCATTTTAGCTCGCTTGAGTTGGGAATTTTCCACAGATGATGCAATCTTTCTCGTATGTACTATTGTTTTAACTTGATATAATCATCCGGCAGATAATATTTAACAATAAAATAAAGTTAGTAATTTATAACACCCCTGTTTATACAGCCCTGTTTAAACAGAGGTGCTTTTAAACAGGGTCTTTTAAACAGGGCTGTTTAAACAGAGATGTTTAAACAGGGGTGTTTAAACAGCCTAGTTTAAACAGAGGTGTATTTAAACAGGGTAGTTTAAACAGGGTTGTTTAAACAGAGCTGTTTAAACAGGGTAGTTTAAACAGGGCTGTTTAAACAGAGCTGTTTAAACACCCCTGTTTAAACAGCTCTGTTTAAACAGCCCTGTTTAAACTACCCTGTTTAAACAGCTCTGTTTAAACGGAGCTGTTTAAACAGGGGTGTTTAAACAGCTCTGTTTAAACATTGGTGATTTTAACGTGGGTTGTTATTAACTTAAATAATATTCCTAAATTATATATTTCATCGAAAATTTCGTATACAGAGTGATGCGAAAAATTTAAAAATATTATTTTTACTATCAGTCAAGATTTTTGACAAATAATTTGAAAGGCAATGTCTGTACTGCCTATAAAAGTCTCATTTTTACACGTAAATCTCCATAAGAAAATTTAAGGTTCGATTTGCATTTTTATAACCATTTTAAGGCGTGGCACTTTTCGGTCACCGTTCAGTCCACCATCGTGTTAGATGAGATGGGGTAGAAGATTATGGATATTTTTAGCGGGAAAGGTGATTAGTAGATAAGAAACTACTATGAATTAATTAGCTGATTAAAAAAATGATAAGAGTTAATGGGATAATAGTATTAGATAATCAAAACGGTGTAGGAGAAGATACAAAAATTTAAATATACGAGGGTATTAGATTATTAAAGAGCTATATATTTTGCAGAACAGATTAATATTAGGGTGGTTCAGAACAGGGATGTATAGAACAGGGTGGTTTTGAACAGAGTTGTTTAGTCGTTAAGTGGTCCATAGTTGTTTTTTAGCTGTTTTTCCAGAAACAGGGTTGGTTTTTAGCTGTTTTTTTTCAGAAACAGGAATGATTAACAGGGCTGTATAAACAGGGGTGTTTAAACAGCCCCGTTTAAACATTGGTGATTTTAGCGTGGGTTGTTTAGTTGTTATTAACTTAAATAATATTTATAAATTATATATATTTCATCGAAAATTTACTATACAGGGTGATGTAAAAATTTTGAAATCTAATTTTTTCCTCAAAGTCGAGATTTTTGAAAAATAATTTGATAAATCGAATGATCTCAGCATCTACTATCCTACATCCAAATTTCAACTCTCCAACCTGAGCCATTAGAGCGCTAATAGCAAAAAACTGTATCTCCGAGACCAAAGGGCCGATCGAGGCCATTCTTTTTTTAAACGCTTTCGGACACCGCCCTGAACACGTGACATATGTTGAATTTTTCTTTTGACGTTTAACACGTGACTGGTGACAGTTGACATGTCTTAAATGACAGGTGACAGCCGCCATACTTTTACGCATGTCTTCTGACGCCATTTTGAACACGTGGCCTACGTTAAATTTTAATTTTGGCGTTTCATAAGTGACAGGTGACAGTTGACAGATCTTAAATGATAGGTGACAGCTGACATACTTTTACACATGTCTTATGACGTTATTTTGAACACGTGACGTATGTCAGTTTTTTATTTTAACGTTTCATAAGTGACAGGTGACAGTTGACAGATCTTAAATGACAGGTGACAGCTGACATGCTTTTACACATGTCTTATGACGTCATTTTGAACACGTGACGTATGTCAAATTTTTATTTTGGCGTTTCATAAGTGACAGGTGACAGTTGACATATCTTAAATGACAGGTGACAGCTGACATACTTTTACCCATGTCTTATGACGTCATCCTTCACACGTGACATATGTTCAATTTTAATTTTGACATTTGACAAGTGACAGGTGACAGTTGACAGGTGATATTTGACAGCTGCGCGCGCAGGTTGGGTTTTCTGACGTAAGATCAAGTGACGTAGACTTCGATGACGTACTTGAAATTTACACATGCGCAAAGGTGGCCGAGATATGACGTCATAGATCACAAGATAAGATCTCCCCCGGGGGACGGGGGGCACAGTCCCTCTTCTTACACTACTCAAGCTACAGTAGGGTTTAAAGTTTTAATTATGTGCTTTTTTCTTTTGGCTTCGCTTAAGCTTTTCTTTTCCTTTAAGTCTTGCTTGAACATTTAAATCTTAAGTCAAGCTAAATGGGGCTTCACCTTTTAGTTATTTTACAGGCTACGCTTAAGCCTTATTCTTTGTTTATACTTGTAATCTTCATGAACTCATAATTTAATTATCAATTATTTTGCTTTTGTTGTACTTTTATTATTTTTATTGTTAATGTAAGATAACATAATGCCGCATTAGTTAGTGATCCTGGAGTTTTTTGTAAATATTAACGTTCATCATTAAAGTATCAAGGGACTGTACAATTTTACTTAGTTATCAATGTCCTTGAGTAATGATTTCTTTTGTTTATTAAAGTAACTTTTTAATATTATCCTAAGCTTGTTTAAATCATGCAGTCTGGTTTACTTCTTTCAGTGGTAACTTTTTTTTACTCAAAGTAACTTCATATTTTGGTTTTTGTAACTCAACTTAAATTTTGCGATTGATTTCAAGCCGCTGACTTTCTCATTTATTATTAGCCTTTTATTTAATATTCTTAAATTTTGCGGATTAGTTCCAGTAAATTATTTCCCCAAATATTAACCTTTTTTTTTCATTAACGTAACTTTTTAATCATATCTTAAGCTCGTTTAAATTTTGCAAATAATTACTTTCTCTTTTATTAGTGGTTTTTTATATTGACGTAGCTTCTTATTTTTAAATATTTTTCTACTTATCTAAATTTTTCGATTCTGTTCAAGCCAATGACTCTCTTTTAATATTAAATTAATTAATTGATAAAGAATTAATTAAATTTCGGCGCTTTAGTTCCAGTAAATTGTTTCTTTCCAAATTTTACCTTTTTCTATTAACGTAACTTCTAATTTTTATTTGGAATTATTAACGTAACTTTTAACATATTTTTTTTTTATTATTTAAATTACTGTAACTAGTAGGAATTGTTTTGTTCCTAGGGTCTTTGATAGGGGCTACGAACCATCCCTACTTCTTCCATAGGGGCTACAAAGCGTCCCTCTTAATTGTTGTGGTAAAGGATACGAACCATCCCTACTTCTACCTTCAGGGGTCACCCCAGGATTTTTGTGCATGAGGATAGTCTTCCTCACGAAGTTTTTAAGTTATTTTATTTAATTTGCGGGGCAAAATCGCCCAATTTTTTTGATTTTGTGTATAAACACTATTTTGCGGGGGCAAAATCGCCCAAAATTCCCAATTTATTGGTGTAAACACCTGTAACACTTTATTTTGTGTAAATATATGTATAGGGTTAGATGTACTCTAGTTGTTTTATTCAGCTCACTGCGCCCTATGTTTCTCTGAATTTTAAATTATGAAGAGCAGGATTGTTGCGTGTTGAAGCAGGTTCCTAGACCACCTAGGCGACTTCCAGTTTGTGTCGGTGTAAAAAAACTGGTGGCGTCCAATCGAACCTATCTGGCTGAGCTGAGGGCTAATTTGCACGCGCTCTACTACAGCTTGCTTCACACGGGACACCCTGCTGTTCCTGTTTCTCTCTTAGAGTATCTTCCTGACTTTTTCTAGTTTAAGCGGTAAGTACTTGGTCAATGATACTCCTCATAGTATCTTTGACGGTTTTTAATCAAACACTTTTTATTGAACAAAGTGTGTCGCAAATTTTTGGCGCCCAACGTGGGGCCTATTTAAAAAAAATACCGCTTTTTTTTCTAATTTTACTCTTGTGCGTCTAGTGAGCTGGATGGAACTTAGAAAATTTCCATCAATTTTAACTCTAACTGTACTAGCCCTGTATTACTGCATTTGATTTTGGCGATTTATTATCGATTTTATTTTACTTATTACGTAACTTTGATTTGCTTTGATTTGGCGATTTATTACCGATTTTAATTGACTTGTTTGCGTAACTTTGATTGTCTTTGAATTTGTGGTTTATTACCGATTTTATTTTGCGTATTACGTAACTTTGATTGTCTTTGAATTTGGTTTATTACCGATTTTATTTTACTTATTACGATTTTTTTTTGATATTGCGACTTCTTATCGATTTTATTTTATTCATTTACGTGACCTTGATTATCTTTGCGTACTGTATTTTGGTGATTTAATTACCTTTGTTTGCTATATTTGACTACACCATTGGCGTAGTTTTGGTAAATTTATTCGAGTTACGCGTTTATATCTAGATTTGACTTTTCTTTTTTTTACTTCGACTTTTGAGTTGCTATTGTTTTTGTTCACTCCAAAATGGATTATAATATGCAGGTTAACCATCTTAGGAAAGAAATGCTAATTTATGAACTTACGATTCGTGGAGTACCGGCTAGTTATGCCAATACAGTAAAAGAACTTATAGTAGCGTTACGCCCAATTTTAGATATGGAAAGGAAAGGTACAATTTTTACCCGCCTGGCCTATACTTGTGTTTTTGTCGATGAATGTAACTATATAACTAGAACCTTGCAAAATATTGATAGCGCGATTAAAAATGTCACCGGTGAATCCGCTAAAGAAAAATTTGAACGTTTACAATCTCAACTTGTTCACTTATTTACCCGGGTTCATCTTATTCCGGTTGCGAACCTTAGTGCCGCGGAATCGCAAACCCGTTCTGACTTGTTGCTCAAAATTTTAGGCAAATTAAATTGTTTGGACAGTCTCTTAAACAAGATCCGAATTTAAGCACCTTGCTCGCTCGAGTTCATTCGGACGGTTCGGATTCGGATGCGTCGGATTCGGATGCGTCGAGAAATAGCAATGCGTCCAACAGTCGACCGCGTCACACACCCTCGTCGCCCAAAGTCACTCCAACCGTGGTTAGTCCCAATGTAACAGCTGCTGCCGCTTCCGTTTGCCATCATTCGTGTAGCAAAGCGCATCGTGTTGAAAAGTGGGGTATTAAATTTACCGGCGAGGTTGGACAGATGTCCGTGAATAATTTCTTGGAGCGAGTTTCGGAACTACGCCAAGCTCGAGGTTTTTCTGAACGCGAACTATTTGTATCCGCTATCGATTTATTTACTGGTAAAGCACTAAATTGGTTTCGTGCAAATCGTCATCGCTTTTCTGACTGGTCTGGTTTGTCTGACCTTCTCTGTAAACATTTCGAACCGCCAGATTATCGTCATCGATTATTTAAGGAAATTCTGGATAGTACTCAGGATTCGACTGAGAGTATAGTCGATTACCTTTCTAATATGAGTGCGTTGTTTAGACGACATGGCTCCATCTCAGAGGACGTTCAACTTGACATCATTATACGAAACTTGTCACCCTTTTATGCTACCCAACTTCCGGTAGTCAGCAAGTTAGAAGAATTAGAAGGAGAATGTCTCAAGCTGGAGTTGAAGAAATATCGTGCAGAGAACTATGTACCACCTCCTAGGAAAAGACATAATTTTGTAGAACCAGACTTCGCGTTTATGACTGCTGAAGCATCGGGTTCGAAAGACGATGAACAGTTGCCAGTCGTTGACGTAGTTACCGCATCATCTCTAGCACCATCAACATCTCGAGACGTGAGACAGTTACCAAGAGAGACACGTCCAATATCTTCAAAAATATCTAGATCGATCTTGTGCTGGAACTGTAGTAAGCCTGGTCATCGAAATAGTCAGTGCCCTGAACAGCGCAGAATCCATTGTTACCTCTGCGGTGCACTAAAGGTGACCAGTAAAAACTGCCCTAAGTGTTTATCGTCAGAGAAACGATTCTCGGGAGAGCCGATAGGTCGTAAGACTACTCCCGTTGCTCTCACTCTGCCGACCAGCAACTTTCCTTCCAATGAAAACGCTTCGCGGAACAACTCCGTTCCCAATAAAACACTTCTACCGACCAACAACATTCTTTCCGATGAAAATCTTTCACCAACCAACTTTTTTCTTACTAACGAAAACCGTTCACTCCCTAACAATTCTGCCCCCAATAAAAATCTTTTGCCAACCAACAACTTTCTATCTGATGAAAACCTTTCGTCAACCAATAAGTCTCTTTCCAGCAAAAATCATTCACATGCTAATATCCCTTTTCCAAATAAGAAACTATTAGATTTTATCATAGCTCATGCGCATGGCGACCAGCGCCCCTATTTGGAAATTTCAATTTTAGGTTACAAAATGTTAGGCTTATTAGATTCTGGAGCATCACGCACTATTGTAGGTCAACCTGGTCTCCGAATTTTAGAAAGTTTGGGATTAAAACTTATTAAGCATCAGACTGACTGTACCGTCGCGAACGGCCAAACCTGCTCTAGTTTAGGTTATTTTCAGGCTCCTGTAACGTTACTAAATAGAACTCGGGTTATCGATATTTTAGTTCTTCCAGAACTGTCCCACCAACTGATTTTAGGAATTGACTTTTGGAGATCCATGGAGGTGATCCCCGACTTGAAGCAGGATGTCTGGCATTTTTCTAATGATGACCAACCTACAGAAATTTTTAGCATTATAGATGGCGACTCTTTAACTGAAATCGACCGAACAAATCTGAATGCACTGGTAAAGGAGAAGATATCAGAAATGGGTACTGGTCTTGGCTGCTGCAACCTAGCAGAACACGTAATAGATCTTGAACCTGGCACTAAGCCGATTAAACAACGATATTACCCAGTTTCTCCATTTAAGCAGCGGATTATGGACAAGGAGATCGATGAAATGTTGAAGCTTGGCGTGATTGAGCCCTCTAAAAGTCCTTGGTCCAGTCCAGTGTGTTTGGAACGCAAGAGCGATGATAGCTATAAGTTTTCCATAGATTTCAGAAAACTTAATAGTCAGACTAAGAAGTCTTATAACATTCCGTATTTTTCAGTCATTTTAGATCGCCTCAGAGACGCCCGCTATATTAGCTCCATCGACATAAAATCAGCCTTCTGGCAAGTACCTCTTAGTGAGTCCTCACGTGAATTGACTGCTTTCACCGTTTCAGGTAGGAATCTCTATCATTTTGTGCGCATGCCCTTTGGCTTAACCAATGCGCCTGTCACCTGGCAACGTATTGTGGACCGTGTACTGGGTGTCGATTTGGAAAAACATGTAATGGTGTATCTCGATGATATAATTATCATCTCCAAAACCTTTCCTGAACACCTTAAGATTCTAGGCCTTGTGTTTAATCGCCTCAAGGATGCAGGTTTCGTTGTTTCCGGGGAGAAATGTCACTTTTGTAAACCTGAGTTGAAGTACCTTGGTTACGTCGTAGATGCCAAAGGTTTGAGACCTGATCCTGAAAGAGTACAGGCAATTGTAAATATAGCACCCTCACGAAACATCATGGAAATTCGTCGTTTTATTGGCACTGCTTCTTGGTACAGGCGTTTTGTGCCGAACTTTTCAGCAATTATAGCCCCAATTACTCGACTTACCAAGAAAAATGTCAAGTGGGAATGGACTTCGGAGTGCCATCAATCATTCAACTTGATTAAAGAAGCTCTTATCACAGCTCCCGTGCTTGCATGTCCAGATTTCAATCGCACATTTACCTTATAGACTGATGCATCATTTTATGGCCTAGGAGCAGTTCTGACTCAGCAATTTGATGACGGGGAAAAAGTTATTTCCTATCTTTCACGTTCTCTCACCAAACAAGAGATGAAATTAACCGTCACCGAAAAAGAGTGCCTTGCCGTAATTTGGAGTGTAGAAAAGCTTCGTCACTATCTGGAGGGGGTACACTTTAAAGTTATAACCGATCACCATTCTTTGTTATGGCTTCATAACCTCAAAGATCCACAAGGACGCCTCGCTCGATGGGCTCTTCGGTTGCAACCTTACGACCTTGAATTAATCCACCGTAAAGGCCGAGATCATGTCGTGCCAGATTTTCTTTCCAGGTCAGTGCCAGTGACTGCTGATTCTGTCGCAGCTGTTGACGAACCACCGTCACCATCATTATCTGACACCTCAGACAAATGATACAAAGGCATGATGCAGAAGCTAGAAGAACGTCCTGATAAATATCCTTGTTGGCGAGTCGAGAATGGCAATCTCTTTAAATATGTCAAGACGAACAATCCTAATTTTCCGGATCATTCTACCTACTGGAAAATAGTAGTGCCTAAGGATAAACCAAAAGAGATATTTCTTCGATGCCATGATAATCCAGCAGCGGGGCACGTGGGTATTTTTAAAACCTTTTGGAAGGTTGCCGAGAGATATTATTGGCCGAAAATGAGATTCGACGTTGCTAGTTATGTCCGTGCTTGTAGAACTTGTGCTCAGAATAAAGTAGAGCAGAAACGTCCAGATGGTTTAATGGGTAATCGCCAAGACATAAAGGAACCTTGGCAAGCCATCAGCCTAGACTACATAGGACCTTTACCTCGTTCTAAACAAGGTAACACTCATATTTTGGTGGTCACCGATTATTTTAGCAAGTACGTCGTGTTATTCCCGTGTCGATCGGCAACAGCAAAATCGTTGGTAAAGTGCGTCGAAGATGGCATCTTCTTAGTTTACGGAGCTCCTCAATTCTTACCGTGCGACAACGGAACTCAAATGAAATCCAAAGAATTTCAAGCCCTTTGCGCTAAATATAAGGTTAGTATATTTTACACTGCTAATTACTATCCTAGAGCAGATCATACTGAACGCGTTAATAGAGTTATTAAAACGATGTTGCGCTCTTACGTTCAACGAAATAAC
Organism: Philopedon plagiatum; assembly: GCA_963971165.1. Classification (NCBI taxonomy): domain Eukaryota; kingdom Metazoa; phylum Arthropoda; class Insecta; order Coleoptera; family Curculionidae; genus Philopedon; species Philopedon plagiatum. Next base: position 82,915,384 of record OZ020190.1, read on the forward strand.
CATCGAACTTGGGAAGATAATTTAACTGCTATCGGTTGCGCCATTCGCACTTCGCGACACGAAACTACGGGCTTCACCCCATACTGTGTTAATTTTGGCAGGGAACACAAGCTATTCGGTTCGGACTATGCTGAGGGTGTTCCCCAAGTAGACACTGACCGTCAAAATTACATTCGAGAACGAATAGAAGCTTTCAAACAATTATTTAGAAAAGTCCGCACTAAATTCGAAGCTTCTCGTGTTAAAAAGCGACATAACTCTAATTTGCGCCGACGCCCAGTAAACTTTGTTCCCGGTCAAGAAGTCTGGCGTAAGAATAAAAGTATATCCGATGCAGCGAAGTATTATAGCGCAAAGTTGACTCCGGAATTTGTAGGTCCGTTTAAGATCGTAGAAAAGACCGGCACGTGTACTTATGAGCTTGAAGACGAACACGGTGTTAGTAAGGGCATTTGGCATGTACAAGACCTTAAACCGGTATATGCCCAAACTGCTTGTGATGGTCCGTAGGAGTGAATAGATTGTTAGGCAACTCAAAGTCATTATTTACTTTATTACCTTCCGTTAATTTTACTGTCCTTAATTTAATATTACGTTTTGCTTATCATTTTGTTTCAATTTACCTATCAATCTATTGATTTCTGAATTTACTAAGTTTCGAGTCCATAGCTTCAATTTGGTTAATTACATTTAATTTTTTTTTCTTCTTCTTTCGGTAATAATGGCTTTAGTGAGTTTTCTTTTATCGTTGCGTTAATTTTGAATTTTGGCCCAGTTTAAATTCTTTTTTTTTACTTTCCTTGCTCAGTCGTGAGCAATTTTTATGCTCTGCAGTGTGGGCGTGATGGTGTTTGAATCCATCTGGGCGCGAGACTTGATGGATTTGGACACTGTCACTTAAAACAGCGCTGTACTGGGTTCACTAGGTGGGGTAGGAGTCCCCTGAAAGCCGTGGCAAGGTAAGCCTTCAGCTGCCTTGCTTCTATTGTTTGTAGTAGGTAAGCCCTCAGCTGACTTACTAGTTTCACTTGCCGTTGCCGCCTTACGCTTCGTTCTCTTTTATCTGTCATTACCTGATTATCTTTACCTTATCGTCACTTGGTTTATAGAATAGTAACGTATACTAACGTTTATGGTCATTTACTATAGCTTACCTTTTTGCGTTTATCAGTCTCACGCAGACACCCATCTCGGCGCGAGACGTGATGGGGGTCGGTGTGTCACATGGTAATTTAAGTTTGATTACTTGGTTAGAAGGCGGTGATTAATTAATTTTGGACCTAATTTTCTTTCTCGTTTTTTTTATCTGCATTCACTATTAAGGTTTTTTTTTACTATACACTAGGGCCAAAAGTCTTTATTTATTATCTCGATTGGACCTTTTTTTTTATTACCTTGATTTGACGTATTTACCTTGATGTGACCTTTTACTTTGATTTGGCTTAATTTTCTCTACCTTGACTTGATTTTATTATTATTCCCTACTTGTGTCTGGATATTTCGGTTATTTGAACTAGTATGTGTTTTTGCTCGAGTACGACTTTGTCTTTCCTTTGGGATTTAGAGTAGAAACACAATTTTCTTTCTCTCCTTTTGCTGATTTTGTGAAGTTGAGAATACCACTTATGGTGGGATTCACTGCTAGTTGTTGGCAAGTAACCCAATTTTCTTTATCTCGATTTGCGAACCTTTAGTTTGATTTACTTGCTTCATTTACTTTTGGTTGATTACCTTTTTTATATATTTGCGTTAATTTACTTGTCTTTGCGATAATTTACTTACCTTTGCGATAATTTGCGTTCCTTTGCGATAATTGGTTTACCTTTGCGGTAATTTTCTTACCTTTGCGATAATCTGCTCACCTTTGCGTTAATTTACTTTCCTTTGCGTTTATTTGCTTACCTTTGCGTGATTTCGATTACCTTTGCGTTCATTCCGTTACCTTTTTTTTATTCCTTGATTTACTTACCTAATCGTGATTGGCCTTTGATTGGCTTTAATACCTTTGGTATTTTATTTATTTGGATTTTTCTTCGGTCTAGGTTTTGGTAGGACTATATGTTAGTCTCCGGCCATTTCAGTTTTACTGGTTTTGCGCCTAGATCTTTTCTGATATATTTTGTCTATTCACCGTTTAGACAAGATAAAACTATCCCGATTGCGACTTTACCTTATTTTGGCTTTATCGATTTAGACATTTGTCCCTATCTCGTTTTACAGGCTGCACGGTGTTGGGTGCTACCGGATGTCGCTTCGACGCTCTTTGTTAGATCATGGATCCTTCGGAGAGCAGACCGACTGGAAGGGCTGTTCAGGGGGGGCGGAAGTCTGACCCCTGGGGTAACAGTTTGCCCATCGAACTTGTTCGGCGGGCCAGGGGAGGACCACGCTACTTTGTTCGGCCTGAGCTCAAGTCGGCCTATTAGGTTGCGACAGGCCGGTGGCAGTGCCACCGCTCAGAACACCCTGATTAATTTTTTTTGTTTTATACAGGGACCGATGTGCTTCCCGTTTGGTGCATCTTTTAGCTTGGTGGGTGCTACAATCCACTCCCTTTTGTATGGTGGATCATCTGGGCTATCCCTCTTTTCTTGTCATTTTACTTATGTTGTATTATATTTATCTTTCCTTTTTAGTTGTCCACCCTTTGGTTGGTTTGACGCATATCACTTGATGATTTAATTCGGGACGATTCTACGGTGTGAGGCTAGTAAACGAGGTTCCCCACAATATTTTTGGGTGTAACGCAATGCTAGCTCCCTTATCAACTTAGGGTTTACGTTCCACATCGAATCTTCCTGGAGAAGGTCACTGGGTGACTAGTGGCAAAGGGACCAAAGATTGCTTCGAGTATTTAGTTATTTTAAGATTGAGTTATCAGTCTTGTTAGTTAGTATTAGTTATATGGTACTACCTTTGGTTCCCACGTATCTTCACTTATGTTTCTTTATTGGCGCCAGCATAGCGCACGTGATTCATTTTCTTTTTCAATTTTCTTGTATCTACAGAGAGCCTCTGATCCTTATCGTCGGTTAATTTACATTGGAAAATTTCCCTCCTTTCGTAGGAGAGGGGGAGTTGTGACAGGTCATTTTTGTCACCGAATTAGTTTTTGTTTTAATGCTTAATTTATTCACGAAGGCCTGTCTAGTTTTATTTTATGGTTTACCTTAATGTAATAGTTGTGTCTCCACACGTACACGTTTGATCTGCCCTGTTCCCAGGCTAGTTTCTTCGGTTTCTGGTCTGGCTAATTGCTGCTATCTTCTCCAAGTCAGCTTGACATCAGCTTGGCCATCGCTCACATGGCTCGTAGTTCGATTTAATGTTCTTTGTGTGTTGGGCCCTGGATTTTGTTTTTTTTGCCTTGCTTACAGTCCTCCCTGTATATAGACACTAGCCCTTAGTTATTTATACTAACGTAATTTTGGAACTTGAATTTCAAAGGTATACTTGCCTGTTCCTTTTTCCCTTGTTTACATTCTCTTCCAAGATTTCTAGGGTTAGTGTTCACATTGCCTTTACTGTCGTGGATTCTTGGATTTAGCTTTCTCTAATATTTAGATTCGTGGGCAAACATTGTCTTTGCTCAAACATTAATTTTTAGAAATTCTGTTTTAATTCTTGTGAATTTTGTGAAGGTTAGGCGGGGTTGTGTGTATGTTTCGCCTGCCGGAGCTGTAAGCGGGGCAATATCAAGTTTAAGAACAACAACATCTAAGTTCGGGCCGCGAGGTCGATTCATGCAGCGCGTTCGGGAGCCGTCGATTTAGGAATGCGGCTGCCGAAGTGGCATTTTCGAGTGTGGGGAGGTTGGAATTTTGTAGCACTACGTCATCGTTTTCCTTTCCATAGTTTCGACATTCGGGGTTTCAGCTGTTAGTATTTGGATGCATCGTACTGAAATAGTGCGTCTCGATCAGTACCGGCGTAGGTGCCTATAACGGTCTGTATATCCGTGACTTTATTGTTCCACGCCAGGGGCCTCTGTACGATTGTAGTGTCTTTGTTTGGTGGCGTGGCGACGATTGGAGTTCTAAGTTTCGGTGTTTTTTTGCGTTTGTTTCTCAGTATGGGGTCCAAGACTTGTGCGATTATGCAATCGGGGTCATTTGAGGGAGCAGCTTCTAACCCATGCTTGAAATTGGTTGGAATTAAGTAATTCTTGTCGGTGTGCCGTGGCGCCCTCTTGGGACTCTATCAATTACTGTCATGAGTTTCCACTCAAGGTCACCGCTTTTTCTTCCCCGGGTCATTGGGTGTTGTTCTGTGCAGCCTTTTGGGCTGGCGCAGATGTAGACCTTTTGGTTCAGTAGCAGAGAAGGAAGAACGTCTGGCATTTCCACCTTGGTCTTCGAGGAAGATTGCAGTGCAGTGTCGGGTTTCGGCCATTTTGAAGGCTCAATTTTCATGGATTAAGTTCCGGGACTGCGATTTAATTCTTTTAATAAGTTTTTGCTTGTTAGGAGCAGCGTTTTATCTGCAACTTCGTTCGATAACATCATATCAGGTGAGCTAGTTTTTTTATATAGATGAGTTTTTTTTGCGAGTCTGCTTCGGGATGCCACGTGCATGTAAAATTGTCGTGTCTAATGGTTTTCTTTCTTTTTTTCCTTCACCCATTACATCGGCCTGACGATCTGGAGACCGCTGGTAGCTGCCCCCGTTTTTGGTGTTTTGTATGTAGAGTTTTGGAATTTCAATCCCTCTTTATCGTTGAAGAGGTAAGTCACTTTAAAGCCTTTTTTTGCCCCGTGTTTCTCTAATACTTATTAATCGTTTATTTTTTTTTACGCCCATACATTGTAATTTAAATTTCAGCGGTCAATAGTTATCGAAAATGCTGCTTCACAGCACTATTTTCTAAGACTAGTTTTTGTAGCTCGGTGTACTACCTCTTATTTTGACTGATAATAACCACTCACCACTCAATTTGCTAATAGTAATATTACTTTACCTGATTTGCATTCTGTTAAAACTTTGAATAATTGTCGAGTCGTGTATCGTAAAGCTCATGCAATATGTAAGTTATGTTTAGAACCTCTTTATACCAGCTTACGGGTCTGGGTTTTATTTGAATTAAAATAGTCGTTCGCCCACGTAGAATGTAGATTGTTTTTATCAAGTTTTTTTATTGACTATCGCCAAGCACATACAGTGGTTATTGGGCTATCTGTAGCGTTAAGTTTCAAGCCGTAATTTATATAAGGAATAAGGAATTTGTGGTGCTATTTAGTTCTGACACTATAATTTGTTATCGTAAACGCCAAGTTGACAAGCCTGTCATATGCCCCAGACTGAAAAATTAAAGTGTGAAGTATAGTCAGTGTTTTTTTTTAATATTAATTTGTTTGTTATTATTAAGGTTCGGTCGCCAGTTTGTCAAGAATACCACCAAATCCTTTATTTTCCTGTTTTTTTTATAAGCTAAGACGTGTACGGGCTTGAGGTTTTACGGGTTTTATTTCTAGGAAGCTGGAAAATTTAAATTTATTTTTGCGTTTGTTTATAACGGGGGGTTATATAATATTTTTTTTTTCAGAGGTTCATTAACCTATTATTTTATTTTAAATTTGTCATTTGACTATTATTTTGGTGCACTTATAATTATATATAGAATTATAGAATTATAGAATTATATATATAATATTAGGCTTGTACACGTTTTACCCTTATTTATCATATCGCACTATGCTTAGATGGGACTTGAGGGTGATTATGTAGATGCTTTATAATTAGTTAACTAGCTTTTGGGAACCTAGAGTAGACATGGTAGTTTTATGGCAGCAATTTATTTGCTTGTGATTTAAGCTTGGTGTTTTTATTTATTTATTTATATTCATTTACGGTCATAAACACAAAAGCTACACACTAATTAAATCTGAATTTGTGATACATGCACATTAGCGGTATATTTTGCTTTTAATCTAACATTTGTGTTCTTATAAATGTACATAAGCGGTGTATTTCTGATTATTTCTATTTAAACAATTTCTCCATATATGCTTTGGTTTTCTTATGTTATCTTACATTGACTCGGATTTACTGAATTAGTGCTGAGCGCTTAGCTTTTAAGTCAAGCTACAGTAGGGTTTAAAGTTTTAATTATGTGCTTTTTTCTTTTGGCTTCGCTTAAGCTTTTCTTTTCCTTTAAGTCTTGCTTGAACATTTAAATCTTAAGTCAAGCTAAATGGGGCTTCACCTTTTAGTTATTTTACAGGCTACGCTTAAGCCTTATTCTTTGTTTATACTTGTAATCTTCATGAACTCATAATTTAATTATCAATTATTTTGCTTTTGTTGTACTTCTATTATTTTTATTGTTAATGTAAGACAACATAATGCCGCATTAGTTAGTGATCCTGGAGTTTTTTGTAAATATTAACGTTCATCATTAAAGTATCAAGGGACTGTACAATTTTACTTAGTTATCAATGTCCTTGAGTAATGATTTCTTTTGTTTATTAAAGTAACTTTTTAATATTATCCTAAGCTTGTTTAAATCTTGCAGTCTGGTTTACTTCTTTCAGTGGTAACTTTTTTTTTACTCAAAGTAACTTCATATTTTGGTTTTTGTAACTCAACTTAAATTTTGCGATTGATTTCAAGCCGCTGGCTTTCTCATTTATATTCTTAAATTTTGCGGATTAGTTCCAGTAAATTATTTCCCCAAATATTAACCTTTTTTTATTAACGTAACTATCATATCTTAAGCTCGTTTAAATTTTGCAAATAATTACTTTCTCTTTTATTACTGGTTTTTTATATTGACGTAGCTTCTTATTTTTAAATATTTTTCTACTTATCTAAATTTTTCGATTCTGTTCAAGCCAATGACTCTCTTTTAATATTAAATTAATTAATTGATAAAGAATTAATTAAATTTCGGCGCTTTAGTTCCAGTAAATTGTTTCTTTCCAAATTTTACCTTTTTCTATTAACGTACCTTCTAATTTTTATTTTTAATTATTAACGTAACTTTTAACATATTTTTTTTTTATTATTTAAATTACTGTAACTAGTAGGAATTGTTTTGTTCCTAGGGTCTTTGGTAGGGGCTGCGAACCATCCCTACTTCTTCCATAGGGGCTACAAAGCGTCCCTCTTAATTGTTTTGGTAAAGGATACGAACCATCCCTACTTCTACCTTCAGGGGTCACCCCAGGATTTTTGTGCATGAGGATAGTCTTCCTCACGAAGTTTTTAAGTTATTTTATTTAATTTGCGGGGCAAAATCGCCCAATTTTTTTGATTTTGTGTATAAACACTATTTTGCGGGGGCAAAATCGCCCAAAATTCCCAATTTATTGGTGTAAACACCTGTAACACTTTATTTTGTGTAAATATATGTATAGGGTTAGATGTACTCTAGTTGTTTTATTCAGCTCACTGCGCCCTATGTTTTTCTGAATTTTAAATTATGAATAGCAGGATTGTTGCGTGTTGAAGCAGGTTCCTAGACCACCTAGGCGACTTCCAGTTTGTGTCGGTGTAAAAAAACTGGTGGCGTCCAATCGAACCTATCTGGCTGAGCTGAGGGCTAATTTGCACGCGCTCTACTACAGCTTGCTTCACGCGGGACACCCTGCTGTTCCTGTTTCTCTCTTAGAGTATCTTCCTGACTTTTTCTAGTTTAAGCGGTAAGTACTTGGTCAATGATACTCCTCATAGTATCTTTGACGGTTTTTAATCAAACACTTTTTATTGAGCAAAGTGCGTCGCAAACGTTTACAAACAATAATCCAAGTAACTGGCAGTTGGCACTGAGCTCCATTTCGCAATCGAAAAAGGGCAAAAAGTATTGCAATCAAATAGTGTCCGACTTGTGGGACAGTTTCACCAAAGAAGAATATATCGAAGCCAACAAACATATATTCACCAAGGAACTCATCGAAGCCATATACCGAGCTGGAAAAATTCAACGGTACCTTCAATCAAAAATTTGTGTTTCTAACGAGATACGCATTACAGCACGAACGACCCGAATTTATGTACAGACGTGTGGCTCTGTTTACCCATTTGTCTGTACCGCTTCAGCTTCGATTTTCCGTCAACGATTATTATCTGAATTTGGTACGACAATGTATTTCGCCGATTGGTCAAATTTTACGTCATACCGGAACCCTACTTGCCACAGAATCTTGTGCAGTTTTGAGAGAATTCTACGGCACGGTGAGAAATAATCAAAAGTTAAAGCGGCGTTTTATGGAACAATTACGAACGTGCATGGCAAATTTTTTGGGATAGGGATTGGAGCTTAAACGTATTGAAAACGTCAAGCATTACATGTTTATGGCAGAAACAATGAGCGCACCCGGCCGAAATATTATATGCAATTTTAATCAAAGCATTGCAGATGTACGTGTATTGGACGTATTGCACGAAACAAATTCTCTGGCCAACTTGGACCGTCCGTTACAACATCTTTTTTAGCGATGGGTCATTCGTTCACTTTCAAGAGAGCCCTCTCACTCGTTCAGCTCACTTGGAAGAGTCGTTCGCAAGGAGTCGTTCGCAAGGAGTCGTTCGATTAAACGAGGGCTGCTACCCGTATCTCCGAGCTGCGAATTGTGGCGCTCTTTACTTTAGCGTGACACCTGCATTTGTTCATGTTCATAAAATAGAGCAAGAAATGCTATGAATTACACATTTTCGACTGCCGACGGCACGCTGCTTAATTGTGGCGCGGCAGCTTCAAACAAAAATAAAATAAATATTAAAATATTGGAATGATTTATGGCTTTTTTTGCAGGGCGTTTGAGTTTGGTGGGTACCGAGACCGACACAATAATATACTAATATAATAATACCTAATACTGAACCAGGCTTTTAATAAATCATTTGATTTGATTTTTGGTTGTTTTATGCGTTTGGCTTGAGTTTTAACCTACCCGCAGTATACACCTCTGCTTAAAAACCGTTGTAGCAGATTTCCGGCAAAGTGATTAATCGTTAATCGTAAAATAATAGTAATACCAAAGACGTACAAACTGTGTAATGTATTACCATATTATAGGCCGCTAGATGCTCCACCACTCTCGTTCTATTATACGACTCCGACTGAGCCGCTCCCGGCTAGCGCTCTTCGCGGCTCGCGCTCTCCGAGTTGTCCGAAACTCGCGAAAGCGTGGAGTGGAATTTCTACGAACGGACGAGAGCGAGCCAGATATTTTAACGAACGGTGAACGTATCGTTCAGTTGATGGGAGCGGCTCATTCGCGACTCTTTGAAAAGAGTCGTTTAAATCGAACGACTCGTTCGCGAACGACCCATCGCTAATTCTTTTTACTATTGGTATATTGGACGATTTTATGGTAGCCGTGCTACAAGATGATATGTGGAACATGTACGACACCGAAATAGAAATTTATACCAGTGACATTTATCGAAAATTGGCAAACACAAACGTCTGTGCAAAAACGATGCCAGCTCGCGAGTTGCTCAATTTAATTTGTAATCGAATTCTCGACACTGGAAAACCGTCTATAATATTTCTCGATCATATGAACAGTTTTAGTCAATTTACTACTACAAATAATGTTAGCACCCGATCAATTGGAGGCTCCAATTTGTGTACGGAAATTTCGTTGCCAATGAAAGATGACGAGTGTGCCACTTGTTGTGTAGGAACAATAAATTTGAAAAAAATATTCAACATGGAGCAGAAAAGACCGATCAACGGTGACGATCCCATAATGCGAAAATTTAGAGAACAAACGGTTCTTCTCGTCGATATAATGAATTCTGCACATAACAATAGTTCGTTCGTCTACAGTCGCCAATATCGACCTTTAGCCATTGGACTAATGGGATTTGGTGAATTATTTCCTACTACCGAGGGCGAACCTGCACCTTCGCAAGTCATCGAGCAAATGGAAATGTTTATGGAACATTTGTATAGCAGTGCAATTGCTCGCAGTTGTGATTTGGCCGATTATTGCGGTTCCTTTAGAGACTTTGAACACAGCAGCTGGGCTCACGGAAAATCGCAAGTGGAACTGAGACAAAAAACGTGGAAATATTACTCGGACGCATCGACGCTATTGGAACGAGCCCGAAATGGAATGTTTAATTTAACGTTGACTGCTCAACCAACGACGGCTTCAGTAGCTCTACTCTGTAACTGTTTGCCCGGTATTGAAATGCCTATGACAAATGGTGAAAATACTCTTGTCGATATTAAAATGATTAGCCATACACTCCGTATGCATTACAATAGTACACTGAGTGCTTTTCGAGATGCCAATTTAGCAATAGACTTGGCAATCGTTCAAAGTACTTATCTAGACCAAAGCTCGTCTCACAATATATTTATTGGAAAAGGAGAAACGGCACAGTTGGCCAATTATCTAGGACGCATGTGGACCAATGGACTGAAAACGGGTTCCTATTATACGAGAACGCAACAGGAATTGGCAAGATCGACACTGATGACCGCAGTGGATTGTGCACAATGTAGCAATTAAGTATTAGGAATTTTTTCACGTTCTTTAAAGATATTGTACAATTCTTGAGCAATGTAATGAGTTGTCACTTTGTTTGTCTTATGATCTAATAAATGTTTAACCTCACTCTGTGTTTTCATTGCTTCGTAGAGCCGACCGGCCAGTTTAAAACGAAACTCGTGAAACTTTATTCCTTTTGTTTTTGGTAGACCGCAACTTGTTAAGAATTTATCCAACGACCGGTACAACGACGCACGAGAACATTTAAAATTCGCCCAGCGTTCGAGAATATTGTTCAATGTATCAATCTCGCCATACCAAATTACAATTCCCAACGACCCGGTTTTTTGGACGCGAAACGGAAACGATCCTATATCGCGCAGCATTTCAATTTGATTTCGAGTAAATTTACAAACGTCTGAAATTCGCTTGCCAGTGCCTGCACATAGTAAACAAACCTGACAAACATAGTGTATATCGTCAGAATTTTCGAGTCCGTGTTCCAGTTGTTTTAGTAAAAACTGATAATCGTTTGAGGAAAGTAACTTTCGGTCTTTAATCATTTCAATTGTGCTTATTTATCGGCACTTTACAAACCAGCAGAGCAAACGTTACCTAGAGTTCTAGCAAGAACGCTTTCAGGGATTTTTGTTTGTGCTGCCATATTTCGACTGGTAAAGCAAATCTAAAAAGTAGGGTACCCGTCATATAATAATTTCCTAACGGCCACGATCTATTTTTGGTACCAGCAGCTAAAAATTCGACATACTCTCTGGACGGCGAACATGACACTACCATTCGCCGCATCGCCGGTCCGCCCTCTCTTTCACTTTGTAGTTACCATTCGCTTACTGTTTTACGTTGCTCAAGTCGGTTTTGTTGCGATTAAAAAACAAACAGTCTATAACACGGTCAGGAATGGTTGACTGGCCACGTTCCTGTAGTACGGTAGTATGCAAATCGAAAAAAAACCGTCATACGACAATTTCCCTTTCGTGCAATTGCTGTAATTTTTTCACGACGCTTGAGTTAGTTTAGCCATATTTTTCCAAGAACGATCACTGCTCTGCGGAAAGATTCGACAAGTCAAAGACGGGCAACAATACGACATATTTACCTTGCTCAAGGAAAACATTTTACTGTTTGTTTACAACAGCGCAATGAAATTTTCTATATACTAGAAACCCATCATTGTCAGACAACGGGTGCGGGATAGTTTAAAGTGACTTCTTTCTACTTTTCGACGGTAAAAAAATCGCATATACTGTAAATCACACTCATATGTCTTGTAAATTACTTTATTGTTTAAACCAACAAATACTGTCTACAAAGCTCAACTAATTGCTAAAACAAATCTATTACATATCTCAAACATATTACATTAAGGCTGTCGATAGATCGTATTGTTCTTGTACTGTTGTCGACACTGTTTCGCCTAACCTTTGTAAATGACACAAAGAGGATAATTTCAAGGGAATGCCTGTAGTCACCATGCGCTTTTTATACTTCTGTTCCCTTTCTATCGTATGCCATGTATTTGTTCGTTCGGTTAGGTTGCTCAAATTGAAAGAGAAGTGTTTGCCCGTAGGAAATAACAGATTTCTACAGACATCCTAGTCAAACAATAAAATATGGTTTATATACGTCGCACACAAACTTAAAGGTCTAGAAATAAACATTCGCACACAAACTATACAGCCCACAGAAGAACGAAAGTTTTTTTTCGAGTTTTTCGTTTTCACTTCGAATGTAAATACGTCGTAGTCATCGTAATAATTTGACATTTTCTGTGTTGGTGGTGGGTTTCCTCGTTGGGCCAAATATGCTTGTAGTTGTGAGTAGTTGTGCCAATCCAATAAAATATCAATGTCGGTGTAACTGTTACCATAGTGTAAAAGGTATGCCGAATATCCTCCTGTAATTGCGTAGGAGCATCGAGACTCTTGTAGAATTTGAAAAACTTCTGGTTCTTCGATTTGAAATTGTTGTTGCCAATTCACCGTTTCCTTTAACTCGTTTATAAAAATGGCCTCTAGTGTGTTTAAAGTTACTTCCGAGATCGATTCTTTACATTGGATAATAATATCACGCAATTCTTGATCGTCGATTTCGACAGACATTACGACTATTTTTCTTGGATCGTAGTAAGAACGAATTTTACTGGGTTACGTATTGTACTTTTGTCTTTGTAAGTAGACATCTACTAAACATGTTCACCTCAAAGAGACTATTTTATACATACAAATATCCCCTCGTACTAATACCAATAAACTACTAACATAATTTCCTAAAACTTTCCCCATTTAATCGTCTTTCTATCTCTTATATTTTCCGAGATCGCAATACTGTCATCACCAATTTCGGGCACCCTGTATATATATATATATATATATATATATATATATATATATATATATATATATATATATATATATATATATAAAAAGGGGGAAAATCTTTTTTGGCTAATCGGACAAAACCAGTAAGTTGCGTTCTTGCATTAAAGTACGGGGAGTCCAAGACCTTATGGATAACCCCGGGCCGGTAGACAGTTAGCTTTCGTCCTTATTAGGACTCATCAGACTGACTTAACCCTTTGGCACCTTTCCACACATAGAACCCCCGCATATTATGTCGTCCGCTTTGGATAAAGACGGTACACAATACACGTGAGCGCCATCTATGGGAACTCACTGAAATGCAAGAACAGATCTTACTAGAGTAAAGCTGCTACTGTAGGCAACCAGTAAAACAATAATACGTACGGAAACAGGACCCCCGGTACCCGGTACCGATTTTGAGCATCACTCCAGCTATCCACAATTTTGCGGTTTATACTATGAGTCGCACACTCAGTCCCACCGAGAGCCGTGCAACTCCGTCTAAAAAAGCCATAGAATAAGAATAAGAAAAAAGGAATTTAGCGTCCGTCATATATAAAAAGGGGGGAAAATTTTTTTGGCTAATCGGACAAAACCAGTAAGTTGCGTTCTTGCATTAAAGTACGGGGAGTCCAAGACCTTGTGGATAACCCCGGACCGGTAGACAGTTAGCTTTCGTCCTTATTAGGACTCATCAGACTGACTTAACCCTTTGGCACCTTTCCACACATAGAACCATAATATGCGGGGGTTCGAATATTCGAATGTAGTTTTCAATTCTGATCAACTTTTTTTTATAACAATTTTCCATATTGTCAAAAATAAGGGTACTTTACTCTTGAGCAAAATTCACATTTTGTGACAAACTTCGTATATGACTGCAATAAAATGACGTCTGATTACTTCATTTTAGGTTTTAGACCATGCAGAACTTTTTATGAAGAATAACTTTTTTTCGTAAAACGAATAATAAAAAAGTTTTCCATATGATTCCAACTTAAGTAGACACACTATATACAGGGTGTTATGAAATTCACTGCATATATTGAAACCAGTAAATCCTGACTTCAATTCAGATTGGGGAAAAATAATCATAAATGGCGCTTCGCGATAATAAGCCAGGTATCGCCCCTCAAAAAAAAATTGTTTAATCACTGCACGCCACTGGTAATAAAACACATGGCCGTATAAAGAACAGTTAGCTAGGTGCCGTGTTGCCAGGTCTTTTAACAATATTTTTGGTCTTGAGCAATATACAACCCCTCGAATTTTCAACAAATACAAATTTTAATAGCTTGTCAGACCACCGGTCGAAACGATAACGAATCGTTTGTGCACTTTATTAACACCGATGAAATGTAAACAAACTTATTTCCGTCTCTTCAATATATTTTTGGGAAAAACTACTTAATATTTGATAGTAATCTGATGAGAAACTGTGAGGTAAGTAGTTGTTATTAAACCCCATGGGCAAATAAAAATAGTTAAGTGACGTTTTACAACCTATAACCAATTTTTTTTGGTAAAATATGGTTTATCCGACAATTTTTTTTGCTTTAATGTGTCTCTTTTGAGGTAAGCTTTTTAAAAAATCCAAAAATGTTATGAAATTCGTCGTATATTGCTCTAGAACCCAATATTTCTATGTAACAAGTTTCACGAACTAATATTTTTATTACATTACCTTTAAATAAAGAAGTCCTAGTAACTCTCCTACATTATTCTCACTTTCACAAAGTTAAAATACTACCTATAACACAAATTTAATAAAACATTCTAGAGAACAGCTGTTTAAACCAACAAATAACTTCAACTAACTACCAAGGAATAAGTGTTTTTCTAATTTAAAATAAACACGAACGATATTTCGTTAATATTAAATGGCTTTAACTTTTGTTAATATTTAACAGCTTTAACTTTACCACAAGAATAATGTACACACGATATTATTAAACTCTTCACAATACATCTATCGCTTGGATTAAACAGCTGCAATTGACGTACGATATCGATTTCAGCCGGCCACTGCATTTACCAATCAGCATTTACCAGAAAGATATCTAATATTATTATGTATTTAAATAAAATATTTTTTTACCAAATTTTCTTCTGTAATCAAAGATTTTGGTTAAAATTTTATAATACTGTGTAGTTGTGTTCAATTAGTGTGATCCAAATTCTCCCGGCGTCATGGGCAAACAACAATTTATGAATCGCAATCGTCCATACTATGCACACCTGGGCCTAACAACCGGGTCGGAGGGTTATTGGTTTTATACCGTTCCCCAAGTACATAGTTCCGGCTTTTACACCGAAGCCATTCCATGCAAAACAGCTTGCATGGAATGGCTTCGGTGTAAAAGCCGGAACTATGTACTTGGGGAACGGTATAAAACCAATAACCCTCCGACCCGGTTGTCAGGCCGAGGTGTGCATAGTATGGACGATTGGGCTTCATAAATTGTTGTTTGCCCATGACGCCGGGAGAATTTGGATAGTGCCAATACTGTTTGGCCGTCCCTCCCTCGCTTCCATGTGTATGATGTTTCCTTCTGTCTGGTTCACAGTATAACGACTCGCTATCGCTATGGAATTGGTGAGAAGTATCACAGTTTTGTGACAAATATCGGCGCACATCATCGTTGCGACCTTCCGATGTTCGGAGCCGCATGAGTGGTTGGTGAGATCCAGCTCTCAAGGTGGTGCGTACCAGAGCCCTATCTGGTAGGGGTGGTGACGCCCTTGGTCCTATGATTCAATACCCGTCGTGGCATATAGCCAGGGGAGTAGTTGTTTGGACTTTGGATCGTTCTTCACTCTCTGTGAAATATATATATATATATATATATATATATATATATATATATATATATATATATATATATATATATATGTATATATATTATATTATATATATATATATATATATATATATATATATATATATATATATATATATATATATATATATATATATATATATATATATATATATATACAGTGACCGGCAAAAAGTTCGCAACATATGGGAAAAATTTTTATTAGGAGAGTATTGGAAAAACTTTTCCAGGGGATCGGTTCTGCATGTCCGATAACCTAAAAATCAATTTTGACATACGTCACGTGACCACTGGTATAGCGTCAAATTAAAAAAAAAATTGTTAATTTACAAAAAGTGAGGTTAGTTGACGAGATATCAAAAAAGGTTATTTGAAAAAATTGCTTAGAATTAAATTCTATGTCCTTGTGCAAAATTTTAAGATTTTATTTAAAAAAATTGGAAAACTCAATTTTTTTTAAATATTTTTTTATCGATTTACAAATTTCCAGTTTTTTTCGTTTAGATAGCTTGGCTAATGTAAAGCCCATGTATCTGGATGAAAATAAACGAATGTAGTAGTTTTTTCTACAATTGACAGGACAAAATTAAAAAAAACAGGGTTTCGCCAGACGCTAGCTGTTGCAATGATTTGTATCTAGCAGCAGTGTCAAAATTTTAGAGACATTTCAATGAGATTACATTGAGAAAACCTTAATCGTGTTAAATATATCTGAAGTTCGACTTTTTGTAAAGTTAAGGGGATTAAAATAGATAATAAACAAAAAAGTACCTGTTTATTTAATCGAAATTTCATAAACGAAAACCAATGTAAGAAAAACTTAAAAGTAGTCAAATTCTGTACTAACAACATAAAAAATCATTGTTTTTCCTTGGGTGCACAAAATTTAAAACTCAGTATGACCACCATTTCTCTCCATACATACTATTGTTCTCGAGCGCAACTCTCGATTAACATTTCGGAGCATTTTACGATTTATTTGCAATACACAATTTCTAATGACATTCTCTAAATTTTGTATATTCCTAAAGGGTCGATGTTTGTACACAGAGTTCTTTAGGTATCCCCACATAAAAAAATCTAACGGAGTCAGATCTGGTGATCTCGCAGGCCACGGATTTTCAGAAAACCGTCCTATCCACTGGTTTCCAAATTCTTGATCCAGCCATCTCTTCACCTCATTTGTGGAATGAATGCTAGCTCCGTCTTGTTGAAAGTATAAATTTCTTCTTTCGGCTAATGACAAATTGTCTAAAAAGTCAGATATCTCAGTTTGTAGAAATTCTAAATATCGTTCTGAATTTAAATTGTCTCTAAAGAAAAAAGGTCCCACTATTCTGAGGTTGAAAATTCCGCACCACACATTAACCTTAAAACTATATTGGTCTTTACTCTGAATTACAAAGTCTGGGTTTTCGGTGGCCCACCATCTACAGTTTTGTGAACTGACGGTTCCGTTAGAGGTAAATGTAGCTTCATCCGAGAAAAGAACGTTCTTTGGGAAATTAAAATCTTCCTCAATCATACCCTGGAACCAGGCACAAAAATCGAAGCGGGCGTCATAATCCCTATCTTTTAATACTTGTACAAATTTAGGTTTGTACGGATGAAATTTGTTTCTTTTTAATATCCTCCGCACAGATCTTTCGTGAATGTTAGTGATCTCCGATATTTGACTAACTGCTAATTGGGGTGTTTCTGTGATCGACAAACACACATCCAGAGAACCTTCGTCACCTGTTACCGGTTTTTCATGGGAAACTTTATACTGATTTTCTACCGATCCCGTTTCTTTAAATTTATTGACTAGACGAGATACTGTGGAATAATGGAGGGATTTATCGGGGTGCCTCTCATTAAAAATTGCTGCTGTTTCTCTATGGCTTTTGTAATTATCTCCAGAAATTAAAATAATTTCTATCTTTTCCTGAAGAAGTAGTGTGGGTGCCATTTTAAGGAATAAAATATTAATAAACTTATGTAAAATATCAAACTTAGTAAGATGCGAGACATAAACCAATGACATAGGTTGAAATCAAACAAATTATAATTTGTTTGACATTTTCTGTTGTTTTTAACCTACTAGATTATTTGGTTGTTTTAATTTCAGAGCCTGCTTTGGTAGTTTTAAGTACAACTAAATAGACCTGGTTGTTAAATTTATGTGCGAAAAATCTTAATAAAATCTTGATACAGTCATTTCATTAGATTCAAACCATTGCAACAGCGAGCGTCCGGCGAACACCTATTTTTTCGATTTTGTCCTGTCAATTGTAGAATTGTAGATCTGACTCCGTTAGATTTTTTTATGTGGGGATACCTAAAGAACCCTGTGTACAAACATTGACCCTTTAGGAATATACAAAATTTAGAGGATGTCATTATAAATTGTGTATTGCAAATAAATCGTAAAATGCTCCGAAATGTTAATCGAGAGTTGCGCTCGAGAACAACAGTATGTATGGAGAGAAATGGTGGTCATACTGAGTTTTAAATTTTGTGCACCCAAGGAAAAACAATGATTTTTTGTGTTGTTAGTACAGAATTTGACTACTTTTAAGTTTTTCTTACATTGGTTTTCGTTTATAAAATTTCGATTAAATAAACAGGTAATTTTTTGTTTATTATCTATTTTAATCCCCTTAACTTTACAAAAAGTCGAACTTCAGATATATTTAAGACGATTAAGGTTTTCTCAATGTAATCTCATTGAAATGTCTCTAAAATTTTGACACTGCTGCTAGATACAAATCATTGCAACAGCTAGCGTCCGGCGAAACCCTATTTTTTTAATTTTGTCCTGTCAATTGTAGAAAAAACTACTACATTCGTTTATTTTCATCCAGATACATGGGCTTTACATTAGGCAAGCTATCTAAACGGCAAAAACTGGAAATTTGTAAATCGTTAAAAAAATATTTAAAAAAAATTGAGTTTTCCAATTTTTTTAAATAAAATCTTAAAATTTTGCACAAGGACTTAGAATTTAATTCTAAGCAATTTTTTCAAATAACTTTTTTTGATATCTCGTCAACTAACCTCACTTTTTGTAAATTAACAATTTTTTTTTAATTTGACGCTATACCAGTGGTCACGTGACGTATGTCAAAATCGATTTTTAGGTTATCGGACATGCAGAACCGATCCCCTGGGAAAGTTTTTCCGATACTCTCCTAATAAAAATTTTTCCCATATGTTGCGAACTTTTTGCCGGTCACTATATATATATATATATATATATATATATATATATATATATATATATATATATATATATATATATATATATATATATATATATATAAGGTTGGTTTGTTTTTCTTGGACTTTTCTAATGTATTTTGTTTTTTTATATATTTATTCTTGGGTTTTATAGTCCTGGATAAAAATTAAAAATTATGTGTTGGTTTTTACATATTCTTTATTTGTCGTCAATTAACGTTTCGGTCTTTTTTTTCCAACTTTCGACCTTCGTCAGAATTATTTACTGCTAAAAGAGATAGCTTATGTCAAAAAAATATTTTTCTCCTTTTTAACCTCATTTGTCACTATATAAATAAAACACGAGAAATACATGAAAAAAACAGACATACCTTGAAGGAAAATCCTTGGCAGGTTTCTTTAACAACAAATAAAACTGGTAGATATAATGCATTCCATATCTTAATTGAAACAACAATTTTTAGGGGGGCACAAACACGATCTTTAAAAACAATGCAGTAAGCATCGGAATATATATGTGCAAGTGAATACTGACGGGATGATACTATCTATTATTAAGAATGGCAAGCGGAATTTCTGTTTTTCCTTCCTGTTTTTTGTTACTTCCTTTTTTAGCATTTCTTCTTGGTGTTGTTTTTTTGCTTTTGTGATAGTAGGGGGAAGGAAGAATATGTTTATGTGTTAATTAGTGTTACTTAATTATGTTATGATAAATTTTGCTTAGATTTTTTGTATCGGTTTTTGAATTTATGTTTTTTGAGTTTTTTTGAATTTCAATCATTTCATAAAATTCTCTTTTTTTTGTGTGGGTTTCTGTCCGTAAGATTTTTACGGTTTCGAAATCGAAAGTGTGTTGTTTTTCTACACTATGGTTGGTTAGGGCCGTTTTGTTTTTTTTATCATATTTATGGCTGTTAAGTCTATTCTTTAAATATTGACTAGTTTGACCTATATAGACACTGTCACAGTCTTTACAAGGTATTTGATAGACTACATGACTTTTTTTGTGTTTTGGAATTTTAGATTTAAGGGTGCTAAAATTTCTTTTCTTTAGAAGGTTATATCCTTTGTGGGCGATTGTAATATTATGTTTACTAAAAGATTTTTTTAATTGTTCTGATATATATGGTAGGGAAAGAAAGTTTTTGTTTTTTGGGTTGTTGTTTTGTTGGTTTTTGTTGTAAAAAATATGTATTCTTTTTTTAAAAATGTTGTTTATTAATTTTTCAGGGTAACTGTTTAATTGAAGTGCTTGTTTTGCTCTTTTTATGGCATTTTCTCGATATTCGGTGCTGGACAGTTTAATTGCTCGATCTGCAAGACCAATGATTACAGATTTTTTCTGGGAGATCGGGTGCTGAGAGTTAAAGTTTACATATCTGGAAGACCATGTTTCTTTTGTATACCATTCTGTTTTTATATATGTAGTTGTTTTTATGATGTAAGGTTAAATCTAAAAAGTTGATTTTGTTTTGCTTTTCTAGTTCTATTGTGAATTGGAGTTTGTTATGATAACTATTGAAATGGTCTAGTATGTTTTGAGTTTTGTTGTTAGGTACTGCTGCGATACAGTCATCAACATATCTAAAGAAAAAGGGGATTTGGTAGTTTAATTTATTAAGAATGTTTTCCTCAAGGTCCTCCATTACGAGTTGGGCTATTACGCTGGATATTGAGGCACCCATTGCACAACCTTCAATTTGTTTATAGAATTTGTCTTCATACAGAAAATAGGTGGAATTTAATGTTAATTCAACGGCCTGAAGAAATTCATTTAATGGAATATCAGTGAATTTCTTAATTTCATCCCACTTTTTTATGATTATTTCTTTCGCTAACGCAGTAGGTATGTTTGTGTATAAAGATATGACGTCTAATGATACTAGGGTATAGTCATTTGGTAAAATTATATTTTTTATTTTATCTTTAAAATCTACGGAATCTTTTATGTAGTAATTATTTTGATTTATAATATTTTGCAGGATGTTTTTTAGGAATTTTGAGAGTTTTTCAAAAGGTGACTGGATACACGATACTATCGGTCTGAGAGGAATTCCCTGTTTGTGAAGTTTTGGTAACCCGTAAATTCTAGGTGGTTGCGCGTTTTGAATTTTAAGTTGTTTAGCGGTATCTGGTGAAATGTACATTTGGTTTTCCCATCGAGTGATGAAATTGTTATTATTCCTTTGATATATATTGGTGGGGTCATTTTTTAATTCTTTATAGGTGGTATTATCTTGTAAGAGGTCGTTCATTTTGTTATCATAATCTTGGTCAAGCATTATTACCGTTTTGTTTGACTTATCAGGTCTTAGAACTTTCAGGTTTTTATTCTGTTGAAGAAATGTTTTTGTTTTTTTAACTTTATTTAGAAAGATTTTTTGTTGTTTTTTATTAGTGTTTGTTCTATTGAAATTATTTTTATAATTTGTTATTATATTACAGCATTTTGAACGTAGGTCGTCTTTAGTGTCAGTATTGAGGTTTATTAGTGCTGTTTCAATGTTAGTAATTATATCTGGAATAGGGATTTCATCCGGGGATTCAAGGGGTATTGCAAAGTTAGGCCCTAGGCTTAGAATTTCATTTACATAGTTAGGCATGTTAATATTTGTAAGGTTCTCAATCCAGTTTGGGTTATTATTCGGGACAGTCACACTTTTATTACTCAAACGGTCAATCTTACTAATATTTTTATGTTTTATTCTTTGAAAAATGCTTTCAATCTTTTCCGCCTCCCGATGTATAAAAGATGTTAAAATGTGTTGTGGTAGTAGGGTTTTTAGAGTGTTAGTGGTTTTTGTGATGCTGATTTGTAAATTATGTAGGGTTCTAGTTACATCTGTAATTAATAAATTTAAGATATTTTGTTTGAAGTGTTTTAGAATGCTATCGTTGAATTTTCCTTCAAGGTCTTTACATTTAAAAATAATATGTTTTATTTTAAAGTTTAAAAAGGTTGGTGTTATGTTGTTGTTCCTGCATCTTAAGAGGAATATTCTTCTATTTTTTTGTTCACATTGCTGTAGGCATTCCTTGTAGTATATTTTCATTTGAGTTACAGCGGTCTCTCCAAAATTTTTGGCGATGTTTTTATATGATAGCAAATTTTCACCCATGCTAGTATATATGTTAAGGTTGGTTTGTTTTTCTTGGACTTTTCTAATGTATTTTGTTTTTTTTATATTTATTCTTGGGTTTTATAGTCCTGGATAAAAATTAAAAATTATGTGTTGGTTTTTACATATTCTTTATTTGTCGTCAATTAACGTTTCGGTCTTTTTTTTCCAACTTTCGACCTTCTTCAGAATTATTTACTGCTAAAAGAGATAGCTTATGTCAAAAAAATATTTTTCTCCTTTTTAACCTCATTTGTCACTATATAAATAAAACACGAGAAATACATGGAAAAAACAGATTGAAAGCATTTTTCAAAGAATAAAACATAAAAGTATTAGTAAGATTGACCGTTTGAGTAATAAAAGTGTGACTGTCCCGAATAATAACCCAAACTGGATTGAGAACCTTACAAATATTAACATGCCTAACTATGTAAATGAAATTCTAAGCCTAAGGCCTAACTTTGCAATACCCCTTGAATCCCCGGATGAAATCCCTATTCCAGATATAATTACTAACATTGAAACAGCACTAATAAACCTCAATACTGACACTAAAGACGACCTACGTTCAAAATGCTGTAATATAATAACAAATTATAAAAATAATTTCAATAGAACAAACACTAATAAAAAACAACAAAAAATCTTTCTAAATAAAGTTAAAAAAACAAAAACATTTCTTCAACAGAATAAAAACCTGAAAGTTCTAAGACCTGATAAGTCAAACAAAACGGTAATAATGCTTGACCAAGATTATGATAACAAAATGAACGACCTCTTACAAGATAATACCACCTATAAAGAATTAAAAAATGACCCCACCAATATATATCAAAGGAATAATAACAATCTCATCACTCGATGGGAAAACCAAATGTACATTTCACCAGATACCGCTAAACAACTTAAAATTCAAAACGCGCAGCCACCTAGAATTTACGGGTTACCAAAACTTCACAAACAGGGAATCCCTCTCAGACCGATAGTATCGTGTATCCAGTCACCTTTTGAAAAACTCTCAAAATTCCTAAAAAACATCCTGCAAAATATTATAAATCAAAATAATTACTACATAAAAGATTCCGTAGATTTTAAAGATAAAATAAAAAATATAATTTTACCAAATGACTATACCCTAGTATCATTAGACGTCATATCTTTATACACAAACATACCTACTGCGTTAGCGAAAGAAATAATCATAAAAAAGTGGGATGAAATTAAGAAATTCACTGATATTCCATTAAATGAATTTCTTCAGGCCGTTGAATTAACATTAAATTCCACCTATTTTCTGTATGAAGACAAATTCTATAAACAAATTGAAGGTTGTGCAATGGGTGCCTCAATATCCAGCGTAATAGCCCAACTCGTAATGGAGGACCTTGAGGAAAACATTCTTAATAAATTAAACTACCAAATCCCCTTTTTCTTTAGATATGTTGATGACTGATCGCAGCAGTACCTAACAACAAAACTCAAAACATACTAGACCATTTCAATAGTTATCATAACAAACTCCAATTCACAATAGAACTAGAAAAGCAAAACAAAATCAACTTTTTAGATTTAACCTTACATCATAAAAACAACTATATAAAAACAGAATGGTATACAAAAGAAACATGGTCTTCCAGATATGTAAACTTTAACTCTCAGCACCCGATCTCCCAGAAAAAATCTGTAATCATTGGTCTTGCAGATCGAGCAATTAAACTGTCCAGCACCGAATATCGAGAAAATGCCATAAAAAGAGCAAAACAAGCACTTCAATTAAACAGTTAGCCTGAAAAATTAATAAACAACATTTTTAAAAAAAGAATACATATTTTTTACAACAAAAACCAACAAAACAACAACCCAAAAAACAAAAACTTTCTTTCCCTACCATATATCCCAGGCTTATCAGAACAATTAAAAAAATCTTTTAGTAAACATAATATTACAATCGCCCACAAAGGATATAACCTTCTAAAGAAAAGAAATTTTAGCACCCTTAAATCTAAAATTCCAAAACACAAAAAAAGTCATGTAGTCTATCAAATACCTTGTAAAGACTGTGACAGTGTCTATATAGGTCAAACTAGTCAATATTTAAAGAATAGACTTAACAGCCATAAATATGATAAAAAAAACAAAACGGCCCTAACCAACCATAGTGTAGAAAAACAACACACTTTCGATTTCGAAAACGTAAAAATCTTACGGACAGAAACCCACACAAAAAAAAGAGAATTTTATGAAATGATTGAAATTCAAAAAAACTCAAAAAACATAAATTCAAAAACCGATACAAAAAATCTAAGCAAAATTTATCATAACATAATTAAGTAACACTAATTAACCCATAAACATATTCTTCCTTCCCCCTACTATCACAAAAGCAAAAAAACAACACCAACAAGAAATGCTAAAAAAGGAAGTAGCAAAAAACAGGAAGGAAAAACAGAAATTCCGCTTGCCATTCTTAATAATAGATAGTATCATCCCGTTAGTATTCACTTGTACATATATATTCGGATGCTTACTGCATTGTTTTTAAAGATCGTGTTTGTGCCCCCCTAAAAATTGTTGTTTCAATTAAGATATGGAATGCATTATATCTACCAGTTTTACATGTTGTTAAAGAAACCTGCCAAGGATTTTCCTTCAAGGTATGTCTGTTTTTTTCATGTATTTCTCGTGTTTTATTTATATAGTGACAAATGAGGTTAAAAAGGAGAAAAATATTTTTTTGACATAAGCTATCTCTTTTAGCAGTAAATAATTCTGAAGAAGGTCGAAAGTTGGAAAAAAAAGACCGAAACGTTAATTGACGACAAATAAAGAATATGTAAAAACCAACACATAATTTTTAATTTTTATCCAGGACTATAAAACCCAAGAATAAATATAAAAAAAACAAAATATATATATATAGATATATATATATATATATATATATATATATATATATATATATATATATATATATATATATATATATATATATATATATATATATATATATATATATTATATATATATATATATATATATGTATATATATATATATATATATATATATATATATATATATATATGTATATATATATATATATATATATATATATATATATATATATATATATATATATATATATATATATACAGGGTGTCTAAAATAGGTGATACCACTATTGCTATCTCCGAAATGGTAAAAGATACGAGGTCGTTTAAATTAGAGAAAATGTGCCATTTCTAGTCCCTATTCATATTCCGTTTACGGAGTTGTCAAATTCTCTATAGTTTCTTATCTACAGGGGATTTTTTTAAAATAGTCAAACATTTAATTCTTAAATATCTCGAAAACTATTATAGTTAGAAAAAAGTTGTTTTTACAAAAATCACACGATTTTTTACCTCCTCTAATGTAACGTTATTGTTTTGTTCATACCATTTGTTTTTACTGAGTTACTGATACTAACTTGTTTTTTTCAAATACGGACCTGGATTTTTTGCTGCACATTTTGAAAGAATACTTCACACCCTTTACAACTGTGTATCACTTGATTATGTTTTTTGGCGTTTTGGTGAAGAATAGTATCATCAGGATATTCTACCAGTACAGACCTGGCATTTTTCAAGTTAATGCGCCATTTCACGACCTATTATGAAGACAATTAGGTCAGAATCAGTAACTATGGATTAAATTGTTTTAACTGGTAAATTTTAATTATAATCATGATTACTACCCAGGACAATCAAATTTGTAAAATTGGTCCAACGCCTGAAAAAAGCATTTAAGCCTAGTTTTAGTTATAACAAATCCTAATAATTAATTATTAGAGGCGTGATTGGCTTCGTGTGTTCAGTCCAATCGCGTCCCTCAACCTGTTCGTCCGCCTGTCCATATGTTATAATTCAATCAAAAAATAAAGCAGAAGACGGGGTTTAGATTCGAATTCCTTATAATCCGAACCCAGTAAATAATATGACAATGGTTTTATGCTAGAATATAGTTAGAGGTCTTTAATTTGAGATAGGTAATATGG
This sequence comes from Philopedon plagiatum, assembly GCA_963971165.1. NCBI lineage: Eukaryota > Metazoa > Arthropoda > Insecta > Coleoptera > Curculionidae > Philopedon > Philopedon plagiatum. The sequence goes on from OZ020190.1 coordinate 82,941,428, forward strand.
TTTGTTTTCAAAGCCAGTAAATAGTAATTCAACTGTACCAGTGTACCAGCAGAATGAGTTGCAGCTGAAATGAAACCATTAGGTAAAATAGGATTATTTATTATTATCTGTTGAACTGAAAGGTGATTTTTGGATACGAAAATATTAAAAACGTAACCACTAGTTAGGTGTTGTTAATAAAGGCCGCTAAACTTTTGCTTTCAATAACTCATTATCTTAAGGGCAATTTGACAAACTTTAATGACCAAAGGGTTTTGGTTAGTAATCAAGAACATAGTTTAAAATTAATCAGTTGACTAATTTAAACCACAGCGATAGGTTGTGCAATTGTGCCTTAACATGGAAAATTCCAGGTCCGTATCGATAGAAAATCCTGATGATGTTATTCCTCATCAAAACGTCAAAAACCATAATCAAGTGATACATAGTTGTAAAGGGTATGAAGTATTGTTTCAAAAAATGCAGCAAAAAATCCAGGTCCGTATTTGAAAAAAACAAGTTAGTATCAGTAACCCATTAAAAACAAATGGTATAAGCAAAACAATAACGTTACTTTAGAGAAGGTAAAAAATCGTGTGATTTTTGTAGAAACACCTTTTTTCTAACTATAATAGGTTTCGAGATATTTAAGAATTAAATTTTTGACTATTTTTGAAAAATCCCCTGTAGATAAGAAACTATAGAGAATTTGGCAACTCCGTAAACGGAATATGAATAGGGACTAGAAATGGCACATTTTCTCTAATTTAACCGACCTCGTATCTTTTATCATTTCGGACATAGCAATAGTGGTATCACCTATTTTAGACACCCTGTATATATATATATATATATATGTATATATATATATATATATATATATATATATATATATATATATATATATATATATATATATACAGTGTCACACATAAAGTCCGCATCATATGGGAATTTTTTTTCCTAATCGGTTAAAGAAAATTTTAACTTTGCTATTAGTTTTTGCTTTAAAAATGATGCCAAATGACATGCACATGAACCGTCAGGTGACTTTGTTTAACTGTCAAATTTGACATATTTTTCAAAAAATGTCCAAAATGGCGGTTATTTCTTAAAATTTCGAAAAATGTTAAAGAAAAAAGTTGTTTGTTTTTTATTTTTCTAGTTATGTATCAATTTTCAACTCTCTGATACAAATTTCATTGTTTTCCAATTTTTTTTTAAACTGAACATTTCTGGGATTTTCAGATTTTACCAAACCTGTAAAAAAATATTCCTTTATACCAAACTTATCTTCTAATGTATTTTTATCACCAATTGTTGTTCTAAATATGGACCTGCTCATAGTTCCTTTTGCGTTGTAATTATGCGTTATTATTAAAACAGGGTTTTATTGTTTAAAAAGTGCAGTAAAAGGTAAATTAAAGATTTTTCGTTGGGATTGTTTTTTAATTCGGTTTATGTATCTAGCTACTTAGTAAAAAACCGAAATAAAATCAAATGTTCAGTTATTTGTACAAATTATGTCAACTTTGCATCAACTTTGACATAGTTTTTGCTGGCGTTTCCTATTTTTCTAAAAAAAAAACAGTATTTAGAACAACAATAGGTGATAAAAATACATTAAAAAGATAAGTTTGGTATAAAGGAATATTTTTGTACAGGTTTGGTAAAATTTGAAAAACCCAGAAATGTCGAGTTTTAAAAAAAATTAAAAAAAAAGAAATATATACTAAAGAGTTGCAAACTGGGACATGGGTAGAAAATTAAAAAACAAACAACTTTTTTCTTTAACATTTTTCGAAATTGTAAGAAATAACCGCCTTTTTGGATATTTTTTGAAAAATATGTCAAATTTGACAGTTAAAAAAGTCACGTGACTGCTCTTGTGCATGTCATTTGGCATCATGTTTAAAGCAAAAACTAATGGCAAACTCAGAATTACCTTTAACCTATTAGGAAAAAAAATTCCAATATGATGCGGACTTTATGTGTGACACTGTATATATATATATATATATATATATATATATATATATATATATATATATATATATATACATATATATACATATATATATATATATATATATATATATACAGTGTCACACATAAAGTCCGCATCATATGGGAATTTTTTTTCCTAATAGGTTAAAGGTAAGGTAATATATATATATATATATATATATATATATATATATATATATATATATATATATATATATATATATATATATATATATATATATATATATATATATATAGGGTGTTTCAAAAAACATGTGCCATCGCTTAAAGGGCGATTCTTTGAAAGGAATTAAGGCAAAAAGTTCTTATGAACATGGGTCCGCAGATGCTTTGTTTCAAAGATACAGGACTTTAAAGTTTTAAATGGTCTTTACATGTTAAAACCGATGGTTGGGAAAACTAAACCAGTAGGACGTTTAATAAAATTACATTTATCTCCTAAACGAAATGAAAATTGAAAAAATATGAAGAGATAAGTTTTCTTAAGAATTTAACATACTATTTGACCGATATACGAAAATGTGAAAAAATCAGTGGCGTACATGTTTTTATTAGAAAAATATTGTACCGTCTTCTCATATGTACCCCCTGGAAGACCTGTCAAAGTCTTTTCATGGCCAGAATTATGCTTAATTTAAGTACTTTACACAACGTAAATTTCATCAAAATTGATGAAGCCATTTTGAAAATATTTTGTAAAAACTGAAAAAAATTAAGAAATTTAACACCCTGTATCTTTGAAACGAAGCATCTGCGGACCCATGTTTATATAAACTTTTTGCCTTAGTTTCTTACAAGGAATCTCCTCTTAAGTGATGGAACATGTTTTTTGAAACACCCTATATATACAGCGTGTGTAGAATTTTACTTGACAAATGGGAAACTTTTTTATTATTGAGTTTTCGACAAAAAGTTATTCTTTATAAAAAGTTTTGCTTCCTTTCAAATACCGAACGGCTTAACTAAAATTGACTTAACTTATACAGGGTGGTCGGTAATTTACCTTTTTTAAAATGTAATTTTTTCTCACTGTTTCATTACTGGTTTTTCGATCAAAAGTTATGTCTAATGATTAAGTTTTGGTTCATTTCAAACAGAATAATTTAGAAAATTGTCTCCTCTCAGGGTGTGTGCTAGAATGAATTTTGTAAATTTTTTTTAAACCTACTTTCGCCAAATTTCTAATTTACCTACACCTGATTTAAAAATCAGCACCAGTTGTGTACTTTGAAAGTCAAATTTAAACTGTCATAGTTGATTACCTAATTTTGAATATCATTTGAGATCAAGATGCATTTGTCCAATGAAGAAAAGGTTGAAATTGTATTGATTATTGGAAATAACTACCGCACTACGCGTTAAGCTGCTGAAGAATTCAAATTAAATCATCCCGAACGACCAGATATTTCCCACCAAACAGTAGCGAACGTTCTGAGAAGTTTTAAGCAGTGTTCTCCAAAGTTTTTCAGGGTGCGGGATCATAACAGGAACAACTATATTCAATATGGCCAACACAATGAAGATGACGAACTTCAAGTTTTGTTATGCATTCACGAAAATCCAAAAATAAGTTTAAGGCAAATGTCACGTGACCTTGATTTGGGAATAAATTTTGTAAGGTTTGTTCTTAAGAAACATAATTTTAGACCTTTTAAACCAAAATTCACGCATACTTTATTACCAGAAGACTCAGTTTGGAGATTAGATTTCTCTGCACTAATATTAGGATTTATGATGGATGACCGAAGACTTGCTTTTAAAATTCTTTTTTCAGACGAAGCCGTTTTTACGACTAACGGTACAGTGAGTAGCCAAAATTCGCGCTACTGGGCTACCGATAATCCCCATTGGACAATTCAGTGCAGGAGCCAGTACTCTCAGAAAATTAATGTTTGGATTGGTATACTAGGAGAAAAATTGTTGGGGCCGATATTTTTTGAGGACACCTTGAGAGGAGACAATTTTCTAAATTTTCTTGAAGGCGATTTCACAGCACTACTTGAAAATCTTACATTGGAAGAAAGGAGGCATTTAATTTTTCAGTTAGACGGAGCTCCTTGTCATTTTTCAAGACATGTGAGAAACTGGTTGAATACCCAATTTCCAAATAAATGGATTGGAAGGGCAACCAACGAGGACAACAATTTTTGTCATTGGCCCGCAAGGTCGCCTGACCTCACCCCCTTGGATTATTTTTTGTGGGGTACTCTAAAGGAAAGGGTATATAAAACTCGCCCTCGAGACAGGGAAGAGCTTAAAAATAGAATAAGAACTGAATGTGAAAACCTAAAGAGGAATCAACTGGCAAATGCAGTTCGAAGATTTAAAACTAATTTAATTAAATGTATGGAAAATTGATTGAAGATTAATCTTTTGTTCAAGAAATTTTTTCAAATTTAATTTTTTTATGTTAAATTATAATTATTAATTATACCCTGTGTAGACTTGAATAACTTCAATTACATTATTCTGTGTTTGAAATGAACCAAAACTTATCATTAGACATAACTTTTGATCGAAAAACCAGTAATGAAACAGTGAGAAAAAATGCCATTTTAAAAAAGGTAAATTACCGACCACCCTGTATAAGTTAAGTCAATTTTAGTTAAGCCGTTCGGTATTTGAAAGGAAGCAAAACTTTTTATAAAGAATAACTTTTTGTCGAAAAATCAATAATAAAAAAGTTTCCCATTTGTCAAGTAAAATTCTACACACGCTGTATATATATATATATATATATATATATATATATATATATATATATATATATATATATATATATATATATATATATATATATATATATATATATATATATATATAATAAAATAAAATGAAATAAAGATTACGGGGATTCGGCCAATATATATATATATATATATATATATATATATATATATATATATATATATATATATATATATATATATATATATAGGGTGGTGCAACCAAGATGGGGTGGACGATTTTGAGTAAACGGTGAGGAATTTGGAAAATTTTTTTTTGGATATTATCGATAGTCAGACACGCTATGTTTTAAAATTATTGCCATAATACAGGGTGGTCCGAAAAACTCGTGGCGAACCAAACTTGTATTTTTTTAAATGGGACACCCGGTATATTATTGTTCCAATTGATTCTCCTGTTCGTTACGATCATTTTGATATAGGGTTTATTGGGTCTAAAACTTATAGTAAGGGAATGGGAGGCGGTTAAAGTTGAAAAAATGCTCACAGTTCGGCCATTTTTTAAAGAAATTTGAAACAGGTATGGAAAAACCAAATATTCCATAAAACGTTACATATCCTTGAATACATTAATCACTTGCAATTTGTTTAAAATTATTCACTGTTATACAGGGTGGTCAAGTTTTGCAAATACGCCCTGGACTCATTTTTTTTAAATGGAACACCCTGTATATTTTATTTTCATGTTAAAAATAACATTACTAGCTTTCAAAAAATACCATACATGATGCCTTTCTGACCAACAGTTTTTTAGTAAACTAGCCGTGAAAGCAAAGTTTCTTCATTCTAATACGATTATACTGAATTTACGTTGTTTATTATTAAATATCTAATATTAGGAGGCCATGACACTATTATAAATGAAACAAAATATTGTCAAAGCTACTGCCGCATAATCCATTATTTACAAGTTAAGCGTAGGTGAGGTAAGAAAACTGAGACTCGAAACCTTTACATGCTTTTTAGAGAAATTTCAAAAAACAGAAAATATTGTTTTTAGGAAATGTAAAGTAATTAATAAACAAAGATAATCAGTTATCAGTATTATTAATAGTGTAAGAAAATTAATTAAGCAAAAACAGAACATCTTTTAAAATTATTTAGGTATGTACTTACTTGTAAACCTAATTTAATTTAAACAAGTAAGTACATACCTAAATAATTTTAAAAGATGTTCTGTTTTTGCTTAATTAATTTCCTTACACTATTAATAATACTGATAACTGATTATCTTTGTTTATTAATTACTTTACATTTCCTAAAAACATTATTTTCTGTTTTTTAAAATATCTCTAATAAACATGTAAAAGTTTCGGGTCTCAGTTTTCTTACCTCATAATTATTGGGCCACCTACACTTAACTTGTAAATAATGGATTATGCGGCAGTAGCTTTGACAAGTTCGTCAATCTTTTGTTTCATTTCAATAATAAACAACGTAAATTCAGTATAATCGTATTAGAATGAAGAAACTTTGCTTTCACGGCTGGTTTACTAAAAAACTGTTGGTCGGAAAGGCATCATGTATGGTATTTTTTGAAAGCTAGTAATGTTATCTTTAACATGAAAATAAAATATATAGGGTGTTCCATTTAAAAAAAAATGAGTCCAGGGCGTATTTGCAAAACTTGACCACCCTGTATAACAGTGAATAATGTTAAACAAATTGCAAGTGATTAATGTATTCAAGGATATGTAACGTTTTATGGAATATTTGGTTTTTCCATACCTGTTTCAAATTTCTTTAAAAAATGGCCGAACTGTGAGCATTTTTTCAACTTTAACCGCCTCCCATTCCCTTACTATAAGTTTTAGACCCAATAAACCCTATATCAAAATGATCGTAACGAACAGGAGAATCAATTGGAACAATAATATACCGGGTGTCCCATTTAAAAAAATACAAGTTTGGTTCGCCACGAGTTTTTCGGACCACCCTGTATTATGGCAATAATTTTAAAACATAGCGTGTCTGACTATCGATAATATCCAAAACAAATTTTTTCGAAATTCCTCACCGTTTACTCACAATCGTCCACCCCATCTTGGTTGCACCACCCTGTATATATATATATATATATATATATATATATATATATATATATATATATATATATATATATATATATATATATATATATATATAGCGGATCCCCTGAAGAAGACGAGTCCACGGTGATAGACATTTTCCGGAAGAGTCTTCGTCGAGGATATTGAAGACAAGAAATTACATATTTTTTTTTAGGAGCTTGACGTTATATTTTATACAATTTTGGAATAATAAAAGAAAACCTATTTACGTTGACGAAGTCTTTAAATCTTAGGTTAACCTAGATCAATAGATCATCTCCACTGAGAATAAATACCCGAGGTTGTTACATTTGGCGCCCGAGCAGGGACATCCCGAAGATTTGAAGTATTTCTAGTTGACGTTAAAGTGTCAATTAAGAAGATTTTAAACTGTCATTGTTGTCAAGAATGGTTGTTATCGAAGTTTGAAGATTGGTAACCTGAGGAATTACTATTTTCGACTGTAGCTCGAAAACTATTAAAGCTGTCATCAAACTTTTAACTTTTCTTTGCGAATTGATGAATTTCCTTTTTGGATTTGACATTTTCCGAAAATATCCGAACTTACCCGAAGTGAACTAACATCAAATCTTTACGATTTGGAGCATATACCGAAAATTTCCGAAGATTGCCGAAGTTTGCCGAAGATTGCCGAACGCTTCCGAAGCTGTACGAAATCAAAAGAAGAGTCGATTTCAAATAATTTGGACCCAAGGAGTTCATTGGTGAAGGAATTTTGGAAATCCGACAAGCGGATTTTGAAATACAACAGTTGTTGGGAGTTAATCGAGAAAATTTTTATTACCTTTTAACTTTATCATGCCTAATCGTAATAAAGGACGACGTTCCAGCCACATTGAACCTGAAGAAGTTGAAGATCATCGTTTTTCATGGATTTTCAAGTTGAACAGATCGATTTTAATTGAAGATTTGGAAAACTGGGGATTAAATAATGAAGGAACAATTGAGGAACTTCGTCAAAGATATTTCAATGCTTACAAGAAACGTTTATCTAATCCATCAAATCAACAAAATGACGTTGTAATAAACAACACGTCATTAGAGAAGAAAAGAGATATGTTAAACCAAGTTCGAAGATGGGGAATATTTTTTAATGGAAGGCGTTTTGAAGAAGCTTCGATATTTCTAAACAAGCTTAAGGTTTTGAAAAGCGAATATTTGATTCCAGACGAAATAGTCCTGAGTGCAATGCCAGAGCTTCTGCGCGACCAAGCTTATCAATGGTTTGAAATGAGTAAATATCCTTGGAATAGCTGGGACGCCTTTGAAGAAGATTTCAAGTCATTCTTTTTCAAATCGGATTATCTCGAAGAGGTAGAAGAAGAAATCTTAAACAGAAATCAAAAGAAAAATGAATTTGGCCGACAGTACGTGTTAGAAATTCAGTCACTATTTGTACGTCATGGTGCTTTTTCGGAAGAAAGAAAACTGAATATAATGTTTAGAAATCTTAAACCGGAATACAAGTATTACATTAGAAAAGAGGACGTGAGAAGTACACAAGATTTGTTAAGATTAACAGAAAACTTCGAAAAAATTAAAAATGAAGAAAATCAAGTTAATAGAAGAAATATGAATGTTAATTATAGAAGAAATGACGATAATACCAGGACATCGGGTAACAATTACCCAGGTCAAAATCGTTTTCCTGATCCTTCAAGAAGAATCCACTGCTTCAACTGTCACTGTCTAGGTGTTTTAACTAGAAATTGTGACTGTCAAAGGAATCGAACAATAAGACATAACGAAAATGAGTTTCGACATAATATAAATAAGGGTAGCGGTACCCAGAACTCATTTCGACGAAATGATATGCCGATAAATGAAGATTCAAATCCAAATGATAGACGGAATTTTATTCAAATGAATACTGTAGCGGAAAACTAAATGAGGATAGACTTTCTACAAGGTTTCACTATCCTTCCTCTGAGTTAACCTTGTATGTTCCAGAAATTAATTCTTCAAATGTGAATCTTTGTCCAGTTTCAGAAGAAAATATATCTAAAAATAATATGTTTATTTATGTTCCCATAACAGTTGGCGATGTTGTATTAAATGCAGTCGTTGATACAGGATCAAGCAAATCTTTCATGAATGAAGATGTCGCCAAATTATGTCGAGAACTAAACTTTGAAAGAAGAGAATCCCACAATTTTATAAGAGTCGCCAACGGCGAAATCTTACGGATCTTTGAAGAATTTTCCATCCCTTTTAAAATAAAAAATGAACCAGATTTGGAAATTTTTTGGCGTTTACCTGGTTTAAATTTTCCCATGCTTTTGGGTATGGATTTTCTTAGCAAAAGAAAAATATTATTGGATCCGGTCTCGAAGGAAATTATATGGTTGCAGAATTCAACCATACCTTATACGATACAATTTTCCGAAGATGTAAAGGGTCAAGAACAGATGTTGGAAAACCTATGCACTGAAACATATGAAGAACAAAAACTTCAACAATTCCTAGAAGAAGAGTTGCCAAAATTTGAAAAAGTTCAAGGTCCCACGACATTGACGGAACATAAAATTTATTTAACTAATTCAAGACCCATTAAGCAAAGATATCGGCCCCAAAATCCTGCGATGCAAGCAATCATAAACGAAGAAGTAAATAAAATGCTTGAAGATGGAATTATAGAACCTTCAAATAGTCCATGGAGTTCACCTGTAGTAATTGTAAAGAAAAAGGATGGAAAACTAAGGTTTTGCATCGATTTTCGTAAAATTAATGACCTTTCTCAAAAAGATGCTTATCCATTACCTTTTATTCACGCCATTTTGGACAAATTACGGGGTTTAAAATATTTTACTAGTTTGGATTTAAAACAAGGTTATTGGCAAGTTCCACTTTATGAAGACAGTAAGTCAATTACGGCGTTTACAGTTCCAGAACGAGGTTTATTTCAATTTAAAGTTATGCCTTTTGGTTTACATTCAGCGGGAGCAACTTTTCAACGATTGTTAGATTCTATCATTGGTCCAGAATTGGATTCAAAAGCTTTTGTTTATTTAGACGATATAATTATCTTAGGAAGAAATTTTTCTGAACATGTACAAAATGTTAAGGAAGTTTTTAGAAGATTGCGTGACGCAAAATTAAGAATAAATTCAGAAAAATGTAAATTCTTTCAAAAGAATTTATATAATATATAATTTAAATATTTAGGCCACTACATATCAGAAGAAGGTATTAGTACAGATTCTGAAAAAGTGAGCGCTATTCAAAACATGCAAGAACCAAAGAATGTCCGTGAAGTTCGTCGATTCATCGGAGTTACATCTTGGTACAGACGTTTTATTCCAAATTATTCTAAATTGGTTTCTCCTTTAACTAAACTATTACAGAAGAAGAAAAGATGGGAATGGAAAGAAGAGCAAAAAGAAACTTTCGAAAAATTAAAAGAAATTTTAACAAAAGCGCCTATTTTAGCTTGTCCAGATTTTAATTTACCATTTATACTCCAAACTGATGCCTGTCAAGATGGCATTGGAGCAGCCCTTCTTCAAAATCAAGAAGGACATGACAGAATCATCGCTTATGCTAGTCGAACTCTAACAAATCCGGAGAAGAATTATTCGGTCACGGAAAAAGAATGCCTTGCGATCGTGTGGGGAATTCAGAAAATGAGACCATATTTGGAAGGGTATAATTTTGTAGTCGAAACCGATCATCAGTCATTAAAATGGTTACAGTCTTTAAAGAATCCGAGTGGAAGATTGGCCAGATGGGTCATGGATCTTCAACAATATTCATTTGATATTAGATACAAGAAAGGTGTTTTGAATAAACTAGCTGACACTTTATCAAGGTCGCCAGTCAATATTTGTTTAACCGAAGAAGTTAAGTGTAACTGGTACACTAAAAAAATGAAAGAAGTTCAGGAAAATCCAGAAAACTTTCCCGATTTCAAAATTATTGATGGAAAATTATATAAACATTTCTTCGAAAGAACCGATTTCACAGAAACCGAATTATCAAATCCTTGTAAACTTTGTGTTTCAGAAAATTTAAGAAACCAAGTACTAAAAGGAAATCATGATGAACCTACTGCAGGACATATGGGAATAGCAAAAACAATATCAAGAATCGCCAAAAGATATTATTGGCCAGGAATGTTCAGAAATGTAGCAGACTACGTCAGGTCATGTTTAACATGTCAAAGATATAAATCTTCTCAGCAGCAAACTGCGGGAAAGATGTCCTTTTCGCCAACGAATGGTCCCTGGGATACAGCCAGTACCGACCTAGTGGTTACCAAGGTCCATTAAGGGAAATAATTACGTAATTGTATTTCAAGACCGTTTTACGAAATGGACAGAGGTACAGCCACTGAAGAAAGCTACAGCAGAAAATGTTTGTCAAATTTTTAGAGACAGAATTCTGTCGCACTTTGATATGGTACACAGTTTGATAGCAAGAAATTTTAAAAATTTTTGTCTTCGTTATCCATACGACATCATAAAACAAGTCTTTATACCCCTCAGGCAAATCCAGTCGAAAGGAGAAATAAAGATATTCGAACTATTATTAGTCAGTATTGCGAGAGGGATCATCGAAAATGGGATCAGTTTATACCAGAGTTTATATTTGCTATAAATTCGGTAGTTCTCGATTCTACGGGATTTAGTCTCGCCTTTCTAAATTTTGGAAGAGAATTGGAATTACCCAATGGAATATATAAGACCAGTATGAATCCTAGACCTAATAGTCAACAAGATATAAGACATCGAGCGTTGAACTTATCTAAAATGGAAGAGATTTTTGACCTAGTTCATTTGAATCTAGAGAGAGCTTTTAATAAGCAAAGTCATTATTACAACCTCCGCAGAAGAAACGAACAATTCAAAATTGGTGATAGTGTTATGAAACGAGAGCACTATCTATCTTCTGGAGAAAAAGGATTTTCATCTAAATTAGCTCCTAAATTTTCTGGACCTTTCCTTATATCTAAAGTTCTTTCTCCTAATATTTATAATTTAAAAACTCATCAGGACCACGAAATTATGAATGTCCATATTAAGGACCTTAAAAAAGCATATACACCATAATTTCGTCCAATTTATTCGGAGACATTTAAAAAAAATTAATTCTTAATTTTTTTTATCGACGAGAAGGGGGTAATGTGACGATATTTTTGAATTCTCGCTTGCTTTATCTCCTCTTCTTTTCGTTCACGTTGTTCCATGTAAGGATTTTTGATTCTTATTTTAGTTTTGGGTTTTCTTGTATAAAGTTTTGCTTGTCACAAAGAGGTTGACAAGGTTGACAGGTTTTTGTTTGAACATTTAACTTTTGTCTACTCGGTACAATAAACAATTCTCATGACGACCATCGACTATAAAAGGCAGTCCGGAACGCGAAGAGTGGGAGTCCAGCTCCAGCTCCCGACAACTGCAGAACTCCTAACCTAAAAGGCTGTCCAATATCAGAACATAGTATTGCCCTAAGGAAAGCGGATCCCCTGAAGAAGACGAGTCCACGGTGATAGACATTTTCTGGAGGAGTCTTCGTCGAGGATATTGAAGACAAGAAATTACATATTTTTTTAGGAGCTTGAAGTTATATTTTATACAATTTTGGAATAATAAAAGAAAACCTATTTACGTTGACGAAGTCTTTAAATCTTAGGTTAACCTAGATCAATAGATCATCTCCACTGAGAATAAATACCCGAGGTTGTTACAATATGTATATATATATATATATATATATATATATATATATATATATATATATATATATATATATATATATATATATATATATATATATATATATACAGTGAGGGCATAAAGTCTGGAAACACCTAGTTTTTGACGAAACTACATTTTCGGAAGAAACGCCGAAACACGTCGACTTTGTTCTCATTTTCTACATATTCTAAAAATATTTGATTATATACAGGGTGTGCCATAAAAGTTGGGCATTTGTCAAATTTGATTTTTTAAATAGAACACCCTGTATATTATTCCATTTTTGAATTGTGCGTTAGAAAATTAACATATGTTGTATAAACCACCCTTCCTCTAAAGTCAATTGTTTGCGAGATATTGCAACTTGAAAATTGGTAATTCTTACACCTTGAATTATTGCTCTACCCTGGAAACCAGCATGTCCCATTATGATAGTTGTGTCAAAAATCAAACACATTTAAATAAGATAGCAATTTGTATCTTAAAATATGCTTTCCGAGACCCAAAGGATTGAAATCCTTATGATGTTTGGCTGGGGAGATCGTCGTAGGCATCTTGACGAAGTTTGCGAACTTTTTAATAACACACATCCAGAGCGACAAGCAATTACAAAATCGACGGTCAGCAAAATTATCAAAAAATTTCATGAACATGGGACTGTCAAAGATCTGCCCAGGACAGGTAGGCCCAAATTAGATGATAATATTAAATTATATGTTTTACTCAGTTACAACGAGAATCCACATTTGTCAAACCATCAAGTGGCATTCGATTTAAACGTGTGTCAGTCATCAGTGAAAAATATTCTGCATAAAGAGAAATATCATCCATACAAAATAAGACTAATACATGAATTAAACGAAGATGACTATGACCGCCGACTCCAGTTTTGTGAAAATATGCAAGAACGGTGCAATATGGATCCCTTGTTTTGTGCAAATGTTTTATTTTCGGATGAAGCTACCTTTTTTCTCAATGGTACTGTCAACCGGTAAAACTGTAGGTATTGGTCTAAAGAGAATCCCCATTGGGCTCAAGTGGCTCATACGCAACATCCCGAAAAAGTCAACGTTTGGGCAGGAATATTTCAAGACCAGATTGTTGGTCCCTATTTTTTGACGAAAATTTGACCGGCCAAATGTATCTAGACTTTTTGCAAGTAGAGTTAATTCCTGGCTTAGCTCAGCGGTATCCAGGTGATGAGCCTGATACACCAGCCTTAACAATGTGGTTTCAACAAGATGGGGCCCCACCTCACTATGCGCTAGCTGTTAGGCAATATCTCAACGAGATATTTCCTAATAGGTGGATAGGATGTCGTGGCCCCATAGAATGGCCTGCGAGGTCACCGGATTTGACCCCCCTTGATTATTTCCTGTGGGGTTATTTAAAAAGTAAAGTTTACTTTAACAGACCTCCTAACATAGAAGATTTAAAAAATCGTATAAGGGATGAAATTCGGCAAATTTCACCACCTTTCATCCGTAACGTACAAGAGGAGTTTATGGATAGGCTAGGATATTGCCGGGAAGTTAACGGTCAACAATTTCAGCATTTGCTGCGTTAAAATTGTCTCAGTTGGATTGTTGTTGTTAAAATAAAAATGTGTTAAATTATTATTTGACTTTATTTAATTTTGCGGGCTAACAATTTTCAAGTTGCAATATCTCGCAAACAATTGATTTTAGAGGAAGGGTGGTTTATACAAAAGATGTTGATTTTCTAACGCACAATTCAAAAATGGAATAATATACAGGGTGTTCTATTTAAAAAATAAAATTTGACAAATGCCCAACTTTTATGGCACACCCTGTATATAATCAAATATTTTCAGAATGTGTAGAAAATGAGAACAAAATCGACGTGTTTCGGCGTTTCTTCCGAAAATGTATAGTTTCGTAAAAAACTAGGTGTTTCCAGACTTTATGCCCTCACAGTATATATACAGCGTGTCCAGAAAAGTTCTAGACATATGGGAATTTTCTTTATTGTTGATTTTACGAAAAAAAGGTATTCTTTATAAAAAGTTCTGCTTGATTCGCAAATAATATTGACATATCAAAGCTTAAGATATCTTGTACAGGGCGGCAAATAAATGCAGAAACACAGAATTGCGATAAGAGAGATGTACCCTCAATTTTTATTTTAGAGCAAATTGTTATAAGAAAACTTTACTAAGGACTACAAAACGAGGTCAGATACAATTTTTCGTTGAACTATTTTAATTTACAGGGTACCATAAAAAAGCCTTTGGAAAATAGTTTTTTATTTTATTTCTTTAACATTTACCGGCAACAATTTTGCAACAACTATGTGTAATACTATAGTAACGAATATTGACGTGTTAGTCAAAAATCATTTACTATTTTGCGACTTATTAACAAAAGTTGTTAGTTAGTTTCGTCATGGTTGTAAAGTTAACGCTGCATGAGAAAATATAAATTGTACTTAAATTCTGTGTTTCTATAGTTTTTTGTCGCCCTGTACATGATATCTTAAGTTTTGATATGTCAATATTATTTGCGCATCAAGCAGAACATGTGTGCAATACTGTTGTAACGAAAATTGACATGTTTACGTAATTACTTTCAAACAAGAGGTAATAAAAATGCTCAATGTATTTTTTATGGTACCCTGTAAATGAAAATAGTTCAACGAAAAGTTCTATCTGACCTCGTTTTGTAGTCCTTAGTAAAGTTTTCTTATAACAATTTGCTCTAAAATAAAAATTGAGGGTACTTCTCTCTTATCGCAATTCTGTGTTTCTGCATTTTTTTGCCGCCCTGTACAAGATATCTTAAGCTTTGATATGTCAATATTATTTGCGAATCAAGCAGAACTTTTTATAAAGAATAACTTTTTTTCGTAAAATCAACAATAAAGAAAATTCCCATATGTCTAGAACTTTTCTGGACACGCTGTATATATATATATATATATATATATATATATATATATATATATATATATATATATATATATATAGCTTACCTCAAAAGGGACACATTAAAGCAAAAAAATTGTCGGATAAACCATATTTTACCAAAAAAAATTGGTTATAGGTTGTAAAACGTCACTTAACTATTTTTATTTGCCCATGGGGTTTAATAACAACTATTTACCTCACAGTTTCTCATCAGATTACTATCAAATATAAAGTAGTTTTTCCCAAAAATATATTGAAGAGACGGAAATAAGTTTGTTTACATTTCATCGGTGTTAATAAAGTGCACAAACGATTCGTTATCGTTTCGACCGGTGGTCTGACAAGCTATTAAAATTTGTATTTGTTGAAAATTCGAGGGGTTGTATATTGCTCAAGACCCGAAATATTGTTAAAAGACCTGGCAACACGGCACCTAGCTAACTGTTCTTTATATGGCCATGTGTTTTATTACCAGTGGCGTGCAGTGATTAAACAATTTTTTTTGAGGGGCGATACCTGGCTTATTATCGCGAAGCGCCATTTATGACTATTTTTCCCCAATCTGAATTGAAGTCAGGATTTACTGGTTTCAATATATGCCGTGAATTTCATAACACCCTGTATATAGTGTGTCTACTTAAGTTGGAATATGTACATAAAGTAATAAAGTAAAAGTTATATGTAAAGGAAACATTTATAACGAAAAATTTGAAAATTTCTGGTAAACTTCTTTTATGATCCAGCTTCTTTGCATCAAGTCTTGTTCAGTGGTAGGTCTTCTTCGTTGGTACATATGTGTCCCACAAGAAACACATTGGATCACCTTAATACGTAAAAAATCTACATAGCTAATAGGGTCGCGGTGGCTCTAGTACAAATCATATGTGCCACACATGATACATTTGGCGTGGAAACCCTTTTCTGGTTCATTATAAGTCTTTGCAGATAAGTCTGGCTGCTGTTGATCGAGTGGTAACATGATGTTTGCTGTACGAAACTATGAAAAGGTGTTTAATACTTCAATAGTACACAGTCTATAGATTAGTAACTCGACCTCAAACCTAGCACAACCGCCAGAATGTACACCTTGAAAAATATTTCAAGGCCAAATAATCAAGATCTGATAAAAGTCATCGAAGTAAAGAGAGCGTCTATAAGTACGGTTTGTCTTGATCAGATAACAAAATCAATAACAGAAGTAATAACACACGGTTACCTTGAAAATATGTCCTTAGATCGCTGTTTAGTCGTAGAACGCAACCTTGTAAGTTGAATGAACTTGTTTGGCCTCCAAAGCACCAACCTTCAGATAGGGTGGTGGAGTTTATGGTGGGGTGATAAGTATAAATTTGACTTGTTAGGCAGAGCATTTCATAGTTCGCTAGAACAGTTAGTCAAGTAAATTCATTTGTCAGTTTAGTACAGTGAGTTAGTTAGTGAGAAAAATGAATTCCATTAGTGAGTCTTTGTTATATGCGCTTAACTTGGATGGAAGCACCCAAGCAGAGTTAATGGGGGAGGAAGTTATTGACCTGCTGACCCCAGGTTTCTTCGAAGAATGGCACAATGCTGAAGTGCTAAATACGGCGTTTGTGGAAGAAGTAGATGCAAGAAAGGAAAAAACGGTTAATTCGGCGGTTGATGTGGTGATCAAGAAGGCGAGGCGGGGGACGGCGTCGAAATTAGAAAAACTGCTGACCAAACCCAAGACGGCCACCCTTAATAAAGACGAATTTTATGCGGCTGCCGAGGGCGAGAAGAAGAAGAGGAAATTTCAATTTAGGCGTCCCACAGTGCCAGTGGAACCACCCGATTTCCTGAAGTCTCCGCCATCACCACCGAAGCCTCTGTATCCAACAGTTGTAATAAAAAATGGCCCAATCTCATTCACAGGTGGTCGACCAAGAACCAACTTCAACGGAGGCGCCGCAATCACCGACAACTGTAATGGGGGCACCCCTATCAATACAATAGGACCGTATGAGAAATCGCAGCCGTCAACAGCTTCTACGGAAGTCCATGTGCCGAACTGATTTTACACCCCCTATATTCATAGGAACATTACGTCCTTCGTCGCATGAATATCCATCATCTGAAGTTGCCATTTTGAGGTGAATGAATATAATGAAGTAATGCTGAAAGTCGAGCTGCTTGTAAAGACCTCAGTTCCCCCACCCTTGCTAAAAAGTAGTGGAGGGGAAGATGGTGGGATTCTGTGACTACTACCAAGATATGATAGAACCCTTAGGAGATGACAAACTTGAACGCTGAAGGGTGTTTTACGTGCAAAGATATAAGAAATACAAATATATAAAATTCAGTTTTTCGAAGGTCTAAAATAGCACTAAAGACCCCCAAAAACCTCGAAAAGTCCCGGGGGGCTACTTCGTGCCCCTCGGCCCCCCAGATCGGGGCTCCGCCCCCAAGCCACCGACAGGGGCTACCGCCCCTAGACCCCGCCGATCAAACCTGCGGGGGGGGGGGGCGCAGCCGCCCCGTTAGGTCGCGTAGCGACACAACCTGGCCGCTTCCACCGCGCCCGGAAACCCGCTGGCTCGACTCCGTTGCGCAAAAATCAAACGGGGTCCAAGGGCGGTAGCCCCTGGCGGGGGTGTGGGGGCCTCGCCCTCGAACCCCGGAATACCAGACAAGTTGTAAAATTCACGTTAGTGAAGTTAGTGGTTCGGCGTTTTTCCCCTACCAAACGTTACGAAGTTATAGTGTCTCAAAGTTCTAACTTACTATCTTGTTTCATAGCTCTTTTTTAATTTTTGGACTTTTTCCATTTAGAAAAATTGTTTCTTGTGTTAAAACACTTTCCATGTTCTGTTTTCTTATTATTTTTCTCATAAACCTTCAGCTTTTCCCCTTATTCCCTGTTTTCCCTAGAATACATACCTACTCTCTAGGTCTTTTTTGAGCCACCACTTATTACTTTTTATGACTCAAATCACTCAGGTCTTATTTAAAAACGATTATGCGACCCATTTCTCCCCATGCCTTCGCCCTATTCCCCATAGCTTCACCATACTACCCCTTTGAATTAATTATAAATCTGAAAAATCTCTTTTTCAATTTTTCCGAATTAAATTTTAAAAAGTCTTTTCCTATCACAAAAAGTTTACTCTACAATATTTTCCTATAACTTTTTTCGATCTGAGCTCCACTTCTCCCGTTATTCCTGAGCAAACCTGAGCAAACCCCATAATTCTTGAAATTTTGATTAGTCTGATCATTTTGGTCATAAAAAGTTGTATGTTAAATGTTCTGAAATGTCATTGAACTATCAAATAATAATATTAATAACAAAGTTCTTATTATTTGTATCGGCTATGAAATGGCAAGAAAGTTATGTGCTTGTTGTCATTCCTTTGATCTGAAATAAAAATATTTTTGTTATATAAGGGTTAATATGGTTTCTTTTTTTGGTTAAAAATATACAAAAATAAAACTCTTACGTCGTGTTGCACAAACAATTTAATCACGAATTAAACTAACAAGACGCTTGTAATGTGACAGCACTTATGCTAACGTCATTGCGAAATATGACTCTAAACGTCAATTAAATTTACTACTTGATTAAAAGTTTTGTGCAACCCGCTGTTAGTGAGTCGAAAATATCAATTTTTTAGATCCAAAAATATACGTCTCGGAAATAACTAAATGGATAGAATTCTTAAGTTAGAAAAATAACAATTTTAACGGATCTTGGATCTTTAACTTAAAATAAGTTTTAGACACTTCCAGGGAAATTCTCGAAAAAATGTTGATGGGAACGTCCATTTTTCAACGTCCAGAATTTGTCATCCTTGGTCATCTTTGCATTTTTTCACTAATTCAGTGTCAAACGTAAAGTGATATGGAATATCTAAACTACGATCAAATATTTTGTAGCCTTGAAAAGGGCTAATGTTATCGAGGGATGGATGGGTCGGCGGGCGTGTTATTGTTGGGGATCTTGCTGTTCCCGCAGGCGACGTTATATCTGTCGCTCGAGCTCTATACCGAGCATTGCGTGCTCCCACCTAAGCCATAACCTCTCTGCGTTGTCGCTTTCCGAGTCGCTTTCCGATAAATCGGAGTCGCCGCTATCGATATCTTACAGCGCTATTTCAACCGTCGTCGAATCCACTGGAGCCGATTCCTCGGCATCGACTTGGACGTCCAAGTTAACACCGCCAACGACGTAATAATTCCAACTTGTGGAATCCGCCGGTCCACGAAAGCCGTTATATCCCAGCCCAGGATACTGGCAGTCTGATGAGGAGTCGGGTTCTTTTTGTTGTTGTCCTTCCATGATTTCGAACAGAGTTAAGAACTTACGACCGGTCCTCGCTTTTTATGCGTTCGCAGTCGTGGTGGGGATCAATTTTTTCTTGAATAAACTAGGATATTATTAAATATGCCTACACCGCACACCAATAATTGTATGTATTTTTACTTCTTGACAACAACGCACAACGATAATTTTTACATGTTTTTAACATTATCACAACTCCACATTCCACTAGCTTTCACAATTTTTTTACAAATATCTACCTAGCTAATAGCCTTCTCAATTCAATTTTTAGTTTAAAAATATACCAAAATTAAAATCTTGGTGGGTCGACAAATATCGATTTTTTAGAACCAAAAATTTTCGTCTCGGAAATAACTAAATAGATACAATTTTTAAGTTAGAAAAATAACAATATTAACGGATCTTGAATATTTAACTTAAGATAAGTTTTAGACACTTCTAGGGAAATTATCGAAAAAAGGTATAGAAAAATGTTGATCGGAACGTCTATTTTCCACGTCCAAAATATGTCATCCTTCGTCATCTTTGCATCTTTTCACTGATACAGTGTCAAACACAAAGTGACTAAGAATATCTAAACTACGATCAAATATTGTGTAACCCTGAAAAGGGCTGACTTTGTCGGGGTGGGTCAGGGGGGCATATCCGGGCTGGTGGCGGTTTACGTGGTGGAGTCCGCCGCTTCCACCTGCACCGCCCGTCGCTCAGCTCGGACCGCACGGCGCGCTGCCATCTGCTGCGCTAGAGCTGCCATCTCCTCTGCTGAGAGGACCCTGCAGGCTCTGCAGGTGCGGGTTCTGACGGCGGCCTTCTTTCCGCCCTTATTGCCACCGTTGGCGTTTTTCAAACGCTTCCCAGTAGCTCGTTATTTGCCGCTCCCTGGTACTTTTGAGCATTAAACCGCCCCACTTCATGGTTGAGCGTTGAATGAGAAATGAAAAATTTGATGGGTGCTCCCGCTTTTAAAAGAATTTTTGGGTGGTGGGGGTAAGCAGTTATAACATATCCTTTTAGAGTAACAAAATATTTCCTCAAGAATAGATTTCTTGGTCGAAATATTTTCTTACTGTGAAAGGATACGTGTGTTCTTGTCATACCATAGAGCCGATTTAATGTTAGCCAACATTATATGCCAAACGACAAGAAGACCAATGTATCTTTTTGAGCGTAACAACCCAGAGTGACTTTATTTTCAAAATATGTTTCTTGCTATAAGCTCATGTCCCTCTGAATAAATAGACGCATATGCGTTCTTATCATACATAAAAACTACCCACCTAAATCTTGCAAATGCTCTTTCTCTCGCTATCTATGTATGATTTAAACATACCATGCGTCTCTAACCCAAAGTAACACAATTTTCCCTCAAGAATTTTTTTCTTTGGGAAACATTGTGTTTAACTATAAAACTACCCTTTTTGTGCCCTAAAAAGACAGGTTTATCAGGGGACAGGCAGGGTTGTCGTACGAGGAGCTTTATTTGTAATAGAATTTACATCCTATTGCAAATAAGGCATGAGTGTCGGGCAAAGACTATTAACAGTCTCTCCCGGCACCAACGACACCTCGAGTGGTTCCGCATACGTTCACATCGTGCCCCAACTGTAAAATGGGACGATATGAACCTCTCATCTATCTGAACCCTAAATCCTGTGTAGCAGTGCATACACAAGCTGAACGACCAACATTTTACGTAGGATTTCACGATGCAGTACCTAGGTTTCAACCTACGAGTACTGTGTACACTCCTATGATGCGCATTTGGTGCAACTGTCTGCTCATCGTCACTGGAATAACCATTATCTGAACTTGATGACATCTTGGCTTCAAGTGAATTTAATTTTCTAAATCACGTCTTGTATACATTCTTTTCCCCACCAGTCTCCTAAATTTCTGTCTATTCTTCGTCTCTTAACCTTATTTACCAAAGCCCCACATTTGAAGCATTAAAATAAGCCAATAGTAAAAATAAAACGCAAATATGTCGTTTATAAGTTTATTTTCAATGTGTAAAATACATAATTTGGAGAATTACATTACTTAAAAGTAATGTATTGATTTGTTAGTAACAGAACAATTAAGTATATTATAGCTAAAAGATGCATCGTGAATAACTAACGCGTACACTTTAATGTCTTTAGGAAATTTACTCTTGCGTGTTTCAAACTCCAATTTCACGTCGACTGTGGACGATTTAACGGCTTCTGGCTGATGACTATAATCGATTACGAATAACAGTTTTTTCAGATAGTCGGCAAAACTCATCATAGGATCATTAAATTCTCACTGGTAGTAGCTAGCTTGAAAATTGTCATAATTATAACAGCCTGCGGCATACAGTTTCTTTGAAAAATCCAAAGTCCATCTTTCATAGGGAAATACGGCAGAGTTAAGATAGAGCCTAATGCCTCTTATATCGACCATTGTAAATTGTGTGCTAACCTTTTCTCTGTTGTCGGAAAAGTACTTGTCTGAAAACCAATAACCAAATATCTCGATTTTTCGAGACTCGTGCTAGTTATTAAGGCTCATACGTCTGACGATGTTTGTCTCAAAGCAGGTAGCCCGTAAAGATCCCATTTACGGTAAGCCATTGGAACGTGTGCATTACTTCCACCTTTATTCATGCGAAACAAAATCTTTAACTTCTGTCGATCATCTGGAATAATGTGACGAATTTTCCATTCAATTTTTTCAATAGAAATGACTGCATCTACTTCACCAATATAGCAATTGTTGAAAGTGCGGGCAATAACTAAAATCAACTCTTGCTTGACATTAAAAATACTCTTTGAATAATCCTCAGCAAAACCCCTGAGATATTTTAGAGGAAGCTTGCCGGAGAACACGTTACTTGTGGAATCTAATATACCTTGATTTGCTTCATATAGACTCCATCCACATGCCATGAGAGATATATTTTGTGCAGCACCCAATGACTCCATAGTTTTCAGCGTTGTGGTAATTCCGGGTTTTCGAAGAGCATCAACTTGCTCCCCTCCCATTTCATAACGACATTCGTCTAATAGAGAGGCGATGGCATTATTTGATACATAACATTTTTTGGTACCATCTTTGGGTTTAAATGTTCCTTCGATGTAAATATAACTATCTGATATATCCAAAATGATATCTTGAAAGTGTACAGGTATACGAATTTCATCAGAATTGCGGAATGTTGTAGAACCATAAGGTTTATATGTGTGTTCTTGAAAACTAATAAGGGAGTTATCAAAAATGGATTCGGTAAAAACTTCGATTTTGTCACTGCTGGCGGCCATCATGTTCTAATTTTTCTCACTTTCAAACCGATCGATTGTAGAAATTTACAATCTTTCACGGAGAGCTGCCGATTGTTGTGCGGATGTGTTTTCGATCGTCCGTCTGGCTTATGAATAAACTTTGACTGTGTTGTCTGTTTACTTTTATGTCGTTTAACCGAATCTTGAATGGTTGACAGCATATGCAGTTGGCGATTAAAGCAAAAACCCATACTTAAGGGATTTTTTCAACTCTAGTTTAACAATAATTTTCTCACCTTGAAAATTAATCAAATCGCTTCTATCATCCAAGATGCGCAGAGTAATGTTGTCGACAAACTGACGATCATCTGGCATCATCGGCATACAAATATTATTTTCTGGTTCTTTGGAGATTTTGTAACCAGGTTCCACATCAATATCAAATTCAAATAATATATGACTTTCAAAAAGCTCAGGTATGCTCCGGAAATTATATTACAATCCACACGTATAATGTGCACTTTCATTATGTCTACGATACTACTTGATTCGTGTTTTTCTCCACTTTTTAACACCACAGGGTCAAATCCCAGAATTTTACCAATAGTGTTAACTCCTCTAAAATCAATGTCGAATTCTGATTTTAGACCACATTTTAATGTATTATTATTGGCAGTTGATATAAATATGTCATCGCCTTGCTTATTACTTGATTTTTTTAAAGCTGCAAGCTTAGCTTTACCAATTTCATTAACTTCATAAGTTCCAGGTTCGATGCTTAAATGC
Organism: Philopedon plagiatum; assembly: GCA_963971165.1. NCBI lineage: Eukaryota > Metazoa > Arthropoda > Insecta > Coleoptera > Curculionidae > Philopedon > Philopedon plagiatum. The sequence continues at coordinate 82,965,219 of OZ020190.1, forward strand.
TTTGGTTCTGTGCCACCATTTGTTTATGTATGCGAATGAATTGTTGCTTTCGTCTACATTAAATATTGAATTATATGTGTAAAATCCCAGCAGTGCATGTCCATATTTGCATGTTGTATTTAACTCAATGGGTGGATAAAAATCCGCACTTAAGACACTTGAATGTCCTGTTGGAATGCATGTGTAAGACATGACTAACGACCAATCCATTTGTGTAGTTATTTTATTGCTGTTTGCAACAGTTAAATGGATTTAAGCTGAAGCGTTGCTTTATTCCTTTGAACGATTTTAAACTGTTTTCTGCCTTCATATTCACATCATTAATTTGGCAATAACAACAAAATAATTTTTTTATGCTTTTTTATTGCTGTTATAATGTTCGAAACAGTATTGATATTTTAATATATCGACGTCACTTTTTAGGTGATTAGGCAACCTATCCCAAACTAGTGCTATTTCATTTGGAGCTAATGCAATCAACACTTCTTTGGGCATATTTTCTAACTGTTCAGCTATCATTTTTTGTACTCCTCCCACTTGGCGATAGGCTTTAAGTGATAACAACATTTTGGTGTAGTTGTCACGTTCCATTTGGGGTGTCAGAGACATACTTTTTATGATTGTAAAAGAAACTCCAAACACAAATGTCCACACCAGACTGTTCCGAATTCTTGTTGACGGTGGTATGTTTAGTAAATATTCTTCGTCGCTTCGGAATCCAACTGCAGATATCGTACCAATTCCATAGGTGGGTAAATCACCGAAACTATCATAGTATGTTACATCAGAATTGCTTTTCTATATGCTACCCAATGAGCCCCTACACCCGACATACTATCCAAATTTATAATAGCAGCCTCATAACGTTTGGGACCGCGTACAGGTAATTAATCTCTCATATATACGCCTCGAAAATGTTATATTTTCTTTTTTAAGGCTGCCACGCACTTTTCCGCCAAGAAGAAGAATTTTAATTTACTTCCACTTACTGTCAAAATTAAAAATTCAAAGTTCGGTAAAATTTAAAAAAAAATGTTGAGTAGTTCCAAAATCAAACTCACGTAAAGAGTTGAGTTGAATGCGAGAGGCTTGCGCATGCGTGCCAAAAAAAATGCCCTAGCTCCAATGCCGGAGAGAGGGTGGGTTTGAGGGCGCCACTGTTTTTAAAGCCGGGCTAAAAACAGAAACCCTCCTAGATGGTGTTGGGACCTCACTTTCAGCTCACTCACTCACATAAAGTTACCCTATTATCCATAAAAAAAAGTCCAAGAAACTGCGCTGTCTGGTGAGGCAAATAAAACACTACCTTTAAGAACAAATTTACAAATATATTTACAGACTTTTAAGGAAACGAAATTGTTGGTCGTGTGACCACTTTGGCGTTTACCAATTTTTTTTTCGTTAAATGCAAAACTTAAACCATGAGGGGGAAATTAGAAACAAGGATGTAAATACTCGAATCGATTCGACCTTAGGCGCTAACCATAGTCATTATGAATAGATACATTATATATATATATATATATATATATATATATATATATATATATATATATATATATATATATGCGTGTAGTAAGATACCCAATCAATCAAAATCAATTATAACAATCAAAAGTTGCCTGAAAGGGGTGTCACCCCTGATGAAGGTAGCTGGGCTCAAGGCTGGAACGGCCTAGACTGTTAATGGCTGATGTGTCTCCCAGCAAAATATTCGGTGTCTCCCAGTAAAAAGACAGCCTGGAGTCTTCCAGTAAAAAGACAGCCTGGAGTCTCCCAGTAAAAAGACAGCCTGGAGTCTCCCAGTAAAAAGACAGCCTGGAGTCTCCCAGTAAAAGACAGAAGCTGTCGGGTTGTCTCCCAGTAAAAGGATTGTCCAGTCTCCCAGCAAAAAGAGGTGCTCGGAGTCTCCCAGTAAAAAGACCCTGATAAAACAAAAGGTATGCGTCAAGGCAAGGTAAAATTCAGGTACTATGCAAATATAATTTCGAACATATTAAATTTAAATAATAGAAAAAACTATTACTGACTGAAGGCCATTAATTATTCATCATTATTCATTTATAATAAGAAAGTGAAAGTGAATTAAACTGTGCCATCAGGTCCAAAAAAAAAAATAAACCGGCGTTATCCAATTAATTGACAAAACAAAGTTAAGATAAAATTTACATAGGCATAGCCATTGTGCGCTACTGTGCACAGAAAAATATTCATTACAAACTAATTATATTTACATAAGTAATATAGGTGCAAAATATAAACAATTAAATTATACACTGGCAAAAAAAAACAAAATAGTTAGGTAATCGCTTAATTACACAAAAGAAAATTTATAGCCGCAAAACAATGTCATAAAATTTAGAACTGAAAATATAATCAAAAGGAAAATTTCAGTATTACTATTACTAAGCGTATGCATCAAAATATAGTAAACGTAGCTTAATATATACGAATATAAATTAACCATACGGTATCTGTAGGCGTAACCCAAGAATGACTGAATACCACAGTGAGTAGTTAACGGTACTATATTTCACCCACCCTGACATTTTGTAACCAAATATCATAATTAAGGATAAGCCTTGTCAATGTCATACACAGTATTAATTATAAGCTAGTTAACAAGAGAAAAATGAATAAGACAAATATGAAAATTAATACTACTGACTGTCAAATACTTAAAATATTTACTCAAATTTCTAAAGTTCCAACCCACTGACAGCCAAAAATATGAAACATTTAAATTGCCGGTTTCTAGCGCTATCAGCTGATATTCCAAAACACAAAACATTAATTTGGACAACCTGGCTATTGATTATTAACATAATTAGTCGACAAAAAAAACATTATTAAATTCAAATTCACGTATATACACCAATGACTAACTCACTATGGTAATGAATACAAAATAACAAAATAAAATTTAACCTTGGGTCACCCTGTACAGTTTTAACCAACATTATCAAAGGAATGCAGTAAACCAAGCTAGGATAGCTGACAAAAAAAACCCGTATTAAAAAAAAACTCGCAAGAATTTGACCTACGAAACATGTGAAGGTCACAAATATTCCCCTTTTAATTCTTAATAAAAAACCATCTGTACATAATTAATTACTACGGAATGTAGCGATCTACTCGTATTTAGAAAATCTTTAATTACTGAAAACCTAATTAAAAACGTGGACGTCGTAAAAAAAATGGAATCAAAAGGAAATTAACAAAAATTAATTAAAATAGCAGTTTAAATGCGGAATTCTGTGTTTTTAAGGGTTTAATTGTGGCAAAATGGCTTACCTGCAGAATTTGTGTCGGGTCTAAATTAACATATCGGCGATTTATCGCATAAATCCGACTAAAAAGTTGAAATTCTTCCGCCCAAAAACCCAAATGGTCTCACTAGACCTAATCAACGTAACGCCCAAAAGGCAAACAACACAATAAAGCGGAAGAAACTGTTAGCACTGCATTATAAAACCCCAATTCTTGGGTGTCTTCCAAAAGACTACAAAATGGCAGTACCGACGACAACGCGATATGTTTCTCAAAAGAACTTCAGCTCCATTGCCACACCTGATCTTCAACAAAATTCTATCGATTTTTTTTTCTTGCAAAGTGACGACACGACGGGGTTGTTTCTAAGTACACTTTGGTACCCAATCATGTACATTTCCGAAGGCTTTGGTTCGATGGTATTCCCTTCAACGCATTGGCACCATGTTCTGCCAGTAGAATTAACTTAACCAACGAACGACGGCAATATACTTACAATTAAATACATTTCTCCGTGTCCCTAAACCGACATTCATTAATAGTTTGGTACAATTCAATCCAGTTTGTACAATTGGAAACAACTTACGATGTTCGTCAACCAGGAATACGTGTAGGCATGGATCAACATTAGAACCCTTGAAGGCTAAACCCAGAGGTGCAACTTGGGCTCCCTAGGTGGCGCAGGCACCACCTAAAACTAATTGTCGAAAAAGGTATGTCATCCCTTACCCATTTTAACCAAAAATTAGGAAATACGACCTTAAATAAATAGCAGCTTCTAGACTCGTCCTAATTGCTAGTGAAATAAGACAAAATGGACAACTAACACAATCGGAACTCAAAAATCCAATACCTCGTCTGACCTCTATCGTCCAACTCATAAAGCTGTAAGAAAACTAAATCCCATATTTCCTACTTCAAGAAATGACCACCTGTGATCACAGGTAGGGACCGATACCGATCACAAGGCGTAAAATCAAGAGTACTAGAAATTGAAATATCAGATGCAACGTTACCTGGCTTCAACATTTCCACACGCAACCACAGAGGGCGGCATGACAGAAAACCAAAGTCTACAGGCTTCGAAGAAAATTCCAGCTGATTCAAATGTCAAAAATGACGTGTTATTTCGTCATGTAAACAATTTCTAATTTATATTAATAGCCAAATATAGTTTTTATGGCCAAATTCAGACGTATTTTCCCTAGGGATTAACAATACAGAATGAGGAAAAACCAGACAGACTAGTGACGGAAAATTTATGAACATTAAATCCGAGGTTAAGAAAAAGTCTTTACTAAATGGAGGTACAATTCAAAATTAAACGTTCAAGGGACAAGGGAATATATTCAAAAAGGTAGGACGAAATCTTAAAAATCAACTAATCGCTGCGACTGCTATCATAATAATATTTTAATTTTGTACGACAAAAACAAACCGTAATAAGGCATAATTTTCTATATCAATATTGGATAGTGGTCTTTGAGGTAGGGATTCTATCAGTTTTTTCATTTCTTATTTTTGCCGTTTTTAATAAATAATCTCAAACCTGTGCGATATGGTTTCAAATATAATCCATTGTGACAGGTTAATTTTGCCACAGGGTCAGGGTTTGTTTTAATAATCAATTTTATTCACGAATGCCTGTTTAGGTTTTATTTTATAATTTACCTTAATGAAATAGTTGTATCTTCACTCGTACACGTACACGTTTGACCTGCCCTGTTCTCAGGCTGGTTTCTAGGGTTTCTGTTCTGACTAATTGCTTCTAGCTTGTCCCCAAATCAGCGTGTGCTTCTTTCGAAGCTTGTAGTTTGTTCTAACACCTTTCTCTTTTGTTTGGCCCTAAATTTCGTTTTCTTCGCCTTGCTTAAAGTCCTCCCTGTGTATAAATGGTCGGTTTTAGTATATTTGGGATAATTTATTTAAGTTCCACTTACATTTGTCTTTCCTAAAAATTTTTGTTGACATTTTCTCTCGACATTGGATTGGATTTAATTCTGGTGTTTTCCACATTCACTGTCCTGGTTTCTGCCTTGCTCTTTGGCGTTCTGTATTGTTTAAACGGCATACGTTGCTTTCAGATTTTGTTTTGAATTCAGTAATAAATAAATAAATAGTTTCTGGGGTTAGGTTCTTCTTTTTGGACTGGCAGTTGGCACTATCAGGGTTTTCCGGTATTGCCAAACCGGAGGGATTAAAATTTGTTCTGTAGCATCTCGGCATTTTCGAGCGGATGGCATGGTTTTGTTGCTATTTCGTTTAAAGCCACAGGTTTTTAGCTGACGACTTTCATTGGGGTTGTCGGCGCATAACGGAAATACTCCGGGCCCCATTTTCGTTACCATGTACCGGTGGTAAAAGGGGAGTGTCATTTCGTTCGTCCGGGCATGAGCCGGCATTCCCATACGGACTTTCGACAAAGTTGCTTTGCGGTGTCGGATTTAAGGTTTCAGTTTTTGAGGCTCAAGTAGATCTTGGATTAAAATTCCGGGACCGCGGTTAAATTCTTGCTGAATTTTTGCCTGCTAGATGCAGGGTTTTGTTTGCAACTTCGATCGTTAACATCGTGTCAGGTGAGTTTTTTTGCTGTTATCTTTTCGTTTTATTTTTGGAATTTATACGTATACACCACGTGCATGGTAAAATCTTCATGTCTAAGGGTTTCTTTCTTTTATTTTTCTCAAGCCATCATCAGCATGAATGATCCTGTCCCAAACCATTGGTATTCGTCCCCTTTTGCTGTCTCTAGAATTTGGAATTTCGAGCCCTCTTTGTTTAAGAGGTAAGTGACCGTGAAGCTTTTTTTGCCTCGTATTTCTCAAATACCTATTATTCGCCTATTTTATGTCCATAAATTATAATTAAAATTTTAGCGAACAGTAGTTATCGAAATTCTGCTTTACAGTATTATGTTCTAAGACTAGTTTTTTGGTAGCTCTGTGTGCTACATCATATTTTGAATAATAATAACAAAGCTTCTCAATTACTTTAATATTTATATTACATTACCTAATTTGTATTCTTTTAAAAGCTTGAATACTTTTTGAGGCTTGATCGTATGCCGTAAATCTCGTAAAATCTATAAGTTATGTTTAGGACCTCTTTATACCAGCTTACGGGCCAGTTGTACCGACTAGGCTTGGATTTTATTTGATTTTAAGTAGTCAGTAACCCGCTTAGTGAATGTAGATTGTTTTTACCGGTTGTTTATGGACTTTCTCGCAAAGCACCTGCAGGAGTTGCTGGGCTATCTGTAATCTTAATCTCAAACCGTAATTTATGAATGAAGGAATTGGTGGTATTAGTTAGTTCTGACAGTATAATTTGTTATCGTAAACGCCGAGTTAATAAGCCTGTCATATATCCCAGACTGTGAAAATTTAAGCATTGTAATCAGTGTTTTTAAACATGCCAATTTATTATTATTAAGGGTCAGTCGCCAGTCTGTCAAGAAAACTTGTTAATGTAAGAAGAAACATCAGAATGGATGTTTTCCGTGGCTTTCGAATAAGTACCACCAAATCTTTTATTTCCTTTTCTTTATAAGTTAAAATGTGTAAGGGCTTGGAGTTTCGGGCGTTATTCTTATGAAGTTGGAAAATTTAGATTTATTTTTGCTTTTGTTTATAACGATTGGTTAAATATTTTTATGTTTTCAGAGAGGTTAATTGACCTATTATTTTATTTTCAATTTGTCAATTGACTAATATTTTGGTGAAGAAACTTATTAAGCTCGTGCACGTTTTATGCTTTTTTTTATTATATCGTACTATTTGCTTTGATGGAACTTAAGGTAGTTACATAGTTGCTTTATAAATAGTTAATCTTATTCTTTTATTATATCGCACTCTTTGCTTTGATGGAACTTAAGGTAGTTACATAGTTGCTTTATAAATAGTTAATATTATTCTTTTGTTATATCGTATTATTTCCTTTTGGAACTTAAAGTAGTTAAGTAGTTGCCTTGCTTTAGCGGTATATTTGCTTTAATTGCACATTTGTTCTATTTATAGATGTACATAAGCGGTATATTTTTGATTATTTATATTTAAACGGTTTCTCCCTATAAGAGATGTTTTCTCGTCATTTCAATGACCTAAATTTTTCTAAAGTCAATTATTTGGTTTTCTTTTTTTATTTTATCTTACATTGATTTGGTTTACTCGATTAGTGCTAAACGCTTAGCTTTTCAGTCGAACTACTGTAGGGGTTTAAAGTTTTAACTATTTTCTTTCTTTTGGCTTCGCTTAAGCTTTTCTTTTACTTTGAATCTTACTTGAACGTTTAAATTTTAAGTCAAGGTATCTTAGGGATTTCACTTTTTAGTTATCTTTACTGGCTTCGCTTAAGCCTTTTTCTTTTTTTATACTTTGAATCTTGCGTAAACTTATGATTTAATTATAATTATCAATTATTTTTCTCGTGTTGTACTTTTTTTATTGTTAATGTAAGATAACATAATGCAGCGTTAAACTTGGTCAGTTAGGATCATTTAGGTTTCTACATATTAACGTTTATCGTTAAAGTATCCATGAACTGTACAATTTTATTTAGTTATCGATGTCCTTGAGTAATAATTTCTTTTGTTTATTAACGTAACTTTTTAATCTTATCTTAAGCTAGTTTAAATTGGGCAATCTGGTTTTCAACGATTACCTCTTTTATTGATAACTCCTTTTTTTAAATTAAAGTAACTGCATATTTTGTATTTTTTTTGTAACTTACTTAAATTTTGCGATTCAGCTCAGGCCACTGACTTTCTCTTTTAATATTAACCTTTTATTTAATATTCTTAAATTTTGTGGTTTAGTTCAAGTGAATTGGTTCTCTCCAAATATTAACATTTTCTATTAACGTAACTTCTGACCTTTTCCTGTTAACGTAACTTCATAATTTTTTTATCAATTAGGTATATTTAAATTAAAGAATGTGTGAAGGCTGTGTGCACTTTTTAAATATGAATGAAAACACAGTTTTGTAGTAAGTGCAAATTTAATAAATAATTAAGCAGAGCGCTTTCGACCTTATAGGTCATCATCAGTGATACCTGAAAGTAAGGAATAAACTGGTTGAAATATAAATAAAAATTTTTTATGGAACATAAATTAGTTTTAAATTTTAAAAAATTGAAAAAGACATTTTGAAAGCAGAAATTTTAATTTTTATTTTATTTTAAGTACTTGAATTTATATTAGGTTTCTATTTTTAGAAAATGATGAGATTTTGAAATTGAAAGGAAAAATTGAAAGGAGAAATTTTAATTTTTGTTTTACTTGATTTTATATTTTTTCTGTTTTTAATTTTTATTTTTTGTAGGTTATATTAGTTCATTACTCACTTGTCAGGTTCACAGTCAGCAATTTATCAGAACAAACAACAGTCAACAAATTAAAATATTATTACAATACATTTAAAATTTAGACCCCGCAACTGCAGGGCATAAAAATTGCTCACGACTGAGCAAGGAAAGTAAAAGAAAAGAGAATTTAAACTGGACCAAAAGTCAAAATTAATGCAACGACAAAAGATAACTCACTAAAGCCATTATTACCGAATGAGAGAGAAAAAACAAATTAGTAATGAATCAAATTGAAGCTATGGACTCAAAAGTTAATAAATTCAGAAATCAATAGATTGATAAGTAAATTGAAGCAAATTAACAAGCCAAACGTTATATTTAATTAATGACAGTAAAATTCACGGAAGGTAATAATTCGCGAATTCGCTGTTGCCGATCGACACGGAAATAAGACGACGTACTTGCTAAAATAATCTGTGACCACCAAAATATGAGTGTTACCTTGTTTAGAACGAGGTAGAGGTCCTATGTAGTCTAGGCTGATGGCTTGCCAAGGTTCCTTTATGTCTGGGCGATTACCCATTAAATCAGCTGGACGTTTCTGCTCTACTTTATTCTAAGCATAAATTCTACATGCACGGACATAACTAGCGACGTCGGATCTCATTTTGGGCCAATAATATCTATCGGAGACCTTCCAAAAGGTTTTAAAAACACCCACGTGCCCTGCTGCTGGATTATCATGGCATCGAAGTAATATCTCTTTTCGTTTATCCTTCGGCACTACTATTTTCCAGTAGGTAGAATGATCTGGGAAATTAGGATTATTGGTCTTAACATACTTAAAGACATTGCCATTCTCGACTCGCCAACAAGGATATTTATCGGCTTCTGCATCATGCCTTTGTACCATTTGTCTGAGGTGTCAGAAAATGATGGCGACGGTGGTTCTTCAACAGCTGCGATAGAATCAGCAGTCACTGGCACTGACCTGGAAAGAAAATCTGGCACGACATGATCTCGGCTTTTACGGTGGATTAATTCAAGGTCGTAAGGTTGCAAATGAAGAGCCCATCGAGCAAGACGTCCTTGTGGATCTTTTAGGTTATGAAGCCATAACAAAGAATGGTGTTCTGTTATCACTTTGAAGTGTACACCCTCCAGATAGTGTCGAAGCTTTTCCACACTCCAAATTACGGCAAGGCAATCCTTTTCTGTGACGGTTAATATCATCTCTTGTGTGGTGAGAGGACGCGAAAGATAGGAAATAACTTTTCTCCGTCATAAAATTGCTGAGTCAGAACTGCTCCTAAGCCATAAAATGACGCATCAGTCTGCAAGGTAAATGCGCGGTTGAAATCTGGACATGTAAGCACGGGAGCTGTGATGAGAGCTTCTTTAATCAAGTTGAATGATTGATGGCATTCGGAAGTCCATTCCCATTTGACATTTTTCCTGGTAAGCCGAGTAATTGTGGCTCTAATAGCGGGGAAGTTCGAGACAAAACGCCTGTACCAAGAAGCGGTGCCAATAAAACGTCGAATTTCTGTAACATTTCATGGAGGTGCTATATTTACAATCGCCTGCACTTTCTCAGGATCCGGTCTTAAACCTTTGGCGTCTACGATGTAGCCAAGGTATCTTAATTCAGGCTTACAAAAGTGACATTTCTCCACGGAAACTATGAGTCCTGCATCTCTCAAACGGTCAAAAACTAGGCCTAGTATTCGAAGGTGTTCAGGAAAGGTTCTGGAGATGATAATTATACCATCAAGATACACCATTACATGCTTTTCTAAGTCGACACCCAGTACACGGTCTACAATACGTTGCCAGGTGACCGGCGCATTGGTTAAGCCGAAGGGCATGCGCAGGAAATGATAGAGATTCCTGTCTGGAACGGTGAGAGCAGTCAATTCATGTGAGGACTCACTAAGAGGTACTTGTCAGAAGGCTGATTTTATGTCGATGGAGCTAATATAGCGGGCGTCTCTGAGGCGAACTAAAATGACTGAACAATATGGAATGTTATAAGACTTCTTAGTTTTACTATTAAGTTTTCTGAAATCTATGGAAAACTTATAGCCATCATCGATCTTGCGTTCCAAACACACTGGACTGGATCAAGGACTTTTAGAGGGCTCAATCACGTCCAGCTTCAACATTTCATCGATCTCCTTGTCCATAGTCCGTTGCTTAAATGGCGAAACTGGGTAATATCGTTGTTTAATCGGCTTAGTGCCTGGTTCAAGTTCTATTACGTGTTCTGCTCCTTTGCAGCAGCTAAGACCAGTACCCATTTCTGATATCTTCTCCTTTACCAGTGCATTTAAAGTCGCTCGGTCGGTTTCGGATAAAGAGTCGCCATCTATAATGCTACAAGTTTCCGTAGGTTGATCATCAGCGGAAAAATGCCAGACGTCCTGCTTCAAGTCGGAGATCACTTCCATGGTTCTCCAAAAGTCGATTTCTAATATTAGTTGGTGGGACAGTTCGGGAAGAACTAAAATATCTATCACCCGAGTTCTATTTAATAAAGTTACAGGAGTCTGAAAATAGCCCAAACTAGAACAAGTTTATCCGTTCACAACGGTACAGTCAGTCTGATGCTTAATAAGTTTTACTCCCAAACTTTCTAAAATTCGGAGACCAGGTTGACCCACAATAGTGCGTCATGCTCCAGAATCTAATAAGCCTAAAATTTTGTAACCCAAAATTGAAATTTCCAAATATGGGTGCTGATCGCCATGCCTAATAGTTTTTTATTTGGAAAAGAGATATTAGCATGGGTAGTTGGTCGGTAGAAGGGTTTTATTGGGAACAGAATTGTTGTTCAAAGAAGCGTTTTTATTGGAAGGAAAGTTGTTGGTCCGTGAAGTGAGAGTAAGGGGAGCAGTCTCACGACGTATCGGCTATTCTGAGAATCGTTTCTCTGACAACGAACATTTAGGACAGTTTCTACTGGTCATACTTGGTACACCGCAGCGGTAACACTGGATTCTGTGCTGTTCAAGGCACTGACTATTTCGATGACCTGGCATATTACAGTTCCAGCACAGGATTGATTTAGATATTTTTGAAGATGTTGGACGTGTCTCTCTTGGTAACTGTCTCACGTCTCGAGAAGATGGTGTTGGAGACGATTCGGTCACTACGTCAACGAATGTTAATTGTTCGTCGTCTCTCCAAGCTGATGCTTCAACAGCCATAAACGCGAAGTCTGGTTCTACAAAATGATGCCTTTTTCTAGGAGGTGGTACATAGTTCTCTGCACGATATTTCTTTAACTCCAACTTGAGACATTCTCCTAGTTCTTCCAACTTGCGGACTACCGGAAGTTGGGTAGTATAAAAAGGTGACAATTTTCGTATAATGATGTCAAGTTGAACGTCCTCTGAGATGGAGCCATGTCCTCTAAACAACGCACTCATATTAGAAAGGTAATCGACTATACTCTCAGTCGAATCCTGAATCCTATCCAGAATGTTCTTAAATAACCGATGACGATAATCTGGCGGTTCGAAATGTTTACAGAGAGGGTCAGACAAACCAGACCAGTCCGAAAATCGATGACGATTCGCACGAAGTCAATTTAGTGATTTACCAGTAAATAAATCGATAGCAGATATAAATAGGTCGCGTTTGGAAAAACCTCGAGCTTCGCGTAGTTCCGAAAGTCGCTCCAAGAAATTATGCACGGACATCTCTCCTGCCTCGCCGGTAAATTTAATACCCCACTTTTCAACACGTTGCGCTTTACTACACGAGTGATGGCGAACGGAAGCGGTAGTTGTTATGTTGTGGCTAACTGCCGGTTGGTTGACTTTAGGCGACGAGCGCGAGTGTCGTGGTCGACTGTTGGACGCATTGCTATTTCCCGACGCATCTGAATCCGACGCATCTGAATCCGACGCATCCGAACCGTCCGAATGAGCTTGATCGCGCAAGATGCTTAAATTCGGATCTTGTTTTAAGAGGCTGTCCAAACAGTTTAATTTGCTTAAAATTTGGAGCAACAAATCATAACGAGTTTGCGATTCCACGGCACTAAAGTTCGCAACCGGAATACGATGAACGCGTGTAAATAAATGAACAAGTTGAGATTGTAAACGTTCAAATTTTGCTTTAGCGGATTCACCGGAGACATTTTTAATCGCGCTGTCAATATTTTGTAAGGTTCTAGTTTTATAGTTACATTCATCGACAAAAACACAAGTATAGGCCAGACGAGTAAAAATTTTACCATTCCTAAAACTGGGCGTAACGCTACTATAAGTTCTTTTATCGTATTGGCATCACTAGCCGGTATTCCACGAATCGTAAGTTCATAAATTAGCATTTCTTTCCTAAGATGGTTAACCTGCATATTATAATCCATTTTGGGAGTGAACAAAACAATAGCAACTGAAAAGTCAACGTAAAAAAAGAGTCAAATCTAGGTACAATCGCGTAAATCGAATAAATTTATCAAAACTACACCAATAGTGTAGTCAAATATAGCAAGTAAAGGTAATTAAATCAGCAATCATAATACAGTACGCAAAGATAAACAAGGTCACGTAAATAAATAAAATAAAATCGGTAATAAATCGCAATATCAAGGACAATCAAAGTTACGTAAGAAGTAAAATAAAATCGGCAATAAACTACAAATTCAATGACAATCAAAGTTACATAAACAAGTCAAATAAAATCGGTAATAAATCGCCAAAATCAAATGCTGTAATAAAGGACTAATACAGTTAAAATTAAAGTCGAAGAGAATATTTAAAGTTCCATCCAGCTCACTATACGTAACAAAGAGAAAAATTAGCAAAAAAAAACGGTAATTTTTTTTTAATTCTCCCCACGTTGGGCGCCAACAATTTGGGACGCACTTTGTTAAAGAAAAAGTGTTTAGTTATAATCTGTCAAAGATACTATGATGAGTATCATTGACTCAGTACTTACCGCTTAAAACTTGAAAAAGAACATTAAAATAATTCGGAAAGGTACTCTAAGAAAGAAACAGAAACAACAGCGTGTTCTGAGTGAAGCAAGTTGTAGTAGAGCGCGTGCAAATTAGCCCTCAGCTCAGTTAGCCGGATATGTTCTATTGGACGCCACCAGTTTTTTACACCGACATAAACTGGAAGTCGCCTTGGTGGACTAGGAACCTACTTCAACACACAACAAACCCGTTATTCATAATTTACTTCAAAAGGTAAGGCGCAGTGAGCTGAATAGAAACAACGTAAATACATTTAACCCTATACATATAAGTAGGGGGAGATGGGATGTTCTGCGCCAACCGAACCGAGCCCTACTGCGCATGCGCCATATATCGCCCACGTGGGCGATTGCTATTTGACCTTGACATTGACCTTGACCTTGAGAAATGACCTTGGCCAACTGTCAGCTGTCACTTGTCATCTGTCATACGTCATCTGTCATCTGTCATCTGTCATACGTCATCTGTCAACTGTCATCTGTCACCTGTCATCTGTCATACGTCATCTGTCAACTGTCATCCGTCAACTGTCACCTGTCATACGTCATCTGTCAACTGTCGTCTGTCATACGTCATCTGTCAACTGTCATCTGTCAACTGTCATCTGTCATACGTCATCTGTCATACGTCATCTGTCATACGTCATCTGTCAACTGTCATCTGTCAACTGTCATACGTCAAACGTCAACTGTCATTCGTCATCTGTCAACTGTCACACTCTTGGGCGTTAACTACTTTGGGCCTTAACTACTTGGGGCTTTAACTACTTGGGGCTTTAACTACTTGGGCATCAATCGGCCAACTCGTTTGTGAGCTGTCGCTTATTAAGTCCAACGCCCTAATGGCTGAAAAGAATCAGTCTTTCTAGTGGTTAAACTGTTTTAACCATCACTTAGAATACTGCTAAAGCCCCAAAACACTGCAATGCAGTGTCCATTGTCAATGATCTTTGCGTAGTAATATATACTTCACCTCGTATATTCTAATATTTTAAATCTCGCACACCGCATTATTGGCAATACGCCAAAAAGTTTGCAACAGCATTGCTAGGCAAAGCGAGTCAAATAAGGCAAGCGAAACACAGCAGCAATCATACTACACGGACCAAGCGGAGATATTCTATTATTAGTTTAGATACGTTTCGACGCGTTTTCCGCGCTTTAGACGTGTTCTTAATCGGGAAACCGTCGAGCGATCCAGCAGTCGCTCGAAAACTTTCCTTGAGAACAGCCAGTTCGTTAAAAATAGCCGCGTGCTTTGTTTTATTGTGTTGTAAAGTGTGTGTAATATTATTTGGTAAATACATTTATTTCTATGTATTATATCAACAAACAAATAAAAATTAGTGATAGCAGGAATTCTGCGGTGGAAATTTAATCTGTTGTATTATGATTTAGCAAAAATTAGTAATTTGTGTTTATAGTAGTGCTAAAATATTACAAGTCTGTCTGTATGCAACACAGATCTATTAGTAAAAAATTATAGTTGTCTTTTTAGCTGTGTAAAACGATTTATTATTTCTACAAAATAAGAAATTTGTGTTTATGGTAGAAAAATATTACAAGTCTGTCTGTATGCAACACCAACCCATTAGTAAAAAATTATAGCTGCCTTTTAACTATGTAAAACAATTTTATTATTTCTACAAAATAATAATTTGCTTGTTTATCTGCCACATAAGCCAATAGTTCTATACGGGTAAAAAGAATATTGCGCAACATTATGAATTAAAAAGTATTAATCGTTGCTAACTATATTTTATTTTTATAGAAAATGTTTGTTTGCCAATATTGTGGTCGCTCGTTTGCATGGAAGAGCAGCCTCACGCGCCATGGGGACTGTCGGCGGGTGAACCAAACATGTGAAGCTTGTGGGGAAACTTTTCAGTCAGTGGGCGTATTACAGCGGCATCAGCGAGAAAAACACAGAGCGCCAAAAAGGCCAACACCCACCCTGCAAGCTCACCAAGCAAAAAGGACCAGACTTGACCTTCAAGATAGTAAGTTAAATTCTTCAGTGTTTTATTACAGGCTTGATTTATAACAAATTTGTTCTTATTTCCAGAACCATCCACGTCAGCCACAAAGTATTGTTCAACGTGTCGAATCGATGTCTCTACCAATCGCTGGGCTGGACATTTAAGAACCCAACACCATCGAGAACAGTGCTGCGTGGTACAGGAGGAAGGTGTGGAGCTTGTTAAAACATCTTTTAGAAGCCGAATTGTGACATACCGACTATCATCAGACCAAGACTCTACCAACGTGAAGAACTATCTCCAACATCTGCGGGCATTATTTGTCAAGTTGGTGGAGGAAACCAGGCAAAACTTTAATCATCTCAAGGTTGGTGTTGAACTTTTCGGCCGCTTCCTCCTGCAGATGAGTGACTCCGAAGAGATTAAGTCCTTTAACAGCAGATACCAGCTGGTAAATGAAGGGACAGATCTGGAGGAATTGTACGAACAGTTTGCAGTGATCCTTGATAAGAAGTATTCTGAATTTGCGGAAAAAGACAGTGGTGAGTATGTCAGTATAATTGCGAAAGGATTAATTCCCGCTATTAATGATTTATATGTAATACTTATTGTTTTTTCTATTGTTACAGGGTGGGCGCTCCAACAACTCCTCCACTTGGAATTAGGGATCAACAGGATCAAGCCTCTAAAGCCATCTTCCTACATCCTGCTGCCAAAGGAGATTGAAGCAAAGAAAGCTGTCTTAAACATCCAGAACACGGATCAAAAATGTTTCATGTGGTCAGTCCTAGCCGCCTTACATCCTTTGGATCGGACTCAACATGCAAATAGAGTCGTGAACTATTTGCCTTTTGAAAACGAGTTGGACTTTACAGGTATGGAATTTCCGATTAAACTTACCGATGTAACTAAGTTTGAACGACTCAATAATATTTCTATCAACGTATACGGACTGGAGAAACTGTTCGAAGATGGTAAAAATATTATTGAAGTCGTCATATACTTTACAAAGTCTCGCAATAGAGAGCGACATGTAAATTTGTTAGTAACCAGTGATGACTATGGTAATAGTCATTACTGCTTAATAAGAAGTTTATCTCGCCTGATCTCAAGACAACTATCTTCACATTGCGGTACAAAGTATTTATGTGATGGTTGTTTATCCTATTTTTATTCAGAGCAAAAATTAAAGACTCATCAAGAACATGATTGCGGGCACGTTTTAGCTAAAGTCCCAACAACAAATTTGAAAAAAAATAAATATGGCGAAGAGATTCCCGAGAATATTTTGAAATTTACAAACTTTGAAAAGAAATTAAAAGTGCCTTTCGTTGTTTATGCCGATTTCGAAACAATCCTTGAACCTATCGATACAGAGGAAAATGTGCAGGATCCCGATACGTCATACACGTTGAGAACGCACAAACATGTCCCGTACTCTTTCGGTTACTACATCAAATGTGACTTTGATGATGCTCATTCGATTTACCAAAGCTATAGGGGTCCGGATGCTCAAAAAGAATTCTTAAAACGGTTAGAGACTGCTTGTAAATCACTCTATAATCGCTTTATGAAGGAAGTAGTACCCATGATTCCTATTTCTGCGGAACAAGAGATTGAGCATCAAAATGCTACGGTATGCCATATATGCGAAAAGCCATTTGATGTAGCATTAAACGACCGCGTGCACGACCATAATCACGTAAATGGCTTATATCGGGCGGCTGCGCACTCTGTATGTAACCTAAATTACAAAATCCCTCAATTTATACCCATCTTTTTCCATAATATGTCCAACTTTGACTCCCACCTGTTTGTTAAGGAATTGGCTTCCAACGAAGAAAAGCTGGATGTTATCCCCCAAAACAAGGAAAAGTATATATCATTTACTAAACATGTTTTGGTGGATAACATCGAGAACAAGGATGGTAAACGGTAGGTATTTTTAAAATTACGCTTTCTCGACAGCTTTCGTTTCATGGCTAGCGGTCTAGATAAACTTAGTCAAAATTTAAAACCGGAACAATGTCGAGAAGTTAGAAAATATTTCGCGGAGGAAAACAAGTTTCAGCTTATTCGAGAGAAGGGTGTTTTCCCATATAATTACGTGGATAGTTTTGAAAAATTGAACGACACGAAGCTACCATCACATAAACACTTTTACAACCAGCTAAAGAAAGAAGACATTAGCAAAGAGGATTACAAGCGTGCTTGGGATGTGTGGAATTTATTTGAATGCAAAACTTTAGGCGAATATTCAGATATTTATTTAAAGTCCGACCTTTTGTTATTAACAGATGTGTTTGAAAGTTTTAGAGACGTGTGCCTTAACACTTACAGTCTAGACCCAGCGCAGTATTTCACGGCGCCATCCCTTTCGATGGACGCCGCACTCAAGGCCACGGCAATTAGCTTGGAATTACTGACAGATCTAGACATGGTACACTTCTTTAAACACGGCATTCGCGGCGGGGTCAGTCAGTGTAGCGTTAGAAAAGCTTTTGCGAACAATAAATTTGTACCTCATTACGATGCTTCCAAACCTACTTCCTACATCATGTATTTGGACGCTACCAATCTATATGGTGCAGCCATGTCACAATATTTACCAACGGGGAATTTTAAGTGGTTGGATGAGGCCGAAATTCAAAGTTTAGATTACATGAATGTCGCGAATGATTCTAAAACTGGCTACATTCTAGAGGTAGATTTAGAATATCCCAAACAGTTACATTATTTACACAACGAACTACCCTTTTGTCCACAATCCATAGCACCACCAGAATCAAAATTCCAAGACATTAAAAAATTAATTCTAAATTTTAAACCTAAAAGTACATATATAATTCATTATCAAAATTTGCGTCAGGCTTTATATTATGGGCTTAAGCTCACAAAAATTCATCGCATTATATCTTTTGATCAATCGCCGTGGCTAAAGAAATATATCGATCTGAACACAGCCATGCGCAATAAAGCGAAAAATAAATTTGAAAAAGATTTCTTTAAACTTATGAACAACGCCGTGTTTGGTAAAACGATGGAAAATGTGGAGAAACGGGTAGATGTTAAACTTGTTTCTCATTGGGAAAATATTGGTAGAAGGTTGGGAGCCGAAGCGTTAATCTCGAAACCACATTTTAAAAATAGCACTATTTTCAACGAGAACCTGGTAGCTATCCAGATGAAAAAACAAAAAGTCACATATACTAAACCTATTTACGTAGGTTTTAGCATCTTGGAAATATCCAAGATTATTATGTATGACTTTTTGTACGGGTATGTTAAGCCAAAATACGGTAACAACGCGGTATTACTCTACACTGACACCGATTCCCTTATTCTAAAAGTTACAACAGATAATTTTTATAATGATAGAAAATTTAGATAGATTCGATACGTCCAACTACTCACAAGATAACCCACATGATATTCCTGTAAACCAGTCAATTTTGGGTAAAATGAAAGATGAGTATGCCGGAAAAATCATTTGGGAATTCTATGGAACCGGGGCGAAGGCACATTGTGTAAATGTGGAGGGAAAGCTAACCAAAAAAGCTAAGGGAGTTCCTGACTACGTCACCCAGAAAGAACTGACTCTGGATGATTACAGAGAAGCGGTTGACGTAGAAGGAACTCACATTCATCTACAGATGACCACTTTCCGCTCACATTTACATGATATGTATGTCGAACTTAAAAATAAGGTAGCACTATCACACGCGGACGATAAGCGCTACCTTATTCCCGGAGACTTGGAGAACACGCTTGCTTGGGGCCATCGAGATATTAAAAAGTATAAGGAATCATCGGAAATTCCATGAGCTAAGACTGATCACCGGCAGCTAACTTTACGCCAATCGTCTTTGGTAGCTGTATGACTTTAGAGGCTGTGATATTAATAATTCATTTTTAGTTAGTTAATTATTGCATTTTATTCTAATCTACCATATTTAATGTATTTACCTATTTACTTTATATGTATATTTTACCCAAGTTTACCCTATTTTTATATTGTGCATTTTACTCTATTTACTCTTTACAGACCACTGTTTGGTTACTTTGTTTACTTTTTAAATTTCTGACACGTTAATAAATGCTTGTTTTTGTGTATATATTGGCGTTTTATTTCCTTAGAGCAAAGAAAAAACAAATTGATATTAAACTATTTATTTAGTAACAGTATAATACTCAATAGTCAGCTTATACAATTCATAAACATGCTTTGCAAATAGGCGTATTAGCTTCTCCGTCCATCGAAAAAGATACTTGTCGGTTGTGGCATCTTCAAACTTTAGACTTCTCTTATCGCCATTGCGATGAAACACTAGCGTGTACTGTCCAATTATCATAAATATATCTACCCAATGGGTATTGAAACAATCAAAAGTGCTTAAAAACTCTTCAAATTCATCACTAGAGAAAGAAATTTTGCCATAACCAATAGTATCCAAAATTACTTGTTTGCGCTTCTCTTTGGACGTAGTAAAAATGACAGTTATAAAGTCATCAATCTCGTAAACTCGGTTAGGCCTAGTCTTGAGAACTGGAACATCAGGACATCTAGAAGGAGATTCAAACGCCTTATCCCAGCCGGAGGAGGTAGCCATTGGTAAGTTTAAATGGTAAGTTTAAAAAATATTCTAACCAAAGATCTCTTTTCTTTGTAAAACTTAATGTCTCTTTTCAACTTGCGTATTTTTTCAAATGCTCGTCTAATCTAACTGTCAAGGCGACTGTCTTTGTCATGTGCTCGAGACTAAATGCCTAAATTTCTCAAGGGGTTCTAGTAATATAGGATAAAATGAAACGTGTAATACAATTTAACTTCTTTATTTAGGTAAAAAATCATAAATATATTCATACAAGATTTTTGAATTCGTAGCACTACATGTACAATATTCTAAACCATGATAAGTACAGGTGGTTTTACTTAGAGATAATTTCGGTACAGCAACACTGTCCCTAGTAAATTCTAAATTAATAATATCGGGTATATGCTTAAGATATTTCATCGTGGAAAAAGTTTCAAGTAAAAAGGTCTTCTTTACATGTCCCTTCACATAGATGATATCAACATCCCGTAGATCGTTGTAGATAATGCGGTGAAGTTCATTGTAATCGGTTTCACCAGAATTGTAGTATAAACCATGTCGGTTCCCATATAGAAACATTGCTTGTTTCTGGCAATCATAGGACAGTTCATAAAACGGTTTAACTGGTTTAAAAAGATAGTTTTTTATTTGCTTCCCATCGTAAATAGCCAATTCTTTAGCTTGAAATTCTGGAACGCTGAATCCTTGAACGTCAACCACAACAAACTTCATCGTGTCTGGGTTGAATAGTAAATGCCTACAACAGATCACGTACTTGACCTGTTAAAGCCTGATACTCAAGCACTCGATCATGAATAATTATACAAAAGGCACGTGACTCAGCCGAGAAGTTTTCGGAACTTTGAAACTCCAACTTAACGTCAATAGTGTTACTCTTGAGGGATTCATTTTGTTTAGAGCAGTCAATAACAAAGAGGGTTCTTCCTGCGAATGCGAGAAAATCCAAGAGCGGCTCACACCGCTGTTTCCCCAAATAGGTTTTTTGAAAGTCCGTATACATCTGATAGGCTTCTGCAAACTGTCTATTGGCAAAGTTTAGGTTTAACGACTCATAGGGGTAAACTTCAGAATTTAAATGTAATTTGACGTCGGTGATGTTTAAATTATCAAAGTAGATACAATCAGCTTCAAAGTTATCTTTTCGCTTCTTCATAAAAAATACAATAACGTATCGGGCTCTCTCAGACATGGTCTTGATGGTCCAAATATCACGCTTTGTCGTTCTCAAAGCTGGCAGTTCATGTAGTTCCCAGTTTCTAAATGGAATATATATCGGTTTGTTTTTTGCAATTTCGTCCAAAAGCCTTAATTTCACTGCATCACTCGGGTAAATATGCCTCACTTTCAACTCAACCGTTTTTAACGATATTGTTGCCTTCTTAGTACCAGTGGACTTGTAGCAGTTGTCGTCATGACGAGCACGAACTAGTTTAATTTTCTATTTACCCATTAAGACATTGTGGTAATCGGCAAACACACCAAACAATATTGAAAGTGGGATACGAAAATTAAAGTCTTTGGAAGTTTCATCTAAGGTCTTGACTGTTCCACTAGGCCAATTCCATCCTGCTATGTCTAGAGCGCGGCTTTCCTGCTCATTTAAACATAGCATATTTTTAACGGTGCTAACAATACCAGGATCTCGAATCTTTTCAATCTCCTTACCATTAACTTCATAGGAAATGTTGTCAAAGAGAAAGGCTCCAGTATTATTGGTTAGATCGCAAGTGCCGGTCTTACCAGTGGCATCTGCTTCCACCTTAAACGTACCCTCGATGTAGAGTTGAGCTTCACTCATATCCAAAAAGACATCTTGCTGATTGATAACAATCTCGATTTCGTCATTGTTATTAAAGGAGTTGGTAAAGGGGTGATAAGTGTGCCATTCTTCGCGAATGACCGACTCATCACTCTTGATCTGATTGAAGATTTGAAGTTTTTCTGACATGGTAGCCGTAAGGACTGCTTATCGACTGCAAATATATTATATTGGAAAACGTGAGTGACCCCTTCGACTTCTGACCACTGAATGATCTACCGGCTGAGGTATTAGTGTTTAAATACCTTTTAAATACTAGAACCATTTCGTCTAAGTTCTAATCGAACTACTACTTCTTCACCTCGAAAATTAAGAGGTCTAGAATCCTGGTCTACTAGCGTGAGAGTAATGTTATAGATGCTTTTCTGGTTCACAGGCAAATAGATTAGATTCCTGGGTTCGATATTTATACTGTAGCCGGGATCGACAGTTGGTGAAAATTCGTAGAGTGTATGTGCGGGATTATTTGTGTAATATGAGCCGGAAATGATGTTACACTCTACTCTAATAGTAACAACTTGTATAATATCCACAGGCTGATCAGATTCGTGGAATTTGCCAGCCTTTAACAGCTGAGGTGAAAATCCCAACAACTTTGCAATACTGTCTTTTGGCTTAAAGTTTATGTCGTAGACGCTGGTTAGCTCACACTTTAACGTATTGTTATTGGGCTTAAGCGACAAGACGCGATTCCGCTCGTCTGCAGAAGCTCTGGGATCTAGGAGCTTACGTTGTAGAAACTGTTCGATATCTTCCAACTCGTAGGACCCTGTTGGTATTTCCAATACTAGCTCCTCCTGATTATTGACAATGTAATAAAACTTGTTTCGTCCCTCTTCTATATTGGGGATTGTGTTCCAAGTGTTTAGCGAAATTAATGCTAAAGAGTAATCAAACCTGGAATCGAGCTCTATGGGAGGTATAAAGTAAGCCTCAAGTCGGTGAGAACGACCTTTTAACGTGAATGTCTGTGACATGACTGATGTCAATAAGCATCAATACCTGTATTTATAAAGTTTTATTGTAGAGAAATGCTAGAGCAAGATGTCCACAGTTTATCATTCCATAATCTTGATACTGTTCGGAATTGAAATATATTTTAACATTTTTCATGTACTTGACAAATTCCTTGGGCGGTTTCAAGTTGCCAAAACTATCAAAATAAACAACTCGATTACCATGTTTCTTGTAAGCTACCCAATGTATTCCGAATCCTGGGTTCCGATCCAAATTAATAACACCACACTCTGTTTTGAGGGGTGCGTTCGGTAAAGTGTCTCGCATAAATACTCCTCTAAAATGCGGTATTTTTAATCGAGTGACGTACGACTTAATATCGTGATCGGATAACGGTTTTTCAGGTAGCTTTATTGGTAGTTTTTTGGCATTTTTCGTAAAAACAATCCATAGCCAGTTTTGTGTTTCTTTAAATACAAGCCGCTACCCTTTTTTCCCAATGCAATCGCTTCCATTGTTTCGTTGTGTCGTTTCGATTCTTTTAACTTCTCCTTGGCACTTTGAGCATCATTAACGGCCTTCGCTATCCCCGCGGCGCCTCCGCTCAGTGCTCCCACGGCACTAAGTCCTGCAAATATGGGAATAAGTGGTAGAAACACGCCCTGTTTCGGTAATGGTATTATTCGTGGTACGTTGATCCTCTTACGTCCTCCCACCTTCTTGACCGTTACTCGTGCAGCTTTAAGTATTTTACTGAGAGTCCTTTTCTTACTAACATCACCAGCACCCGTATGTTTAAGTTGTTTCTTAAGCAGAGTGACCACTGATGATAGGGGTTTCATCTTCTTCTTGCCAGCACCCAACTTGCGTTTTACCTTCATGGCGTTAGTTACTAACCACGCTGAAGCTTTTTCACCAAAACTGGAATCGTTTGCCTTTACTCGCTCCCAAGCTCGGTTCTCCAACACTCGATCGGCTCGATGTCTTTGTTCCAGCTCTTTAGACTTTGCGTATTCGATATCGTGATCGCGACAAACACTATCCAATTTGTTCTTTGGCCGATCGCCTCGAGCCAGCCGCTCTTGAAGTTTGGTTCCCGGCCCGCAATAGGAATAACCAGGCAAATGAAGCTCGAACGGGAGCTTGTTGATAGCTGTATTTAACACACCTGCACCCTGCAGAGTCTTCATTAGTAATGAACTCCTGGGAGGGTGTAGAGTAGTATTTATAGAGAAGCGTCAAAAGAAGCAGAAACTCAAAATCCAAGTTTATAACTGCGATATGAAAAAAGACAAGTCCCTCAGTAGCAAACATGGCCAACTTCTACCTCCTACAATTCGAGCGTTAATATGTGGTCCTAGTAATTGTGGCAAAACCAATGTAATGATTAGTCTTTTGATTGATGAAAATGGTTTAAAATTCGAGAATGTGTACGTGTATTCCAAATCTCTGCAGCAAGACAAGTATGACTTTCTTCAACAGGCTATGGAACATTCCCGTTTAGGCTATTTCGGCTACAGTGATAATGATGAAGTTTTAGATCCTGCCAGTGCCCGGCCTCACTCTGTATTCATATTTGATGATGTAGCATGTGAGAAGCAGGATAAAATACGTAATTACTTTTGTATGGGCCGGCATCATGCAAGTGATTCATTCTATTTATCGCAAACTTACTCGAAAATACCTAAACAGCTGGTTCGTGACAATGCTAATGTATTAATTTTATTTAAACAGGACGACTTAAACTTGAAACATATCTACGATGACCACGTTAATACAGAAATGACATTCGATGCATTTAAACATGTTTGCTCCGAATGTTGGAAAGATCGGTACGGGTTCCTAGTAGTGGTAAAAGACAATGATATTACCAAAGGACGATATCGTAACAAGTTTGATACTTATATCATACCCTAAACCCTCGAGGTTCAGTGTAACACTTGACGTCCTAGAAGTTAGATGTGTTAAGTCTCGAGAAACAGGGTCTGTTTAGTAGTTGTTTTAGCTGTTATCTAGCTGTCTTTCCAGAAACAGGGGTCTGTTTTTTAGCTGTTCTTCCCGAACAGGGTCTGTTTATTAGCTGTTTTTCCAGAACAGAGGCTGTTTTTTATCTGTTTTTCCCGAACAGGGTCTGTTTTTTAGCTGTTTTTCTCCGAACAGGGTCTGTTTGTTGCATGTCTACCCCCATTAGCCAGCTCGATAAAGACGTTAAACGTAGGATTCTCCAAGCTGCACGCACAATAAGAAAGAAGTATTTAGCATTAAAGTTGGAGCGAGGCGAAGAAGATGAAGCTCTTAATAAATTCTTAATGCCTATTACCGATCCTCTGAATAAGCTTGTGAGTGCTTCCGCCACCACCACTGTAAAATCTAAGAAACGTAAGATTAAATTGGAAGAGAGCGTTGGTGTAAAACCCAAAGTTAAACCACCCATAGTAACTCGAGAAGTGAAACCACCTGTAAAATTTTTAACCGAGGAAACTCACTACGGGGATGCTGCTGCTGCTGATGATGACGATGATGCTGTGTTTGAAGAACCAGCTCAGGGTCCTGCGGAACACATAAGAAAGAATTTTGAAGATTCTCTTCGAAAATCTGATGTGTTTGAGACTTTTATCGAGCAGCATCCGAAGATTGCTCAAGAATATCTGAAACTATATTGGTCGAACTCTAGCGAAATAGATGCTAACGGTATGAAATATGATTTAGTGACTGATTCTTGGAACTTAGGTTCAGAACCGGTTAATTTCTTAAAGAATGGTGATATTCAAGTTGGTTCCCTTACGTACAAAGGAACTCTGGGACTATACGATTTATTGTTTCTCAAGGTTCCTCAATTTAATACCGCTGCCGAACAATATAAGGATATTCTAAAGCGAACAGATTTATACTTGAAAGACAATGGTCAGTTGAAAGGTAATAGATCTCACAAATACAATACCATTGTAAAACCACTAATGTCGAGAGGTTCTACGAGTAAAATTCCTTCGCCCGGGGGTAGAATAGTGACCAGATCGAAGTCTGAGAAATCTGGATTTGTGAAATCTGGATCTGCCTTAATGGAATACAACGAAAAACCCAAAGAATATGTCTACTATGATGACGTAAATGAGCTGGTTGACAGGTTAAAAAAGCTAGACGATTCCAATCAGGTTGGCAACAATAATAACATGAACGAGATTTGGAGCATTTTGCACGAATTGGAACACCTTGGAGTAATTGAATTCTATAAATAAGTTTGTTTAAAGCTGTTATGCCTCAGTACCGCAGTAATCATGAATAAGTTTGGACGTTCCTTGCCTACGTCGTCTAATCAAAAACGAGTGAGAGTGTTGCAAGCACCTAACTTGATCACTCTTACAAAAGATGGTGATTACGATATTCGAGATCATCGGCTTTGTAACGTCAAATCACCAGCAGATATCGCTGATGCCGTAAATAAAAAGTTTGTAGAGAGTAGGCTAACTTCACTTTCTACTACCATTGATAGATCGCTGAATAATAAAATACAAGTATCCCACGTGGAGATGCTGAGGCAAGTAACGGGGTTGGAACAAAAAGTAAACAACTCTATCGGTAGTATTGTAAAGCAAATGGAGGCCTTTAAAAAAACTAATAAGGATTATGTAGACTCGGTATCCGATCAACTTAAGCTGCTTGATAGCAAATTCAAGAGCGAGACTTTAATTTGGGATTCAAACCTGGATCACCTATCTGCCCAATTCAAGGATCTCGAAAAACTCCTGAAAGTTTACACAAATATGGCTATTCAAAATGCTCTCAGACCAGTCAGGACGGATATGGGAAAGATTCGTGAAGAATTCTCAAAATTATTACAAACAGTTGATTTGCTAAAGAAAGGATCTTCCCGTCCACCAACTGTCTAAAATTTAGAACGTATATAATTCGATATCTTGCTGCCGAACCTCATTCTTTGTGAAATAATGGCTAAGGGTATTACGAAGGCGAGAGAACAAGTTGTTAAGGAACTACATAAACCTGCTAGAATCAAATTTAAACGTCGCAGATTTATCCAGTATGGTTTAGATGATACGTTTGCTTCCGATCTTGCTCAACTCGATCAGTACGCTCGTGAAAACAAGGGATTTAAATACATCTTGGTTGTTATTGATTGTTTTTCCAAATTTCTCTGGACCAGGCCTCTAAAGTTAAAAAATGCTCAGGATGTGACTAATGCAATGGATCATGTACTCAAACAGTCTCGGAGGATTCCGAAAAAGCTGGTGACAGATAATGGGAAAGAGTATTATAACGCTAGCTTTCAAAGTCTTATGAGGAAGCATGGCATACATCATTACAGTACCTTTAGTATTTTAAACGCTTCTATTGCTGAACGAGTAATTCGAACGCTCAAAGAACACCTGTTTAAGTTGTTTACCTTGAATGGTAACCATAAATGGATCGACTTGTTGGAACAAGTTACAAATACTTACAACAACACGAAACATCGTACGATTCACATGAAACCGAAGGATGTTAGCAAGAGTAATGAGAAGAAAATATTGGACTCTGTTTATAGTCGTTTAAAGGTTGTGGGAAAGCAAAAATTCAAAGTTGGTGACATTGTTCGCATAAGTAAGGCTAAGCACGTGTTTGAAAAGGGTTATGTACCCAATTGGACCACTGAGTTGTTCAAAGTATCTCAGGTGAAGATTACCAATCCTACGACTTATTTGCTAGAGGATATGGGCGGTCAACCAATTAGCGGTGGATTCTATGAAGAAGAATTGCAAAAAACCACACAACCTGACATATTTCTTATTGAGCAAGTTTTGCGTAAAAAAGGCAAAAAGATGTATGTGAAATGGCTTGGGCTTGATAAGTCACATAATAGTTGGATAGATATGGCTAAGGATGTGGTTTAGGCCTGATCTTTGTACAAAAAGACGGCATTTTTTCCGGTTTTCATCAGTTGAAATCATGCCTTATTGCAAAGAGTGTGATACGGAAATTTTGTTTCGTAGTGCTCATAACCGTACCACAAAACATAAGCAGCAATGTAGTGAGAACTTGTACTCTCATGTAAAACTAGTTCGAACTGCTTTTAAACAACGGATACTAACTTATCATCTGACGAGTGACTTACATTCAACTGATGTCAAGCAATATTTAGGAAATCTAAAAGATACGGTTATTACTCTACTCACTGATCCTTTAAAGACTTATCCCCAGCTTAAAGCTAATATGGAGCTATATGGTTGTTATCTGTTGGCATCAACACAAGAACAAGACATTAAATCGTTTAATACAAAATTTAGTGTTATTTCTCCCAACACTAATTTGGATGACTTTTACAGCGAATATCAGATGTCTCTAGTGAAAAAAGCTTCCGAATTCACCGAGATGGGAAGCGGATGAGCGTTATCCAGACTACTGTTTCTCGAACTTAACATCAATAAATGTGGAGTGGGGGTAGAGCTCACTCTATAATACCATTACTACGTTGGCAGTCGTCGCTATTTTAGTGTGAGCCATGGCAAGTAAAAGTTGTACCGCTGCTGCTGCTCCTGCTGCTCCTGCTGCTGCTGCTCCTGCTGCTGCTTCTGAGGTGATGGAAGACGACGGCTATAGTTCCCAAAGCTCATCGCCCTATTGGACTTATTTAGACAGTATGATTCTCCGAAGTAATAGAGAAATTCGCAAGGAGAATAAACTCTTGGGCGAATTTTGCTATCCTGCTGGTAATTTTACAGTAATTGTGGGTCTCAGTGTTGCCCGGGGGATGATACCATGTGTTAAACTAGTCCCCACAACGTCTGAACATGAGCCAGCCTCCCTCAGTCATTCTGATTGGATCGAGTTTTTGGAGATTATTGACAAGATGTTGGAAGTTATTGATGGAAGTGTGACAACAACGCTGATGTCGTCATCGGAAAATTTTACTGTATCCAGTGCTATTCTTTTAAACGAACGAATATTTAGACTCGGAAGCAATGATGTAACTTTAACGTTTTCTTGTAATGATATAAATTCTATTGTTAGCATTAAGAGTTTAATTAACTTTAGATTAGAATTAGTGAATCGTTTACAATTTAGAACCTATTATGATGATACTTTACAGTATGCCCAATGTTTTGCTGATATTAAGGAAAACTTTTTTGAAATTATTACCAATCTCTGTAATTTAAACCTGTTTGAACAAAGTTATTACATGTTGGAATTATTGCATTATAATCCGCAAAAATTGCTCGATGACTTTGATAAACTGTGCATGTATGCTGATGATTCATAATAATAAATATTTTAAAGCTTTGGGTTCTTTTCTTTCACCCTTCCCTCTCCTTTCCCTCCGATAGTAAATATTTCTGCTGTTACTAATAAATACAACTCGATTCTAGCAGAGATTTCATAGTTGTTTCAACAATCGTTACATACAGTTCTAATCTATCGAGACCTGTCGTGACTTGTCTGCAGACTGTTTAGAAGTTAGTTCAACACCGACGTTGTTGTCTTTGAGTTTGGCCAGTGTACAAGATGTCTAAACAACGTCAGGAAGTTTGCATCGATCTTCAGGGCTATCCTTTAGCCAGTGGGTTTATACCAAAGGAGTTGGCTGTGTATGATGGTGCTCGATTTTGCAGCTTTCTCTTCAAGCCTCCGTATGGTAGGAAATTTTTAAAGCCTGAAGACCTCAAAATAGTAGAACATCTGGAGGAGAAATACCATGGCCTAATGTGGGAGTCTGGTTATTTGGACTTGAACCAATTTGAAAGTGTTTTACGTGACGTCTGTCTTCAGTATGATTCTCCTAAATTTCTGGTTAAGGGTGATTTAAAGGCAACTTGTTTAAAACAGATGTTTGATTCTTGTCTTATATTTAGTATTCCTTTAAAGACTGAACCTAAATTAAGTAAATATAAGAAAGTTGTGGAATGTTTTCATCATAAGGACTTTACTGTTTGGCATTGTGCCTGTAATAATGTTAAGTTATTGTATAATTTCCGACATTGTTTTTTAAATGATATGGAATAAAAGTATATATCTTATCTTGTTTGTTTTATTTCTTAGTTTAGTTAGATTAGTCTAAGTAGAAAGACGAAAAATGATTAGCCACAGTGCAGATTGTACTCATTGCTCAGATGCCGGTTTTATCACTATTCGCACTTTTGAAGAAAGACTGATTACGTTTGAAAATTGGCCTAATAAAGTTAGTCCTAAAGACTTAGCACAGGCTGGTTTTTATTACACTCAGCGATTGGATATAGTTAAATGCGCATTTTGTCATTGTGACTTTGCTGACTGGAAGGAAGGAGACGACCCGTTAGCCGATCACTATAAGTACTTCAAACATTGTCGGTTAGCTAAAGTATTGGAGAAGTGCCGGCAAATGAAAAAGATAGTCACACCCCGAAGCTTAAAAAAGATAAAACCAGAACCGCTCCGAACTCTTCATATTAGTTCTCTGTTCTTAATACCGCTTTTCGCACTATCATTCGGTGGAATTATACACCTATGCGACATTATAAATCTCTATCATCCTACGTTTTAAATCATTTTGACGCCAGTCATGGCTCTGTTAAGTTCATCCTTTATTCTGCTAGTTGCAGTAGTACACAACGTGTTCTACGTATGTCGACCTTTTAATGTTAAAAACGCCTCTGTTTTGTTCGATTTTGACGATTCTAACGCTAGCAACCCATGAATTCCGATGGCTTTCAACCCTCAGATTACTGACCATCTGCCTGTATTCTCCGCAGCGATGCCTCTGTCAAACAGCAGCTCTTTTCGCTACAAGATTCATTTTCTCTTTCAAGACTCGACGATTGGCGAAACAGGTTGGATGACGTTTCTTAGCAAGTGCAAGAATGAGATCGCCTCTCCTGCAATTACTCCTACTACTAATTCTACACTAGCCCCATCTTTATCCGAAAATATGAACAGTATTTCTAGTCTCCTTGTATTCCTAGCAGTAACCTGTTTAATATTATTAACTAATTTCGTATATAAAGTTGTTAAATATCGTTATATAGTGTGGTTAAATAAATAATTTTTCTACTTGTTGGTTTTATTATATATACTACGCAAAGATCATTGACAATGGACACTGCATTGCAGTGTTTTGGGGCTTTAGCAGTATTCTAAGTGATGGTTAAAACAGTTTAACCACTAGAAAGACTGGTTCTTTTCAGCCATTAGGGCGTTGGACTTAATAAGCGACAGCTCACAAACGAGTTGGCCGATTGACTTTGGGTTTTTTCCAAACGATTTGTTATGTCACGTTGAACGCGTGATGTATGTTAAATATTAATTTTGGCGTTTGATAAGTGACAAATGACAGTTGACATGTCTTAAATGACTGGTGTCGGTTGACATGCTTTTACGCACACCTTATAAGGTCATTTTGAACACGTTACGTATATTAAATTTCTACTTGCAAACGTTGGTCCTTCTGGCTGCAAGTCTATATCCCATCAGCACAATATTTTATGTGAAGCCGATAGCCAGGTTGGTTAGAGCGCTGATATTCCAACATCTGTGTCCGGGTTCGAATCCTAGCATGTGCAAAAATGAAGAAAAAAGTTTTTGACGTCATATTCGTGAAATAATAATATTTTTAGGAATAGTATTAAAGTCCGACGCGGTTAGGCCCCAAATAGATAGTGCCCAAGTAGTTGATACCCAAGTAGTTAAAGCCCCAAGTAGTTAAAACCCCAAGTAGTTAAGGCCCAAAGTAGTTAAGGCCACAAGTAGTTAAGACCAAAGTAGCAACGCCCAAGAGTGTGACAGTTGACGTATGACAGATGACGTATGACAGCTGACATATGACATATGACAGTTGGCAGTTGGCAGTTGACAGATGACAGTTGGCAGTTGACAGATGACAGCTGACAGATGACAGATGACAGGTGACAGATGACAGGTGACAGATGACGTGTGACAGATGACAGTTGACAGTTGACAGCTGACAGATGGTCAAGGTCATTTCTCAAGGTCAATGTCAAGGTCAATGGCAAGGGCAAGGGCAAGGTCAAGGTCAAGGTCAATGTCAAGGTCGGTTCGGTTGATGGTGAACGCACTAGCTCCCCCTACTCATATATTTACACAAAAAAAGTTTACAAATGTTGTTCATAAAAACAAGAAAATTGGGCGATTTTGTCCCCGCAAAATAATTAAATTAAATACAAAAAAAACTTCCTGAAGAAGTCCGTCCTCAGAAACACGTGGCCCCTTAGCCTTCACCCAAGAAAAGGGTAGGATGACTCCTAGCACCCACCGGAAAAAGATATAGGGATGTTTCTTAGCCCCTACCGAAGACAATAGGGAGGCTTCTTTACAACCAGCGGAAAAGCCCTAGGAAAAACAATTCCTAGTAGTTAGGGTAATTTAAATATGAATGAAAACACAGTTTTGTATTAAGTGCAAATTTAATAAATAATTAAGCAAAGCGCTTTCGACCTTATAGGTCATCATCAGTGCTACCTGAAAGTAAGGAATAAACTGGTTGAAATACAAATAAATTTTTTTTATGAAACATAAATTAGTTTTAAATTTTAAAAAATTGAAAAAAAAACATTTTGAAAGGAGAAATTTTAATTTGTATTTTATTTTAAGTACTTGAATTTATATTAGTTTTCTATTTTTGGAAATGATGAGATTTTGAAATTGAAAGGAGAAATTTTAATTTTTATTTTACTTGATTTTATATTTTTTCTGTTTTTAATTTTTATTTTTTGTAGGTTATATTAGTTCATTACTCACTTGTCAGGTTCACAGTCAGCAATCCATCAGAACAAACAACAGTAAACAAATTAAAATATTATTACAATACATTTAAAATTTAGACCTTCATTTGACAAAACAATTTTAATTTAACTGTCACATCTTTGATGGTGCAATTCGAAACGTTCAGGAACCATGAGGTTGCTAAATCGTTATGGGAAATTTATTTTGTAACCAGAAATAACTAGTGTGAAGCCTGGTTAGAAATTGCGCGAAATTCAAATTTTGACAACAGAAACCAGTCATGTGTGAAATCTAACCCTATAAATTAAAAGGGGGTTGTAAATTATGTTGTATTTAAATCTTGAATTAAAGGGAAAGTCTGAGGGAGCATGAAATGAAAGATACTAATCAATTTGAATCCAAACACTAAAGAAATGTTTAGAGTCAAATTAATCGTATAATTTTGTAATGTTAATAGCCTGCATTTACCGACTTCTCCTTAAATGCAGGCTATTAACATTACACACTTATACGATTAATTTGACTCTAAACATTTCTTTAGCGTTTGGATTCAAATTGATTAGTATCTTTCATTTCATGCTCCCTCAGACTTCCCCTTTAATTCAAGATTTAAATACAACATAATTTACAACCCCCCTTTAATTTATAGGGTTAGATTTCACACATGACTGGTTTCTGCTGTCAAAATTTGAATTTCGCGCAATTTCTAACCAGGCTTCACACTAGTTATTTCTGGTTACAAAATAAATTTCCCATAACGATTTAGCAACCTCATGGTTCCTGAACGTTTCGAATTGCACCATCAAAGATATGACCGTTAAATTAAAATTGTTTTGTCAAATGAAGGTCTAAATTTTAAATGTATTGTAATGATATTTTAATTTGTTGACTGTTGTTTGTTCTGATGGATTGCTGACTTTGAACCTGATAAGTGAGTAATGAACCAATATAACCTACAAAAAATAAAAATTAGAAACAGAAAAAATATAAAATCAAGTAAAATAAAAATTAAAATTTCTCCTTTCAATTTCAAAATCTCATTTCTAAAAATAGAAAACTAGTATAAATTCAGGTACTTAAAATAAAATAAAAATTAAAATTTCTCCTTTCAAAAAGTCTTTTTTTCAATTTTTTAAAATTTAAAACTAATTTATGTTTCATAAAAATTTTTTATTTGTATTTCAACCAGTTTATTCCTTACTTTCAGGTAGCACTGATGACCTATAAGGTCAAAAGCGCTCTGCTTAATTATTTATTAAATTTGCACTTAATACAAAACTGTGTTTTCATTCATATTTAAATTACCCTAACTACTAGGAATTGTTTTTCCTAGGGCTTTTCCGCTGGGTGTAAAGAAGCCTCCATATTGTCTTCGGTAGGGGCTAAGAAACATCCCTATATCTTTTTCCAGTGGGTGCTAGGAGTCATCCTACCCTTTTCTTGGGTGAAGGCTAAGGGGCCACGTGTTTCTGAGGACGGACTTCTTCAGGAAGTTTTTTTGTATTTAATTTAATTATTTTGCGGGGACAAAATCGCCCAATTTTCTTGTTTTTGTGAACAACACTTGTAAACTTTTTTTGTGTAAATATATGTATAGGGTTAAATGTTGTTTCTATTCAGCTCACTACGCCTTACCTTTTGAAGTAAATTATGAATAACGGGTTTTGTTGTGTGTTGAAGCAGGTTCCTAGTCCACCAAGGCGACTTCCAGTTTATGTCGGTGTAAAAAACTGGTGGCGTCCAATAGAACATATCCGGCTAACTGAGCCGAGGGCTAATTTGCACAAGCTCTACTACAACTTGCTTCACTCAGAACACGCTGTTGTTTCTGTTTCTTTCTTAGAGTACCTTTCCGAATTATTTTAATGTTGCTTTTCAAGTTTTAAGCGGTAAGTACTGAGTCAATGATACTCATCATAGTATCTTTGACAGATTATAACTAAACACTTTTTCTTTAACAAAGTGCGTCCCAAATTGTTCGCGCCCAACGTGGGGCGAATTAAAAAAAAATAACCGTTTTTTTTGGTAATTTTTCTCTTTTTTGCGTATAGTGAGTTGGATGGAACTTTAAATATTCTCTTCGACTTTAATTTTAACTGTACTAGTCCTTTATTACAGCATTTGATTTTGGCGATTTATTACCGATTTTATTTGATTTGTTTATGTAACTCTGATTGTCTTTGAATTTGTGGTTTTATTGCCGATTTTATTTTACTTCTTACGTAGCTTTGATTGTCCTTGATATTGCGATTTATTACCGAATTTATTTTATTTATTTACGTGACCTTGATTATCTTTGCGTACTGTATTATGATTGCTGATTTAATTACCTTTACTTGCTATATTTGACTACACTACTGGTGTAGTTTTGATAAATTTATTCGATTTACGCGATTGTACCTAGATTTGACTCTTTTTTTACGTTGACTTTTCAGTTGCTATTGTTTTGTTCACTCCCAAAATGGATTATAATATGCAGGTTAACCATCTTAGGAAAGAAATGCTAATTTATGAACTTACGATTCGTGGAATACCGGCTAGTGATGCCAATACGATAAAAGAACTTATAGTAGCGTTACGCCCAGTTTTAGGAATGGTAAAATTTTTACTCGTCTGGCCTATACTTGTGTTTTTGTCGATGAATGTAACTATAAAACTAGAACCTTACAAAATATTGACAGCGCGATTAACAATGTCTCCGGTGAATCCGCTAAAGCAAAATTTGAACGTTTACAATCTCAACTTGTTCATTTATTTACACGCGTTCATCGTATTCCGGTTGCGAACTTTAGTGCCGTAGAATCGCAAACTCGTTCTGATTTGTTGCTCCAAATTTTAAGCAAATTAAACTGTTTGGACAGTCTCTTAAAGCAAGATCCGAATTTAAGCATCTTGCGCGATCAAGCTCATTCGGACGGTTCGGATTCGGATGCGTCGCATTCAGATGCGTCGGGAAAAAGCAATGCGTCCAACAGTCGACCACGACACTCGCGCTCGTCGCCTAAAGTCAACCAACCGGCAATTAGCCACAACATAACAACTACCGCTTCCGTTCGCCATCACTCGTGTAGTAAAGCGCAACGTGTTGAAAAGTGGGGTATTAAATTTACCGGCGAGGCAGGACAGATGTCCGTGCATAATTTCTTGGATCGACTTTCGGAACTACGCGAAGCTCGAGGTTTTTCCAAACGCGGCCTATTTATATCTGCTATCGATTTATTTACTGGTAAATCACTAAATTGACTTCGTGCGAATCGTCATCGATTTTCGGACTGGTCTGGTTTGTCTGACCCTCTCTGTAAACATTTCGAACCGCCGGATTATCGTCATCGGTTATTTAAGAATATTCTGGATAGGATTCAGAATTCGACTGAGAGTATAGTCGATTACCTTTCTAATATGAGTGCGTTGTTTAGAGGACATGGCTCCATCTCAGAGGACGTTCAACTTGACATCATTATACGAAAATTGTCACCTTTTTATACTACCCAACTTCCGGTAGTCCGCAAGTTGGAAGAACTAGGAGAATGACTCAAGTTGGAGTTAAAGAAATATCGTGCAGAGAACTATGTACCACCTCCTAGAAAAAGGCATCATTTTGTAGAACCAGACTTCGCGTTTATGGCTGTTGAACCATCAGCTTGGAGAGACGACGAACAATTAACATTCGTTGACGTAGTGACCGAATCGTCTCCAACACCATCTTCTCGAGACGTGAGACAGTTACCTAGAGAGACACGTCCAACATCTTCAAAAATATCTAGATCAATCCTGTGCTGGAACTGTAATAAGCCAGGTCATCGAAATAGTCAGTGCCTTGAACAGCACAGAATCCAGTGTTACCGCTGCGGTGTACCAAGTATGAGAAGTAGAAACTGTCCTAAATGTTCGTTGTCAGAGAAACGATTCTCAGAATAGCCGATACGTCGTGAGACTGCTCCCCTTACTCTCACTTCACGGACCAACAACTTTCCTTCCAATAAAAACGCTTTTTTGAACAACAATTCTGTTCCCAATAAAACCCTTCTACCGACCAACTACATTCCCATGCTAATAACTCTTTTCCAAATAAAAAACTATTAGGCATGGTGATCAGCACCCTTATTTGGAAATTTCAATTTTGGGTTACAAAATTTTAGGCTTATTAGATTCTGGAGCATGACGCACTATTGTGGGTCAACCTGGTCTCCGAATTTTAGAAAGTTTGGGACTAAAACTTATTAAGCATCAGACTGACTGTACCATTGTGAACGGATAAACTTGTTCTAGTTTGGGCTATTTTCAGACTCCTGTAACTTTATTAAATAGAACTCGGGTGATAGATATTTTAGTTCTTCCCGAACTGTCCCACCAACTAATATTAGAAATCGACTTTTGGAGAACCATGGAAGTGATCCCCGACTTGAAGCAGGACGTCTGGCATTTTTCCGCTGATGATCAACCTACGGAATCTTGTAGCATTATAGATGGCGACTCTTTATCCGAAACCGACCGAGCGACTTTAAATGCACTGGTAAAGGAGAAGATATCAGAAATGGGTACTGGTCTTGGCTGCTGCAAAGGAGCAGAACACGTAATAGAACTTGAACCAGGCACTAAGCCGATTAAACAACGATATTACCCAGTTTCGCCATTTAAGCAACGGATTATGGACAAGGAGATCGATGAAATGTTGAAGCTGGACGTGATTCAGCCCTCTAAAAGTCCTTGATCCAGTCCAGTGTGTTTGGAACGCAAGAGCGATGATGGCTATAAGTTTTCCATAGATTTCAGAAAACTTAATAGTAAAACTAAGAAGTCTTATAACATTCCATATTTTTCAGTCATTTTAGTTCGCCTCAGAGACGCCCGCTATATTAGCTCCATCGACATAAAATCAGCCTTCTGACAAGTACCTCTTAGTGAGTCCTCACATAAATTGACTGCTCTCGCCGTTCCAGACAGGAATCTCTATCATTTCCTGCGCATAGCCTTCGGCTTAACCAATGCGCCGGTCACCTGGCAACGTATTGTAGACCGTGTACAGGGTGTCGACTTGGAAAAGCATGTAATGGTGTATCTTGATGGTATAATTATCATCTCCAGAACCTTTCCTGAACACCTTCGAATACTAGGCCTAGTTTTTGACCGTTTGAGAGATGCAGGACTCATAGTTTCCGTGGAGAAATGTCACTTTTGTAAGCCTGAATTAAGATACCTTGGCTACATCGTAGACGCCCAAGGTTTAAGACCAGATCCTGAGAAAATGCAGGCGATTGTAAATATAGCACCTCCATGAAATGTTACAGAAATTCGACGTTTTATTGGCACCGCTTCTTGGTACAGGCGTTTTGTCCCGAACTTCCCCGCTATTAGTGCCACAATTACTCGGCTTACCAGGAAAAATGTCAAATGGGAATGGACTTCCGAATGCCATCAATCATTCAAGTTGATTAAAGAAGCTCTCATCACAGCTCCCGTTCTTACATGTCCAGATTTCAACCGCGCATTTACCTTGCAGACTGATGCGTCATTTTATGGCTTAGGAGCAGTTCTGACTCAGCAATTTTATGACAGAGAAAAGTTATTTCCTATCTTTCGCGTCCTCTCACCACACAAGAGATGATATTAACCGTCACAGAAAAGGAGTGCCTTGCCGTAATTTGGAGTGTGGAAAAGCTTCGACACTATCTGGAGGGTGTACACTTCAAAGTGATAACAGAACACCATTCTTTGTTATGGCTTCATAACCTAAAAGATCCACAAGGACGTCTTGCTCGATGGGCTCTTCATTTGCAACCTTACGACCTTGAATTAATCCACCGTAAAAGCCGAAATCATGTCGTGCCAGATTTTCTTTCCAGGTCAGTGCCAGTGACTGCTGATTCTATCGCAGCTGTTGAAGAACCACCGTCGCCATCATTTTCTGACACCTCAGATAAATGGTATGATGCAGAAGCCGATAAATATCCTTGTTGGCGAGTCGAAAATGGCAATCCCTTTAAGTATGTTAAGACCAATAATCCTAATTTCCCAGATCATTCTACCTACTGGAAAATAGTAGTGCCGAAGGATAAACGAAAAGAGATATTACTTCGATGCCATGATAATCCAGCAGCAGGGCACGTGGGTGTTTTTAAAACCTTTTGGAAGGTCCCCGAGAGATATTATTGGCCCAAAATGAGATCCGACGTCGCTAGTTATGTCCGTGCATGTAGAATTTATGCTCAGAATAAAGTAGAGCAGAAACGTCCAGCTGGTTTAATGGGTAATCGCCCAGACATAAAGGAACCTTGGCAAGTCATCAGCCTAGACTACATAGGACCTCTACCTCGTTCTAAACAAGGTAACACTCATATTTTGGTGTTCACAGATTATTTTAGCAAGTATGTCGTCTTATTTCCGTGTCGATCGGCAACAGCGAATTCGCGAATTATTACCTTCCGTGAATTTTACTGTCATTAATTAAATATAACGTTCGGCTTGTCAATTTGCTTCAATTTACTTATCAATCTATTGATTTCTGAATTTATTAACTTTTGAGTCCATAGCTTCAATTTGATTCATTACTAATTTGTTTTTTCTCTCTCATTCGGTAATAATGGCTTTAGTGAGTTATCTTTTGTCGTTGCGTTAATTTTGACTTTTGGTCCAATTTAAATTCTCTTTTCTTTTACTTTCCTTGCTCAGTCATGAGCAATTTTTATGCCCTGCAGTTGCGGGCGTGGTGGTGTCTGGATCCATCCTGGTGCGAAACTTGATGGATTTGGACACTATCGCTTAGAATTGTACTGCACTGGGTTAACTAGGTGGGGTAGGAGTCCCCTGAATGCCGTGGCAAAGTACGCCTTCCGCTACCTTCCTTCTATTGTCTGTAGTGGGTGAGCCCTCAGCTGCCTTACTACTTTCACTTGCCATCGCCGCCTTATGCCTTGTTTTCTTTTAGTTGTCATTACCTGATTATCTTTACCTTATCGTCACTTTCCGATTGTAGTAACTTAATTTAGTGTAGCTTACCTTTCGTGTTTATCAGTCTCACGTAGACATCCATCTCGGTGCGAAACGGGATGGGGGTCGGTTACCTAAACCTTTGCGTTCATTTTTAACTTTACCGTACCTTCACCTTGGCTATTCTAGTAACGATTTCAAGTTTAATTTAGAGTAGCTTACCTTTTTGTACTTTTGCCAGTGTCACGCAGACACCCATCTCGGTGCGAAACGGGATGGGGGCCCGCGTGTCACATGGGAATTTAAGTTTGATTACTTGGTTAGAAGGCGGTGATTAATTAATTTTGGACCTAATTTTCGTTATCGTTTTTTTATCTTCATTCATTATTAATTGCCTTTTATTATAGACTGGGGCCAAGAGCCTTTATTTATTATCATGACTGGACCTTTTTTATTACCTTGATTTGACGTATTTATTTACCTTGATGTGACCTTTTACTTTGATTTGACTTAATTTTCTCTACCTTAACTTGATTTTATTATTATTCCCTACCTGTGTCTGGAAATTTCGGTCGTTTGAACTAGCATATGTTTTTGCTCGATTACGACCTTGTCTTTCCTTCGGGAATTTAGAGTAGAAACACAACTTTCTCTCCTTTTTCTGATTTTGTGAAGTTGAGAAGACCACTTATGGTGGGATTTACTGCTAGTTTTTGGTAAATAGCCCAATTTCCTTTATCTCGATTTGCGAACCTTTAGTTTGATTTACTTGATTCATTTACTTGTGAGTGAGTACCTTTCTTGCATTTGCTTTGATTTACTTGTATTTGCGTTAATTTACTTACCTTTGCGATAATTTTCTTACCTTTCGGGTAATTTACTTACCTTTGCGTTTATTTTGATTTTGATTACATTTACTTTGGTTTATTTCGATTACCTTTGCGTTCATCCCGTTACCTTTGTTTCTCCTTGATTTACTTACCTTTAGTTTGATTTACTTACCTTACCGTGATTGGCCTTTGATTGGCTTTAATTTGCTTTGATACCTTTGGTATTTCATTTATTACTTGGATTTGTGTTAGGTCTAGGTCTTGGCAGGACTATATAGTAGTCTGCAGCCATTTCAGTATTTACTGATTTTGCGCCTAGATCCTTACTGATATATTTTGTCTATTCACCGTTTAGACAAGATAAAACTATCCCGATTGCGACTTTACTTTATCTTGGCTTTGTATCGATTTGCACATTTGTCCCTATCTCGTTTTACAGGCTGCACGGTGTTGGGTGCTACCGGATGTCGCTTCGACGCTCTTTGTTAGATCATGGATCCTTCGGAGAGCAGACCGACTGGAAGGGCTGTTCAGGGGGGGCGGAAGTCTGACCCCTGGGGTACCAGTTTGCTCATCGAACTTGTTCGGCGGGCCAGGGGAGGACCAAGCTGCGTTGTTCGGCCTGAGCTCAAGTCGGCCTATTAGGTTGCGACAGGCCGGTGGCAGTGCCACCGCTCAGAACACCCTAATTAATTTTCTTTGTTTTATACAGGGACCGATGTGCTTCCCATTTGGTACATCTTTTAGGTTGGTGGGTGCTACAATCCACTCCCTCTTGTATGATGGATCATCTGGGCTATCCCTCTTTTCTTCCCATTTTACTTCTTTTGTATATATTTATCTTTCCCGTTTTAGTTGTCCACCCTTCGGTTGCTTTGACGCATACCACTTGGTGATTTATTTCGGGCCGATTCTATGGTGTGAGGCTAGTAAACGAGGTTCCCCACAATATTTTAGGGTGTTACGCAATGCTAGCTCCCTTACCAACCTAGGGTTTACGTTCCACACTGAATCATCCTGGAGGGGGTCACTGGGTGACTAGTGGCAAAGAGACTAAAGATTGCCTTGACTATTTAGTTATTTTAAGATTGAGTTATCAGTCTTGAAACTTAGTATTTGTTACGTGGTGCTACCTGTAGAGAGCTTCCGATCCTTATCGTCGGTTAATTTTCTCTAAAAAATGTCCCTTCTTTCCTAGGGGAGGGGGAGTTGTGGCAGGTCAAATCTGCCATAGTACCAGGGTTTGTTCTACTAATTAATCTTATTCACGAATGCCTATTTAGTATTTATTTTGTTTTTAATTTACCTTGATCGAACAGTTGCATCTCCACACGTGCACTATGTAAGTTTGACTTGCCTTGTTCCCAGGCTAGTTTCTAGGGGCCTGTTTGGTTGACTGGGTTGATTGGGCCTTTTATCTCGTCCAAGTCAGCTTGTTCATTGGCTCTAGAGGTTTGTAGTTTGTTTTAACCTCTTTCTTTGGTTTGGGCGCTGAATTTCCATTTTCTCTACCTTGTCCCAGGTCCTTCCTATGTATAGACGATCGCCCTTGGTGTACTTATCGCTAATTGATTGGTTTTACTTACATTTTTCTTTCCTGAAAATATTTTGTTTACATATTCTTGCGACATTCGAATCCCCTTAATTTTTATTATTTTTGTTCACATTGCCTTCTGCAAACTCTCCTGGATTCCGCCCATGCTCATTAACATTCTGTATTATTTAAACGGCATTCGCTTTTCGAAATCTTGTTTTAAAATTTTCCAATTTTGACAGGTTAATTTTTTACTGACAGCTTTATGTATATTTTCGGTTGACATTAGAACTGTAGGGTGAGACTG
Source organism: Philopedon plagiatum (assembly GCA_963971165.1). Lineage (NCBI taxonomy): Eukaryota > Metazoa > Arthropoda > Insecta > Coleoptera > Curculionidae > Philopedon > Philopedon plagiatum. The sequence goes on from OZ020190.1 coordinate 83,007,454, forward strand.
TATCGAGTTCGGACCGCGAGGTCGATTCTTGTTAGAGATGTGGTATCGATAGTAAGAACCAACTGCTGCACAAGCGGTTCCGGATCGCGTTTTGGAACCGTTGATATATGAATGCAGCTGCCGCGGTGGCGGTTTCGAATGTGTGAAGGTTGGAATTTTGTGGCACTTACGTCATCGCTTTTCTTTCACGAGTTCCGATGTTATTGGTTTCAAGTTATTAGTATCTTCGGATACGTCCATACTGTAATAGTGCGTCTCGATCGGTACAGGTGTGTTGGTGTTATTTTCTGTAGTTCAGTGAGTTTATTGATTCGCGCAAGGGGTCTCTGTATGATTTTAGTGTCTTTGTTTGATTGAGTGGCGACGATTCGAGTTTTTGGTTCCGGTGTTTTTTTTTATCCAAGACATCCCACGTAGACTTCAAGCCTAAGTACTAACGAACCATGGGTGTCTGAAGAGAAGGGAAATGTAGTCTATTGACACGAGAATTGAAGGAATGGAGGTTGGGACGGGAAGGGAAAACATCTGCAGGCAATTTGTTCCATAATCTGGAGACCCTAGGTATGAATGAGCGAGAGAAGTGGTCTGTTCTAGGCTTTTGTAGCTAGACAGTAAAGGGATGCATACGTAACGCGCCTCTTGTTGTTCTGTTAGGGACATTCAAGGGGGGAATAATACTGACTAGTTCTTCAGAGCAAGATCCGTGGAAGTAGCGGTAGAAAAGTGATAAATCCCCAACAGCGCGGCGATGAGCGAGAGAAGGGAATTTTCTCGTGAGGGCTGGGTCATTGAAAAGTCGAATGGCTCTCTTTTGGATAGAATCAAGGATCTTAAGTGTCGAATGTGGGAGCAGTACTCTATGTTAGGTCTTAATTGGGAAACATAGAGAGTGTATAAGTTGGAAGAGGAGAAGTATTTTCTGGCTCGAAAGAGAAAACCAAGCTTTTTAGCTGCCGATGTGGCTACTGAAGTAATGTGTTTGTGCCAGCTGAGATCATGTTCGAAAGCGACGCCAACGAGATCGAATGTTTCATTGTTTTGTAGGGCTTGGCCGTTCATGTGGATGGGGTAAGCGTTGCAAGATTTTTTGCGTGAGAGGGAGCAAGACTGGGTTTTGGAGAGGTTGAACTGAACAAGGTTCTTGGCGCCCCCAGTCTATGATTAATTGAAGACCTTGCGACGCACTTTGTTCAAGAAAAAGTGTTTAGTTATTAACTGTCAAAGATACTATGATGAGTATCATTGACCAAGTACTTACCGCTTAAACTTGAAAAGAAGATTTAAAAAAATTCTGGAAGATAGGTACTCTAAGAAAGAAACAGAAACCGCAGGGTGTTCTGTGTGAAGCAAGCTGTAGCAGAGCGCGTGCAAATTAGCCCTCAGCTTAGTTAGCCGGATAGGTTCGATTGGACGCCACCAGTTTTTTACACCGACACAAACTGGAAGTCGCCTAGGTGTTCTAGGAACCTACTTCAACACACAACAAACCTACTATTCATAATTGAATGTTAAAACATAGGGCGCAGTGAGCTGAATAAAACAACTTAAATACATAAATAACCCTATATATATGTATTTACACAAATTAATTGTTGTTGACAAAAAAAAATTAGTTGTTGTTGACAAAAGGCGTTGGGCGATTTTGCCCCCAAAAAATAAAATTTGGAGAGAAACAATTGACTTGAACTAAAGCGCAAAGTTTAAGCATATAAAATAAGAGGTAAAAGAGAAAGCCAGTGGCTTGAACTGAATCGCAAAATTTAAGTAAGCAAAAAAACATTTTAAAATGAGAAGCTCCGTTAATATAAAAAGGTTACTAATAAAAGAGAAAGTAATTATTAAAACCCACTTGCAAAATTTAAGCAAGCTTAAGATAATATTACAAAGTTACGTTAATAAACAAAATAAATTATTACTCAAGGACATCGATAACTAAATTGTAAAGTTCATTGATACTTTAACGATAATCGTTAATATTTACAAAAAAATAAGTGTTCACTACTGACCAGTTTAACGCTGCATTATGTTATCTTACATTAACAATAAAAATAATAAAAGTACAACAAAAGAAAAATAATTGATAATTAAATCATAAGTTTACGCAACATTACAAGTATAAACAAAGAAAGAGGCTTAAGCGTAGACAGTAAAAATAACTAAAGATTGAAACCCTAGATAGCTTGACTTAAAATTTAAACGTTCAAGTAAGATTCAAAGTAAAAGAAAGCTTAAGCAAAGCCAAAAAAGGAAAATAGTTAACACTTTAAACCCCTACTCTAGCTTGACTTAAAAGCTAAGCGCTCAGCACTAATTCAGTAAACCCGAATCAATGTAAGATAACATAAGAAAACCAAATAATATATGGAGAAACCGTTTAAATAGAAATAATCAAAAATATACCGCTTATGTACTAAATATAAAACACAAATGTTAAATTAAAAGCTACCATCAGAGCAACTACTTAACTACTTTAAGTTCCAAAAGCAAATTCTACATTATGACAAATGAATAATAAATATATACAAAGCGACTACGTAACTACCTTAAGTTCCAGAAGCAATTAAAAAGAATAAGATTAACTATTTATAAAGCAACTATGCAACTACCTTAAGTTCCAGAGGCAGATTGTACGATATAATAAAAAAGTGTAAAATGTGTACGAGCTTAATAAGTCCAATAATAGTCAAATGACAAAGTTGAAAATAAAATAATAGGTTAATCAATCTCTCTGAAAACATAAAAATATTATTTAACCAATCGTTATAGCAAAAGCAAAAATAAATCTAAATTTCCCAACATCCTAGAAATAAAACCCGTGAAACCCCAAGCTCGTACACCTTTTAACTTATAAAAAAAAATAAATGAGTGGCGGCACTTATCCCGAATATTAATTGCATAAAAAAACAGCATTCTTGACAGGCTGGCGACTAACCCTTAATAATAGCAAATTAATATATTTAAAACACTCTTATCGCACAGCCTGCATTTCTTGTACCCCAAGCTCGTCTATTCACAAATTACGGTTTAAAATTAAGATTACAGATAGTAACCCACTGCAAATGATTTGCGACAGCATAAAGGCAAAAAACTTGTTAAAACTACTGTACATTAGGAGATTCCAGACATAACTTATACATTGTATGAGCTTTACGGCACACGACCAAGCGTCAAAGATTATTCGAGCTTTTAAAAGAATGCAAATTAGGTAAGGTAATACTAATATTAAAGCAATTGAGACGCTTGATTATAGTAATAATATAGTCAGTTCTTATTATTCAAAATATGATGTAGCACACACCGAGCTACCCAAAAAAACTAGTCTCAGAATATAATACTGTGAAACAGAATTTCGATAACGCTGTTCGCAAAATTTTAATTAAAATTTATGGGCATATAATAGGCGATTAATAAGTATTTGAGAACCATGGGGCAAAAAGAGGCTTTAAGGTGACTTACCTCCTCAAGAGGGTTTGATATTCCAAATTCGTGAGACAGAAACACCAAAAGCTACGAAAACTACCAATGGCTTGGGCCAGGATCATTAATGCCGTTGTTGATGGCTTGAGGGAAATAAAAGAAAGAAACCCTTAGACATGAAGATTTTACCATGCACGTGGTGTCTACGTATAGACTAAAAAAACGTATAAAGAAAAACTCACCTTATTACGATGATATCGATCGAAATTGTGATCAAAACCCTGCTCTAGCAGGCACAAATCCAGCAAAAAGATTTAACCGCGGTATCAGAATTTTATTCCAAGAATTCTTGAGCTTCAAAAAAACTGAAACTTTAAATTCGACACCGCAGACCAACTTCGTCGAAAGTCAACGTGTAAATACCGGCTGGTGGGCGGATGAATCAAATGAAACTTCATTCCCACAACGGTACATGACAAACAAAATTGGGCCCGTGAATTTCATGCGCCGACCACCCTAATGGAAATATAAAATCTTCCGCTACAAACCTGTGGCTTTAACGACAAATCGTCAAATAATCGTGCCTTCCACGCGAAAATGCCTAGATGCTACAGGACAAATTTGCAAACTTACGAAGCGGCGACGCTGGAAAATTCTGACAGTGACAGCGCCTAGTACCAAAAACATCTTAACCTATCCATCTATTTATTACAGAATTCAAAACGAAATCTGAAAGCAACGTAAGCCGTTTAAACAATACAGAACGCCCAAGGCGGAAACCAGGACAGTGAAGGGAATGCGGTCAAAAGCCATACAAATTAAGGGTGCTCCAACGTTGCAAGAGAATGTAAATAATATGAAAATGTAAGTAGGCCCTCAAAATTTATTATCTAAATATGTTAGCATAAATAGACTAAGGGCGAGTGTCTATATACAGGGAGGACTTTAAGCAAGGCGAAAAAATCAAAATTCAGGGCCCAACAAAAGAGAAAGTTATATCGAACTACGAGCTATGAAAGATGGTCAAGCTGATGTCAAGCTGATTTGGACAAGATAAAAGGCAATCAGCATTCCCAGGGGGTAGCTGGGAAGCAAGGGAAGGCACCCACACAGGGTAAGAATGACGATAGAACTTCTCGATCAAGGTAAATTATTTAGTAAAAACAGGCGTTCGTGAATAAAATTAACCATTAAAACAAAGCCTGACACTGTGGCAAAAACGATCTGTCACAATCTTGGGAAAGGGATAGGTACATAGATCTGCGTCCATTATCCAACTCCTGGTTCGAAACTTGTCTGGAAAAATGAATATTGGAGTGAAGAGTACTATCGTCAGCATAACTGTGGATTGGATTAGTAGTTGAAGAGAGCAGGTCATTAATGTAAAGAAGAAAGAAGGTTGGTGCCAGGACTGAACCTTGGGGGACACCAGCATTCATAGGATGGAAGTTAGATGAGTGACCGTCAACCACAACAGATATGCGGCGATTAGAGGGGAAGCTGCCGATCCAGGTACATAGTTTGGTAGGAAGACCGTAAGAAAGTAGTTTGTTGAGGAGTGCGGCATGCCATACTTGGTCAAAGGCCTTGGAAATATCGAGAGCAACAATTTGAGATTCGCCATGAAATTCAAGAGACTTGTTCCAGTTATGTGTAAGAAAGCTAAGGAGATCAGCTGTGGATCTTTGGTGACGAAATCCGTACGGTCTGTCATGGATGATTTTGTGTTTTTCTAGATATTTTAGAATTTGCAAGTTGATTACTTTCTCCATAACTTTGCTGACAACGGAGAGAAGAGAGATAGGTCTATAATTGGATGGAAGGGACTTGGAATCTTTCTTCGGGACAGGCTGCACACGAGCAGTCTTCCAGTTGTCTGGGAAGATACCCTTGTCATAAGAGATCTGGAAAAGACGAGTTAAGTTGGGTGGAAGTTCTGGAGGGCATTTTTTTAGCACAATTGCAGGTATGCCATCCAGACCAGAGGACTTCTTGGTGTCAAGGGATAGAAGAATTTTTTTAACTTGTTTGACCTTAATTATTATATCGGGCATTTTATGGAGTACAGACTTAGCGGTTGGAAGAGCGAAGTTGGGGGGAGGGATCAGGGTGGAATTGGCAGCGAATTCTTTGGCGAATATTTCTGCTTTCCCTTTAGAGGTGGAGATAACTTCGTTGTCAGAGGTCAGGGGAGGAAAAGTGCTTCTACAGAAGTTCTGACTAATGTTGTTGGCAAGTGACCAGAAAGATTTGCCGCCGTTGGGACAGGAAAGCACTTTATCTTTTATGCGGTTGTTAAAAGCATTTTTGAACTCTAAGATAGTTTGGTTGTATCGATTTCTGGCCTCGGTGAAAATTTGACGAGTTTCGGGTGTAGGATTTTGAAGATACCTTTTGTGAGCTTGGGCTTTTTTGAACCTGGCTTTGTCACAGGTCTTGGAGAACCATGGCTTTTGATGGTGAAGTTTAGGTTTCTTGCGGGTATGTAGAATGAAACCTTCAATACCTGCTTGAATAATGTCTGTGATATGAGAGCAAATTTCGGAGGGATCGGGAGTGGAAAAACATACAGGGTTCAAAGGAAAAGCAGAGAAGAAGTTTCGGAGACCATCCCAGACCCAATCAAACTCGGGATGTATGGGACAAAAGACGGTAATGGGGTCATGAGCTGAACGACCAAGGGGAGCGCATACAGATGTTAAGTAAGGCTCAGGATGGGTGGTAAAAAAAAGATCTAGAGGATTTGCAAGTATGTTGGTTCTCTGATCAAATTGGTGAGCGAGTTGCTGATTGCGAAGTTTTCTGCTGCTCTGCCTTCTGGGTCAGTTTTTGTGGATCCTAACCATTCTTTGCTATGGACGTTGAAGTCGCCTAGGACGCTAACTTCAGCGGAGGGAAAGTCGGAGATGAGATGGTCGATTTTTGCCGAGAGAAAGCAAAGAACTCATTGTAGGATTTGTCTGATGGGGAGCGATAGATGCAACAGATAAATTTAGTAGAAGATTTAAGGACGAGTTTTAGCCAGAGGATATCGGGCTGGCCTGATTCCAGGTTCGGGAGTCTGGTGCAAGAAAGGCTGCTGCGACCGTAGGCATATACCCCACCGTGAACACGAAAAGATGACAGAAGTTCATAGCATGGAAACAGGAGATGATTGGTTGAGGATTTGGAGCTGATTTGGGTTTCGGTCAGAAAAAGAATGTGGGGTTTGCATGATTGGAGAGTCCAAATTGGAATTAAGCCCGCAGATGTTGGCAAAGGTTACTATGCTCTTGGAATTCTTCGATGGTGGGCCCCCATGAGTACCCCTCGCCCGGAAATCCGATTGGAGGGGTAGTTTACCTCCGGAATTTTTTACCCCTGGGAGCGCCATTATCATTTTCATATTTGTTTTTTTTTGAAGAGGTGGATAGTTAGAAGAGAGAAGGAACACAAAAGAGAAGAGAAAGAATGACAGTCTGAAGAGGAAAGGAAAAGAATAACCGACTCACGCACCCAGGGCTGGAAACATCCGCTAAGATTGCACCAGCTCTTTAAGTGGTTGCGCGGGGTGGTACCTCCTCGGTCGAGGAAAATGACCTCTACCACCTACACAGTTATTTTGTTTGTTTCCTTGTTTAGGAGCAAAAACTTGCGCAGTCTTGCATTCTGGGTCGTTTGAAGGAGCAGCTTCTAATACATGTTTAAAATTGAATGAAATTTAGTAATTCTTGTCGGTAAGCCGTGGCGCCATCTTTTGACTTTAGTAATTACTCTTGTGGTTCTTCGTTGAAAGTAGCTTCTCTCCCTTAAACCCTGTTCTGTGCGACATTTTTCTTGACCCTTGTGCAGAGATTGAAATCATCGGCAATCCTCTTTGTTCGTGGGAGAACGACCATAATTTTCCATCTAGAAGCCATCGACCACAAAATAAATATACTAACCAGAACGCTATCTCCGATTCCATGATCGCCGCCTGCTAGTGACCTTCGAGCGCATCTAACCCGAAATTCTAGCCCGAAACTGCCAGTGTAGTAGCGACTTTCACGTGAAGAGGTATCAGAAGCGCACTGTATGATGGTACGAATAAATTTTATAGATTTCCGCAAGAGGTTGAAAGGTAACATAATATATATGTAGGTAAAGTACAGGGTGTTAAAAATTAGTTGTTACTACGGGATATCCCAGTAACTGTTAGACATAGACAAGACAATATTCGTTTTTGAGATATAGAATTATTAATTTTGAGGATTACTTACAAAAACTACTTAATACATGGATAATGTTTAAACTGTATAGATTTTGTAAGTAGAATATCTTGTTAAAAGCAATTTTTATGCAAGTACTGTTTTTGAAATACTACAAAAACTTATGATTTTTTAATAGAACACCCAGTTTAATTTTAAACTTTAGTTGCAACTTTTTTTAGTGGCAAAAATTTAAAAAGTAACCCTCTCAATGTGGTACAGGGTATATATTTTTACACTCCCTTTAACTTTTGAAATCTAAGGGTTGAAAACACAAATACAAGACGAGTCAATAAGAACCCATTAATTAACATTTCTTAGTGTTCATTTAATAGTAAAAATTTTAGCAAACATTCATAAATATAAACATAATTATGTCTATCACGAGTCGTTTCTTTGAAAACACTTTTCAACCCACACGTAAGATATTTCAAAACCCAAGCAAACCCACACATAAGATATTTCAAAACGGTTTAAAATAAAGGAGTTTTTTACATTTTTAGTTGATAATCTGTACAGCGACATTGGAACGCCTGTAATCTAGATGCTAAAAATAAATAAAATAAGAGATTTCGTTGATTATATTTATAACTATTTTTTTAACCCTCAAAATAAAAAAGTCAATGAGGGTTTCATACCATCGACTCTCGATATAACCTCATGCTTTCTTAAAATACTTTGTATAATATATTTACATAAAGCTGTAAAATTAGAAATCTAAGAAGAAATTCTAATTATAATAAAATGACCATTTCTTACAATATAATTTTCAATTGTGACCTGTAAAATCGGTAAAGATAGGTAATAAAGGCAAATGTTAAATGTAATATTAGGTTTATGTGCTTCTTTATATTGAGTAAACATTTTCGAAAATTCCTAATTGTAAAACGACAAGGCAGGTAATAAAGGCTTGGGGTAATTGCAATATGTAATAGCTAACGACGGGGTCAACTGAGCGCAAAAATATCTCCTGTTACTGTTCTCACAAAAGGGTCTTTTAATCGTCGAGGTATATTGGGCGGGAGCTTCTCTTAAGGTTCAGTGATAATATTCTGGGAAATTATAGATAATGCATTGGCATTTTGTTTCGGTTTCAGTAATAAAAAATGAACGTGGAAAAGATTTGCTTGTCTTCGAAAATTTTATATTTTCAAAAGACAAGAGTTTTAAAAAGTGGAGAAATTTCCTGGAGGTGTAGCCAAAAGAGGTTAAGCTGTAAAGCCAAAGTTTATGCTGTTGGTCCTGATAACGTAATCTTAAGAAACGATGGCGCTTACAATCATGAGGCACATGAACAAAACTTAAATAGAAAAACTGTTTTTATTGCGTGTAAAAGGAAAGCTGACGAAGATATATCCGAAAGGCCTTCTAAAATTAGTTGTAAAGCATTAACACCTCCCTTGCCAGCATCACTTACAACGACCGATGTCAGTTACATTAGAAAAATATTTATAACATATTATTTCCTAGGTACGCCTATGGCAAGATCATAAAATTTTAATGTAACGCTGACTCAAGGTCCCTCGGCATTAGATGCTTAGATCCAACGTACCGCCTGAGAGATAGCATTCTGGTTAGTATATTTATTTTGTGCCATCGACAACGGGACTTCGGTGGTTCAGGTTTTTGTCTTTTTATGACACGGGTGATCCGGATTTAAAGGCCTGACTGACTATTTTTCATTTCCACGATGAAATTCATCCGCTTAGTGTGGGATTTTAAGGTCCCGTGATGATTGGATACCAAGGAAGGGTGAGCTTTTTTATCCTTATTTTTTTACCTGTCTATATCTTAATGCCACGTGCATGGTAGAAATCTTCATGTCTAAGGGTTTCTTCCTTTTATTTCTCTGAAGCCATCAACATCTGCATGGCGTGTCCCTTTGCCCAGAGCACTGGTATCTGCCCCTTTTGCTTGGGTTATTATTTAAAGACATTTGTAACTAAATTGTAGAGCTTATCGATACGTTAATAATAAACGTTAATATTTAGAAATACTGATTGATAACTAACTGGCCAATTTTAACGCTATATTATGTTGATAATAAAAATTAATATTTAAAAAAACAGAAGAAAAAACATTATATTAAATTAATAATAAAGAGTAGTACAACAAAAGAAAAGTAATTGATAATTAAATCGTAAGTTTACGTAAAATTCAAAGTAAAAAAGGGCAAGCTTAAACGAAGGCAGTAAAAATAATTTTTGGAGACGAACTACCCCAAAAAAACCTTCTTTCCCGGTGGGGACGACTCCTCAAGGACAGGTTTTGATATTTTGCGGGGGCAAAAATTGACCAACATTTGTTAACAATTTGTAAACACTTGTAATTTTTATCTTTTCGTGTATAAACATATGTATATATGGTTAAATGTATTTAAGTTGTTCCATTTAGCTCACTACGCCTGACGTTTTGATTTTGAGTTATGAATAACAGGCTTATTGTGTGTGAAGCAGGTTCCTAGACCGCCAAGGCGACTTCCAGTTTGCGTCGGTGTAAAAAACTGGTGGCGTCCAATTGAACCTATCCGGCTAACTGAGCTAAGGGCTAATTTGCACGCGCTCTACTCTAGCTTGCTCGCCCAGAACACCCTGTTGTTTCTGTTTTTATCTAGTGTACCTTTCGAAATTATTTTAATATTCTTTATTTTCAAGTTTTAAGCGGTAAGTACTTGGTCACAGATACTCATCATAGTATCTTTGACAGTTTTTAACTCAACACTTTTTCTTTAACAAAGTGCGTCGCGATGTTAAAGGATTTTTCTTTCAATTTTTTGTATTGGAAAGTAAAGTTTTGCCAAACTTATATTTTATCAATAATATTTCTAAAAACATGACTATAATCACAGCATAATATGTAATCAGTTTAATTCATCGTTAAGTCTTCTCTTCATTGAAAACAAATAAAAAATAAACAACTCTTTGGTTTTGTAGTGGCAATTGTCAGTTAAATCATTGATTAGCTCAAAATTTGGGCAGTTGCAGAAAGAGAATAATGTCACACTCTGTTAAACTGACTATCTATTTTTTTAACAAAAGCTAAAAGTTTTCTACGACCAGTTGTTAGAGCTCCTGAAGTAAAAAATAAGGAAAATTAAGCATTTCTCACTTGCCTTATTCTAAGCTTTTTACCACTGTTATCAACAGTTATTAGTCTTTAGAATTTTTTAATTTTTTAAGGTATTATACCAACAAATATAACAATAAGACTTCCTGTGTCTTTATAAGTCATTTTGACATTATATTTTTTTCATAAATGTATTTCTCTGTTATAACAAAAATAGTTAAATATTAGATTAATAGCTCATATTCCTGAGCTGATGAGGCCTAAAAAGCCCGAAACAATATATTGTAAACAGGATTGAAATGTAAGTAAATTTTTTAAATCATTTTATGACAATTTTTATTTTTTTAGAATTCTGTATTTTAAAAGATCTCATTTTTCTTGCTACTTTATGAACTTAAAATTTGCTATGTAAATTTAGATGTTTTTAGATTTTCATAAAGATTTTTTCTTTAATAAGCAACTAATGTCTAAAGTATTGTGTGGGAACAGATATAGTTCTTCCAATACTAGCGACATAGAATTTATTCTTTGTCTTTTCTAATTGTTATATATTTAGTAATTTTTGCGTAAAAGCCAAAAAATATGTTCTGACTTTAGTTTTAACACAACCGAGCATAATTTCTTTTCAGAGCGACGAGACGGCCACGTTTTGAAAATATTTAGCACAACATTTGATTGATTAAAAAGATCGCAGAATCTGAGAATTTATAAAATTTTATTTTTAGCTTCAGAAAACTGACTTTGTCACTGAAAAAATTAAATTTCTCACTGCATATCTTTTGTATCACTGTATATCAGAATAAGGTCCACAATATTTAGAATATATTTTTCTATTTGTCTTTTACTTTTTCTGCTTATTTAATTTAACTATTTTAATTTAGATAATATCCTGACTTGAAATAATTAATAATATAAAATTTTATTTCTTAACTTTTTTTATGTGTCACGACCAGATAAAAAGTCTTGTGGATTTTGATTTTTCTCGAAAAAGACGTGTAGAAAGTAAAAGTAGGTTTTCAGTAGCTAACGAAAATACATTGGAGCGAGTCGACTTTCTGCTAATGCAATGTTGCCAGATTGAGTTCGGTAAACCATTAGTAAACCTAATTTGTAATCCATTCCTAAGCAAGTGCAACAGAATGTGCTCGGTATATGTGACTTTTTTGTTCACAACTGTACATATCTGCCCGTAAATCGCAAATAATTTAATAATAGGTATTTTTGGATTCTTAAAGGAGTATTACTAATTTATGAGGGAAAGAAAGTTGAGACGTTTTTAATATTTATTTGACAACTGACTCTGAATTATAACAATAATACCAGAACATAACAGGTCAAAATACAGGTCAAAATATAGTTCTAACATCCTCCCAACGCGAACCGGAATTCAATATCGATGTGGTTTTCTCAACAAACGTCCGTATCTTGATCTTCGCGTAGAGTCTTCAACTGTTGCCTTTTCTAGTTCGATATCATTTTCCACTGAAACTTTATTGGAAACTTTAACTGTAGCTTTTTCTTGATTTTCCAACATGTAGGACTTCCTTCTATCCATGGCAAGTTCACTTCGTATCTGTTTCCACTATTTTTTACTGTGTTTTGCTTAAATTTGTCCCACGTTTCTACCTCATTTATTTCTTTTGTTTTAGTCACGTGCGACTCTCTAATTCCCAAAGCGTCAAGTTCTCATAGTTGCGCAATAGAACAATCAATAAAAATGTTGAAGTTGACAAGAAATAATTATTAGCATTTTTATTTACAGTCTTTCCCATAATAGTCCAACCTAATTTAGTTTCGATGGCAAAAAGACTTTCATCAATTTTTTCAATTTTGCCAGTTAAAAGTTGTCCTATGACATCAGCGCCTATTAAAACATCAATTTTATCGTAACTTCTTTTTTCGGCGTCATTAATTAAAATATTCCTATCTTTTAAGTATTTTAAGACTTTTAAATTATTTAGTTTAGGAATACGGCTACATATAGTCTGTTGCTCCAAAAGTGACACATTACAATTAAATTTATCATCAGTGTCGCAAATCTTTACATTATAAATCGCACAAACTTTAGGCTCGCTTTGAATTCCCCCAAAAAGACCTTGAATGATTATTTCGTCTCTCGTTTTTTGCAATTTTAAATCTTGTTCACAATCATAAGTGATATATGATCTTTGAGAACTATCGTCTAATAGGGCTCGAAAAACCTTGCTATTTTGATCATTTGGAACTTTTAAATAAATTGTTTTAAGCAACGTTTCGTTGGTTATAACATTGCAAGTATTGTTTACATTTTCTTCTAATCGAGTCTCTTGTGGTTTATTAGCTCTTTCACTCAAATTTGGACACAGGATTGTAAAATGTTTTTTAAAACAGAGCAAGCATTTAACGTTACATTTACAATTTCCAGCTGAATGAAAGCGTCTGAGACACGCAAAACAACCTTTCTTTTTTGCAATTAATGCCTTTTTTTGATATAAATTAAGATTTTGTCCTTTAAGACAATCTTGGCTTGCATGTGATTGTTTATCGCAAAAAATACAAAAAATGGGTTTCTTACCACATTCCCCTTGCTTCGTGCTAGTGTATAATGCCGCAGCTGTATATTCTGTTGTTTCAGCATCCAATACCTGGTTTTTAGACTCTTGCTCTGATGTGTTGGTTCTGCTTGCTCCTAACGTCTGCCCTAAAATTATTCTTTGCTCCGATTCCACCTCAGTTTTGAGAAAATCTAACAAATAATTTAAGTAATTAAATTTAGCCTCAACTTGGGTATTCAAAGAACTTCTTTTGCGCTCCCATAATTTAAGTAACTCTAAAGGCACTGCTGATTCTACCAAAGGAAATAACATTGCTGCATATTTTTTACTTGTAACTCCCAAAGATTCTAACGCCCTTATCTGTGTTTCTAAGCTATCATATAAAATAGAGAGAGACATACCTTTGGACTCCTTGCTTAAAACTAAATTTAACAGTTCTCTTACATAAACCTCGATAAGGAGTTCTTCTCTTGCAAACCGTGATTTCAGTTGTTCAATAGCTTTTGAGTAGTTATTTTCTGTGGGAGGAAACGATTCAATCATTCTCTTACTGCAGTTCCTGCCTCCATTGATTGTACCAAATACTGGAACTTGTCTTCACTGCATAACTTCTTATCTTCATGAATCTTCTTAAACTGGCCCCAGAATGCTATCCAGTTTTTTAAATTGCCGTCAAATTTCTTAATTTCTAGTTTTGGCAAGTTCACATTGTTTTGACTTTTCGTGACATTACTGCCATTTTCACATTTTACTGGTCGTGTCACTTTTTTCAACAAAATGTCTAGTTTTGTCCTATTTCTTCTTAACTCTGATTCAAAATTCAAGCTTTCTTCGATATCTTTTCTATTGTCTTCGCTATTTTCTTGTTTTTCGTTATATATTTCTTCTATATTTCTATCCAGATCCATTATTCTCTCAAACCAGCCAGAAAAATCATTATCCAGAATTAAAATCTCATCTTCTTGTACTTCTGGTTGATCTCTTAAATTCTTAATTTTTTCAAAAAAATTTTCTAAGCTTTGCCTCACTATTTTTCTTTTCTCCTTTAATAGGTCCATTTTATTTTACCAGGGATGCCACTATTTTGGATTCTTAAAGGTGTATTACTAATTTATGAGGGAAAGAAAGTTGAGACGTTTTTAATATTTATGTGACAACTGACTCTGAATTATAACAATAATACCAGAACATAACAGGTCAAAATACAGGTCAAAATATAGTTCTAACAAATATTTTAGTATTCCGCTGTCCAATCCACTTACCAAATTAACTGTTTATCAAAAGCGTAAGGAGAGACACATTTTAAGTTTTGCTTTTAGAATTTAAATTAACTTTGTAAAGTAATTTGCATAATAAAATCAAAGCACGTTTAAAATAAACACAACCAGTAATGCTTTGGGGGGACAATACCAGGGATGATTTCTTTGGGGAAATAAGAAGTTTTGATTATTTGCTAGGCCAATTGAATACCGAAAAGGATACCAAGGGGATTTATTTTCCAACACTTCGTTTATTCCCCTTATTAGCTGATTTAAATACTATCTGATAAGAATATCTACCGGGTGACAGAGGAAGTGACACTCCCTAAGTTTTTCTTTAATTTTTGATTTAGAGTTATACAAATTTTAGGGTACTACCAGTGCATAAATTGTCATTTTTCAGTAAGAACAGACTTTCAAAGAAACTTACGATTTGACCTGAAGTGATATCAACTTTTTTATTTTTAATGGTAACCTGTCGTTTCTATTCAGTATTTAAATACTTCGGAAAATTTCCCCAATTTTAATTCAATACCTAAGATAGCCATGAATGAATGATTAAATGAATTAAAACAAGATAAATCGTGAAAAGTAGGCCATTGGTATGATAAAATGGTTTATTTCAATCCGTTTAATACTTCCAAATCAGCTTGTTTCAGGAACATGTATCGATTAGGGCTTATTTATTTACGATTCGATTTTTTTTAAATAATGTGGAATTATACAATTTTTTTAAATGGAAACATTTCTTTTTATCGCCGTTAAATTGTTTATTGAACTTCCGAGTTTAAAATAAAAGTTAAAATTAAAAATATATATACTGACTTTTTAATACAGGGTGTTATTGAAATGGTTTAATATATTGGAATGGGCGATTCCTGGAGCAGTCTAAAGACTGTCAATCTTTTTTTTGATTTAATCGAACAACTATAAAATTTTCTGTAACACCCGAAATCCAGACCATATTCCCTAAGAGGTAAATTCTATTTATGTGGGAAATATTATGTTTTCAATTTCTTCCACTAAAAAATAATAAATTACCCTAGAATTGTCCAGCAATAACCTATTAAAAATTTATAATTGCCAAAAACGCATTATATTTTACTTATTACTTCCGTGGAATACGATATTACTTTCTTACGTATTGAAAAATGGTACCTTTTAGGTGGATGATGTATTTTTGCAAACAACATAATTTCTATATGAGTTCCTCTTTTAATATCCCTCACGTCTTAACATTTAGTAGAAATGGCGTTACTTTGGACCACCCCCACTAATCTCCCTCTGACGTCACAAGCCTCGCCCCCTTTTCATATGTCATCTGTCATCTTCGATCTGTCAGCTGTCACCTGTCACTTGTTAAATGTTAAACTTAATATTTGACATACATCACGTGTTCAACGTGATGTAACAAATCGTTAGGAAAAACCCGAAGTCAATCGATCAACTCGTTCGTGAGCTATCGCTTATTAAGTCCCTCAATGGCTGAAAAGAATTGGATGGAGGAGGTAGAAGTCAAAAGGGCCTTCCGATTAGTTAAGTTTTAAACATCCCTCGCTTAGATTACTGCTAAAGCCTGTGACACTGCTTAAATGGCAGTGCCGTAGTTTTGTCAATGATCTTTGCGTAGTAAGATATAAATCAGTATACCTCGTATGTTAGATTATATTTAGTGAGGGCTTCCGGTCGGTCTTATTTTATGACTAACTGACTGATAAATACAAAAGTATTGCAATTGTTACAAACCATTATACTGACATAAGGTAAAAAGCATGTTTTTGAAAATGCCCTTAAGCTATATATCAATTATAAAATAACACATTAACAGAGCTGCCAGACGTGAACTGATCCCTCAAGCGCGCTCCAGCTCGATTTTTTTATGGACAAAAACGATCCTTTTCAAAGCAAAAAGCGTAGAACTACATTAAAACGAACGTTTATATGTATAGAGCTGTTTGTTTTCAAATCAAACATATTACAATATACAATACACTATACCATAGTACAAAATATCTTTCCTTTTCTTCCATGATACGGTGATGTCCCCATCTTATTGTTCCAGCAGCTTGGATAATCCTCTGTTTAAAGCCTTTATCAAGCTTATTAATTGGAGCAGACATACTACAAACAGCTGTAAAACCACTAAAAACAGCTATAAAACAGCTAAAAACAGCTCCCGTTTTTTTAATAGGCGTTTGACTGGTGGTTGATTGGGGGTTGATTGATGGTTGATTGATGGTTGATTGGCGGTTGATTGATGGTTGATTGGCGGTTGATTGGCGGTTGATTGGCAACTTCTCTTTCTGGAAATCAGCTCCTAAACGGCTGTAAAAAACTAATAAACAGACCCTGTTCTGGAAAAACAGCTAATAAACAGACCCTGTTCTGGAAAAACAGCTAATAAACAGATCCTGTTCTGGAAAAACAGCTAAAAAACAGACCCTGTTCTGGAAAAAAAGCTAATAAACAGACCCGGTTCTGGAAAAACAGCTAATAAACAGACCCTGTTCTGGAAAAACAGCTAATAAACAGACCCTGTTCTAGAAAAACAGCTAAAAACAGACCCTGTTCTGGAATAAACAGCTAATAAACATACCCTGTTCTGGAAAACAGCTAATAAACAGACCCTGTTCTGGAAAACAGCTAAAAAACAGACCCTGTTCTGGAAAACCAGCTAAAAAATAGACCCTATCATGGAAAAACAGCTAAAAAGCAGGCCCCTGTTTCAGGAAACCACTTCTAAACAGCTACTAAACTGCTAAAAACGTCAAAAGTCGAAAGCCCTTTATCAATTGTTACGCGCTACAGGTGATGGTTGTGAGTGCTAATGGGTAAGAATGTCTTACGTCATTTAGAAAAACCCTACACTAATATGTTGCGTCGCTCAAAAGTTATAGGATTAAAAGAATTAAGGCTCTAATGAATTCTCCGTTTCTTCTTATATCCGTAGGGTTCTGAGCTGCCATCACTTAGAAATTTTCTTTTTGTTGAATTAGGTCTGTATAGCTTGATTTCTGTGTTTGTTGTTACGGTATGTTCCTGGGTTCGCCGAATTTTCCTGGATATAATTGGTATTGGCTCTTTCTTCTTCTCCAGTACCATATCCGTAATTGTGTCGAAATTTATCAATTTTGATGCTGCATAATATGCCTTTAACTTTGCAAACTACTTTTTCAGAGTCGGTGTTTGTAGCATGAATTTTGTAAGCGTAATTTTTTGGACCGCCACTTACAAATTCTTTAATATAACTACCAAGTCCGTAACTTTCCAACTCGTCCGTTAAATCTCCGACAAATTGACCTGTTGCCACATCTAGTTCTCCTGAGGTGGAAATATAGATAACGGAATCAGTGTCATAATACAGAGCTCGGTCACCTAGGGTCTCTAAATAGGAATATAATTTTAAGCGTGCCTGAGCAGTCACATACGACGCAATAGCCACATTAATTGTAGTTAAGGGATCAAACGAATCTTCAGTGTGCTCATAAGAAAAGATTAGAGTCTTTTCGTTAACCGGGAGAATTCCATTAATATATAGTCCGGGATTAAGAAGCATAGCAAATAATTCCGAAGGATCGTTTACAACTCGGGTCTTTGGCTGATTTTCTCGCTGTCCAAATTTAACCCAGAAAGAATTTAAAATAAGTTTGGCCTGAGATCTTAGACCAGGATTTTCGAGTATTTGATGGTATTCTAGCTTAATATCCTCACTTTCAAAAAATTCCTCATTGTAACGGTTTTTCTCTTCTTCTGTTACGCAGTCTTTCGGCCATCCTGAAGCTTACTGCTTAATTTTAAGAAATGTGTTCATCATGGCCGTAAATAATCCTTCTTCCCCCGTTTCCTTATTTAGCCTTTGAATATTATATTTCCAAATTTCGTGTATTCTCAATATCCGGTACCCTTTTTCAACAGCCTTTCGAACTTCGTCCATGACCCACGTACCTTCAAGTGCGCGTTCTTCCGAATTATGCTTACATTCATTGAGATTCATTTCCTGGCCACATTTTTGACAGAGAACAAACATAAGTTTATCGTTCATCTTTAATGGTAACACTGGATGATATAGGTCCCTGGGAGGAAGAATGACGCATTTTATAAGACCATCTACGGTATTTAGGTCCAACTAACTACACTCGTCGTCTCCAACAAATATCATGGGAGGACCTATCGGACACTTGCTTATTTTGCACACTGGCTACAACGAACACACATCTGCATAGCGAATGCATTGGCCCTCTTTAGTTTTATAATACTCCCAAACGTTTCCGGTACGACCACCATAAAAAGCATCTCTGGGATTTAGAGGTCTCATAATTCGAAGGGGGTGTGCTTTAGTATAATTTCTAATCTCAGGATTTTCTTTTATCAGTTTTCTAAATTTACACTCCCACATTTCGTTAATCGTAAAACAAAATTCTTTTAATCTTTCAATTTTTACTTCGGTGGCTTCAAAACGTAAATTTAATGTTGTTGTAGGATCGTCATAAAGAGGATCGTCTCTACCAAACTTGTAACATTTGGGGCAGCCGTGCCAATAACAGCCCTGGAATTCAAAAACCTCATTGGTATTCCCACAATAACCGTCAACCTTCACCCCATGCAAAAAGGCTTCTTCACCTTTGGCAGCTTGTAAAACA